>VYZT01054871.1:0-13447 GCA_013400735.1 Pomatostomus ruficeps
GTCCTGCACCTGTGAAGGAATAACCCAATGCACCTATAAAGGCTTGGGACTAACCCACACATTTTCCTTTACAAGATGTTATGCTTACTCTATGGTAGCTTTAAGTTGCTGTAGGATAATGCAGATGGATATGAAATCATTGTCTGGAAAATGTAAGTGAAAATTTTCTTCTTCCCCACATCAGGAAGCCAGCACAGTATTTTCCTAATGAATTATTTATTTCCATTTGAGAAAGATTTCCTGGTATATAAACAACTACTTTAATCCAATTGAATGACTGGAAGATTATTTTAAACTTCATTGGTTAACTGTCATCAACAAAAGGTTCTCTAAGTCTGATTTTGCTGGAAATCAACTAAAGGGAATTTAAACCAGAAAAGAAATGCAGGGATGTGACAGGATGTGCTGACTTACTCATGGAAGTCTTCACTAAGCAGTGAAATGGCATTCTTGGAAATACTTGCAGATCTGCACAATGTAAAAGGTAATAGCCAACTTCCAGAAAAACTTTGGTTCAGATTTCCTATTAAAGATAACTAGCAAAAAACCAGACTGTGGTAAAAAAACCACTATAAAGTAAACCATAGCTAACTAACCAGTTCTCTACAGTGCAGGAACCCTCTGAATCACAGGATCTTTACCAACTCTAGGACATTGTGCGGACAGTTAAGAGAGACTGTGGTGATTGACAGACCCTATAGATGGGAAGTTTGCAAGTCCACAGCAATCTTTCAGAAGATTATGAAATTACTTTTTGAGTTTTTAGTGTTTATTTAGCACTGGAACTGTTAAGGATATATTGCAAAAATAAAGCCAAAAAAGTATGCAACTTAAGGTATGAGTCCCATGCTCCTTAACAGCTAAGCTTCAAGTTACCTCAATGTCCTTCTCTCTGAATTTGTGTCTACATCACATACTTAAGAGCTCCTTGGAATGTTTCATATACTAAACAGAATCTTTTCTGCTTGAAAGTGTTAGTTGTTACCAAAACATGAATTTTAGTAAGAAAAACTTTGTCACAGAAAGGATTCTTATTGGGTATAGCAAGAGGATTTGTGTGCAACTTATGTTGGTTTTTGTTAGTGTCTTCCCTGTCCCACTTTTTTACCTTTCTGGCAATGAAAAAAAAAAAAAATATGCTAGCATCAAAATGTCCTGCAGTAGCTTCTGAATATGGAAGCCCATAGTAATCTTTCCACATACTTTTGAAATGAAGAAAACTGCTCATTACCAAGTTAGATTGTAGTCTTCAAAAGTGCCTTCTGAAGTCTCTACCAGGGAAACATCATTAAAAATTCAGTACACAGCTCACTCATCTCATTTGTCCCCAAGTGTGCTGTGCATCTGCTGCTCTGGATAAATTAAAGTATTTCAATTCTTCAAAGAATGAACTTTGAAAAATACAGAACCTGTTGGTCAAAACTAGAAACATTGCTTTAGTTTAAAGAGATTAAGGGGTAAAAACCTGATTTTTCTTTAAGTAGCTTAGCTTCAAATGATGGTGAGACTCTACAGGGTGCATGCAAATATAAGAGGATAGTAAAACTACCATCAGGAAAATTATGTTCCTTTTCATATGCAGATTCCTATCCTTAACGTGGCCTTTTAATTAGCTTGATTATAGTGGTGCTTACTTGTTAGTGCTTCAGTGCTTTAATTTAAGAAACTGACAGTGTGTTCATTATAAATTCCTATTTTCAAAGATTTATAAATAAAGCTGAGCAGCAGCAACCACAACAGAAATGAAAGATAAATTTACTAGGAAAGTGTGATGAGAGAAATATCACTTGGGGATATTTCCAAACACTTTCAGCTCAAACTTGACTTCAGCTTGGCACAGTTAAGAATTGTGCATGTTACAGATGAATTCTTCTAGCTTTAAAGTGCAGGTTTTTATAGAATTTCAGTTGTTCAGAATATGGAATATTTAATTAAGACATAACACCAGTGTATAGAAACAATAAAATTGATGTGAGCGAAAATGTGGTTTGAGAACCAGAGCCTGGTTGTTGAGAGAGTTGGAGAAGAACTGGTGTGCTGGTTTGAAAGTAAACTAGTGGGAGAAATGAACCCCATTCATTTACCTTAAGAGAGATTTTAGGTCAGAGTTGCAATTTAATAGAAAGATTACAAGAAATACAATGATACACAGAGAACTGGCTTAAACCCACAGAGTCAGAGTACAATTGGCACACTGTTGGTCAATGATGGTTGCAGTCCTATCAAGTGGTGACCACGGTCTTGTCAAAAGCAGTGGTCCTTTGAAAGCTCTGGTACTCCTCTGGATCCATCAAGCAGTGTTGTCCCAAGTTCCCAAACCCACAGATTTATACACTCAGGTTAGGGTAGGAATGTTCAGTACCTGCTCAGTAATACTGTGAGTCATGGGATATTTGGGAGTCCTTGATGGTCTCAGTCATTGCAGCTGCACATTGTGCTGGTGCCATTGAATCCATTATGGCCCATGAGCAGAGATGACCCCTCAGGATGGGAGTAGCTGTTCTGGTGCTTCCCTAGAGGGAGTTATCACAGCTGAGTCCCAGGTGTGAAGAAAGAGAAACACTACCCTGCCTGCAAGGTTGCCTCTTTTTCCTTATCTCATTTAACACTCAGCCTGTAGCCTGAGCTATCTGGTGGGCACTGGGCAGCTTCTGCAAATGACCCATCATTAACAGTTCATTAGAAACAAATTAGAGGGGCATAGAATACACGGTGTGGTTACACCCACATAGTGCTAAACTGGCACCCTACTCCTGTAACCAGTATAATGGGTAAACATTTTATAATTGTAGTATTTAGGAAAATATTGGTTTGTATTTGAGGATTTGCAGTCTGTTACTCATGCAGAAATTATTGCCAGAAGGGTGTTTTAGTAAATTCACATACCAGAATCTTTCAAATATCTGGGAATCTATAGATGTACAGTTGATACAGGTGAACAAAATCAGGGTTGGCTCAATGGCAGAAGTCAGTTTTGTAGTGACAGCAGAAGGAATTTGAGTGGGAAAAGTGTTTAAAGGTGGGGTTGGAAAGAGTCTTCAGGAATCTCAGAAGGTAAAAATGAGTAAAGAAGGCTGGCGGAGATAAAGTAGATTTTCAGGTTTGTCATGGTTTAACCCCATTTAGCAACAAAGCCCTGCAGAGCTGCTCACTCACCAGTGGGATGGGGGAAAGAATTGGAAAAGTAAAAGTGAGGGCAACTTGTGAGTGGAGATGAAGATAATTTAATAGGTAAAAGTTGTGCTTGCAAGCTGTACATGCAAACAAATCAAACCAAACCGAGGCATTCATTCACCACTTCCAATGGGCAGCCAGATACTCAGCCATCTCCAGGAAAGCAGGGCTCCATTACATGAGGCAGTGAATTGGGAAGACAAAGGCCAGAAATCTTTTCATCCACCTCTCCTGCTTCTGCTCACATACTTTTAGGCCCTGAGAGGAGCCTTGCCACTTCTCAAACAGCAGCCTCCTCTCATCTTGGGACTGCTTTCTGGGAAAGTAGAGGAAGCAGGAATACTACCCAAGCACATTGCCTTGAGGAAAGAGGAGAATCAGAGGAGAGTGCCTAAATGACTGGAGCTTCTGCTTCTCTAGTTCTCAGGACAGGAGTTGGTCCTTCGGCTCCTACACCTTCTCGCAGCAACAGCCAGTAGCTAGGTAGAGGTAGGGATGAGGTGTTGAGTCAGATCAGATAAACTTTGTCAGTTCCAGACCTCTACCCTCTGCCTATAGTCTTGAGACAGCTCTGCTGAGGTTGATGAAGGAGTGGAGAGTCATCTGTTTTAAATGACTGCATGACTGCAGCTTAGATATGCAGGTTGGTTAGCTACTTGGTTTCCTCAAAACTCATTTTGCAATACTTTATGGAGAGAGAAGAATCAGACCATGTAATTTAACGGACCATTCAAGTCACAAGCAAGCTACCACAGACTGGACAGCTGTGATGGCCTGTACTACAGGCACAGTGGTTTGCCTCATCACATCATATTCATGTAGCTTTCTATAACCTTTTTTTAATTATTTCAGGCAAATGTATCATTTAAACAGAGAAACACTACTGAATCCAGGACACCCAAAGGGAAAACAAGGTTGTTATGCTAACAAAAAGCAGCTTAATTTGCTTCTTAAGATAAAGGTGACTCTTCAAGTGCTATGACTTTGCAGAGGTACAATCCAACAACTATTCAGTGTACATCAACAAATTTCAGGGTTTTTAAGATCAATTGATGAAGTCCATCTGTCAGTGACGATGCTCCTCCAGGATATTTTTAGGCAGACTCCATGGAAGGCTGATTTCACTTACACAGAAAGCAATACTGGTGTTTTAACTTGCCACTAGCAATAACCCCAGACTCCTGAATTTGACTTTTGCAAATGTGTAAATTAACTTTGGCAAAATCTGGATCTGCAGCTGAATATGATTTGATACCTTATAGTTTTATAGTGGTACCCTGATTTTCCCTTTTTAGAGAAGTTTCAGTGGAGACTGTCAAACTTACTCCCAACCTTGAAAGAACTGGCTACAGCTTTAGATTCTAAAGACAAAGAAGAAAGAAGCCTTGGAGCCTAATACACATTGGCTTGGACATGATGAGGGAGGGCTGAAAAACAGAGACGACAGCATTTGATAGAATGGCTTTCATCCACAGCTGTCAGCTGCAATTGCCAGAGGGCACATTCTTGTCCCTGCATAAAACAGAGGAAAATAGATGAGTACCCTTTGAGAGCCAATTTGTGCTTTAAAGGTATTATGTATTTCCAGGTGAACTATACATAACACAGAGAATGTAGCTAGCATAAGCTTTTGAAGTTCACACCTGCTGAATATTTTATACTGGCCATTCTTCCAGGTTGAACAAGGTGTATGCAAGTGGTTACCAAACTGGTTTTTGACAGGAACGGCAAAAGCTCTATGTCACGAGCAGCAATCACAAGGAGGCCTCCTACAGTGTAAGATGCCACTGCTTTTCCAACAACTCTTCTCCTATTTTCTCTTCAGATTTTATCATGAGTGTGACAGACAAACAGGCTGCTAATAATTTGTTCTTCCACCCCCTCCTCCTCCTCTCAACTATTTTTAAATGGAGTGTGTAATTTCACAGTATTGGGTGCTTAGTTCTATCTGTGCACAACATGAATTGCATCTTCTTCCTGACTGCTGGAAGACATTAATTTAACTGGCAACTGTTGCAAGAATTAAGAGAAACAAGGGCAGAGGAAAGAAACAATGAGAGTTATGTACTCCAAAGGAAGAAAATAAATTAACATTTGATTGATGGATAGAAATATGCTGGTTATATGACAGAAATTAAACATTTCTTTCCCCTAATATTCTGCTGCATCCCTCTTCTGACTTTAAAATTCAATACAAATAAGCATATAATGACAAAGCATTCACAAAAACTACTTTCTGGGTCAAGGTGGAACTAATAAGTACTTTTGAATGCAAAATTTGGAGAAGGCATGGGAAAATGATAGGTCCTGTAAGCTAATGTAATATTTTTAAGAGAAGTTTCATGGTGATGTACACTACTAATGCATGGACAGGTATAAAATTGCTGTGTCAGTGTGTGCACAAACAAGAGGCAGAGTATGAGAGCCCCAAGACAGAGCTTGTTACAGACTGTTACAGCCTTTCTGCATCTGTAGAGTAAGGAAGATTTGTAAGTCCACTTTGTCCTGTGTGATCAAGAAGCACACAGGAAAGGCCAAATACTCAGCTGCCAGATCAGGCATTTGCTGACATGAATGCTAGGTTTTTTGGGTGCAAATAGATGAAGTTACAGTTGTAACCTGCATCTATATGTTGGGAACAAGGGTAAGAGAATGGTAACATGGGTTTGTTTGAATGCTTTCTCTGTATACTCAAGCAAAATGCAAAGCAGAATATTTAGAAAGACTTTGGAAAACCTAAAAGGCTCTTGAAATTACTAAACATTGACAGCAGCAGAATCTGAAGTTGTACAAAAAGCCACTCATAAGGACAATCAGTTTTAAATTATTCTCAGCATAAGAGCAAAAGCTGAGCAAGAAAAGCTTTAATATAAAAGTCTGTAAGTTTGAGTTACACAGGGTTGTTTAAAAGGTCTCAGCTGCAAGAAAAAAATACCACAACAAAATGTTTACTGCTCAGTTTACTATGAAGAAATAAACTTTCCAGATATTTGTAAAGAAAGAGAACAATATTCACATGCTTTTTTTCAATATAAAGCCAGATATTTATTTGGATAAAGCCAAATATTTATTTGGAAAAAACCCACAGACTAGACTCACAATCTTGATTTACCTGGTGGCTTTTAAAAGCTATGCATGCTGAGAAAACATAAAGATGAGAAGCTGCAAGAGCCTTTGGCAATGCCAAGTGGAGAGCTCAGCAAAGATTTGGCAGAGACCTTAGGGGGAGGCTGTCTTGGGGTTAAGTGTGCTGATGCCTTTCTGACAGCAATTCCAAACACCAAAGCTGGATTATGCAAGGAAAATTCAAAGCACCAGGTTTACACTGACATTTTTTCCTGTACTTAGTGGTTGTCTGGCAAAGAATGAAGAAGTTAAGGCCAAGATCACTCTTCCCCAGCTTCCCTAGAAGGAGAAAGGTTACTGGAGATTGTGAGAAGACAGTTTGTGAAATGGCACCTTGTATTAATTTTGCTTGGCCTGCTTTTTTGGTAGGGGTGGCTTCTGTGAGAAGCTGCTAGAAGCTTCTGCCGTGTCTGGCAGAGCCAACAGTCCCTGGTGGCTCTGAAGGTGAACGTGCTGCTGGCCAAGGCTGGGCCAATTAGAGAGGATGGTAATGCTTCTGTGATAACAGTTTTAAGAAGAAATCAAAACAAAAATTATGCTGTAGTTTTAATTCCAGCCAAAGAGGAGTGAGAACATGTGAGAAGAACAACTCTGCAGGCACCAAGGTCCGTGGAGAAGGAGGGGGAGGAGGTGCTCCAGGCACTGGAGCCAGGATTCCTCTGCAGCCCATGGTGCAGACCATGGTGAAGGAGCTGTGCCCATGGAGTGCAGCCTCCATCTGCAGAGATCCACCTGCAGCCTGTGGAGGAGTCCCCTGCCAGATCAGGTGAATGCCTGAAAGGAAGCTATCAGCCTGTGGGAGACCCATGGAGAGAGGCTCCCATGCTGGAGCAGCCTGTCCCTGAAGGACTGCACCCTGTGGAAGAGTGACCCACGCTGCAGAGATTTGGGGGGGACTTTGCCTGTGGGATGGACTCATGTTGCAGCAGTTCACTGCCAGCTGTTGCTCATAAGATGGATTCACACTGGAGAAGTTCATGAGAACTGTCTCCCATGGGAGACATTAGCCTGCTCTGCTTTTGTTAGTAATAAATTCACTACATATCTGTAAGTAGAGCCTGTTTTGCCCCCAATGGTATTTGATGAGTGATCTCTCTAGGTTCTCATCTCAACCCTTGAACCCTTTGTTAAATTTTCTCTTCTTTCTTCAGTTGCAGAGGGGACTGAATGAGTGGCTTTTGTGGGTGCCTGACATCTGGCCTGGGTCAACCCACAACACTGGGCACACACTGGATAATGGTCAACATCACCCCCAGATCATTTTCTACTGGGCCATTTTTCAATCACTGTTTCTCAAGCCTTTAGCACTGCCTGAGATTGGTGTGACCAAAGTACAAGTCCCCGCACTTGGCCTTGTTGCATCTCAAATGAAAATATAATGAAAAAATATAACAAAACCAAATTAAATATAGATTTACTGCTATAGAGCAGTAAAACACCTTGCAAAATGTATAGTATATGTAAGGTTTCAAGAGCAAAATGACAGTACACAGAGGTTAGAAAGTGAGCCTGCATGGTGACAATTGTAGATTTTAAATAAAATATTCCTTTGGCTAAATTTTTTATAAAACCCGTACATTATCATTAGTATTCACATATATAGTTGTCATGGTCTAAGAACAATATTCCTCAAATCAGTGCCCCTTCCGAGATTCTCCAAACCACATGGCCATTCTCTCTCACTCCCCTGATTTTCCCTCTCTCTCCCCGCACTGCAGCAGGCTGGAGTGGAGAATTGGAGGCACTAAAGCGGGATCACGGGTTAAAATAGAACACTTTACTGGAAATAGGAATTAGATAAGAAAACAAACAGTAGCAGCAACAATACTAATGATGAGAGGGTGTAAGAAAAGAGGTGAATCACACAGGAAAAAAAAAACAAGCAACCAAAACAACCAATAGTAGACAATACCAGGCAGCCGGCTATGTGACATTTTCTCAACCAGAAGGAACCCCTTCTCCCTGGAAGGGAGTCCCTTTACCTCAGTCCCAGCAATGACATGAAGTGGTATAGAATAACCTCCATGTCTAGACATGTTCCCTTCCAGCTACTGCAAAAAATTAACCCTGAACTCAAGAGAAATTGCAAGATTGTAAATGACAACTTGCTGCTTCAAAAATGGATGCCTAAGCAAACAATATGGAGAGGGATGATGAAGGAAAAAGGAGTAACAGTAGGATGAACTGAATGCATCCATGTAAGACAGCTTTCCCCTGATTAAGTGAAAAACCTATTTCCTTGCCTTTCATTTTGATTTTGCAAGGCTTTGAGTTTGGTAAGAAATATGTGATCAGCAGCCTAAGGGTCAGATTTCCAAAACACAGACACACACAGTGGTTTTCTGATTGATGGTGCTCTCAATACATGACAGATTGAAAAGATTTGAGCAAGCTAGAGAGGAAATGCCCCATGCTCCACTAGTGAAAACCAGAGTCTCTGCTATTGGGACAAGTAGCCCCCTGCTCAAGAGAGAGGGCACACGCCATAAAATAACCTGTGGATTTACCTGCATGACCGCACAGAAGACATGAGATGTGACAGACATGTCACTACAGTGGTGGAACTTAGCTGCATAATACAATGAAAAATTATAGGAGTCATGTTCTTCTCATGAGGTGAGACAGTCAATACAAAGACATTTGCAGAAGTGTTGCTTTTTTATTCCTGTCTTTGACTCAGCATCAGCTGTAGCTCTGATGCAGCAGCTGGCATGTTTACAAGCAATTCAGAGAACCAATGTGCTTCCTTCCAGATGCATTTTCCAGCTAGGATATATGTGAAGATGTGTATTTTTCAGCTGTTACCTGGAGAGTTCTTCCCTAGCTGAGCATCATTTTGAGTAAGACTACATTGTTTTATTATAGCAGTCAGTTAGCTTCATGTCATAAACAAAACAGCCTTTTTAATAACATGCACAGCCAATACAGCCACTTCCTGCCAGAAGCAGAGTTTTCATGGGATATTTGATGTTGAGGGAGACAAAAAAGTCGCTTTGACTTTGACCTTCTTATTGCTATTCAAGAGGGTATTTCTCAACTGTAAGTGATATGATGGCTAAGTAATCATGCCATTGGCACCAAACTTGTTAGCAAGAAAAACTCCTTGTGTACAAAAGGCCCCATATGGTTAAGTATGTATTTTTCAAAGAGAAAGATTTTCAAAGAGAAAATAATGAAGCTGTGTCTTTCATTATACTTTAATGGCTTCTTTATTATGTGCAGGAAAATAATCAGCCGCTAAAGAGATAACATAGAATGAGGCTTGTTTGTCAGTTAGTTGATGATTTACTTTCAGGGCTTAATATTTGTCTGGAGATGTTCATGTTAACAAATCTGTCTCACAAAAATATTTTTTTAAGGATTTGGCAGCTTGAATTATAACAGGAAATGCAATATTAGAATAAATTTATGACCACTTGAAAGCAATTCTGAATATTGAGATGTCATATATTGACTCAGCAAGTTTGCTTATGACACCAGGCTGTGAGGCAGCTGACACACTGCAGGGAAGGGATGGCATCCAGAGGGACCTGGACAGGCTTGAGAGCTGGGCCAGTGCAAACCTCATGGAGGTCAACAAAGCGAAGTGCAAGGTCCTACACCTGGGTCATGGCAATCCCAGACACAGCAACAGCTCGGGCAGAGGAGTGGTTGAGAGCAGCCTTGTGGTGAAAGACTTGGGGGTGATGGCTCATGGAAAATTCAGCATTAACCAGCAGTGTGTTCTCACAGCCCAGAAAGCCAATTGTGTCCTGGGCTGCATCCAAAGCAATGTGGCCAGTAGGGCAAAGGAGGGGATTCTGTCCCTCTACACTTCTCTGATGAGACCCCTGCTGGAGTGCTGCATCCACGTCTGGAGTCCCCAAAAAAGGAAGGACAAGACACTGTCAGAGGAGGTGTCTAGAGTCTAGAGGAGGTCAAGAAGCTGATAAGAGGACTGAAACACTTTCCCTATGAATACAGGCTGAGAAAATTGTGTCTGTTCAGCCTGGAGAAGAAATGGTTGCATGGAAACCTCACAACAACCTTACAGTATCTGAAGGGGCCTACAGGGAAGCCAGAGAGGGAGCGTTCATCAGGAACTGCAGTGATAGGACAAGGAGTAATGGGTACAAACTGAAAGAGGGAAAAAATAAGTTAGGTATTAGGAAGAAATTTTTTACTGTGAGGGTGGTGAGACGCAGGGGCACTGGTTACCCAGGGAGGTTGTGGATGCCCCAACCCTGGCAGTGTTCACAGCCAGATTGGATCAGGCTTTGAACCGCCTGGTCTAGTGGGAGGTGTCCCTGCCCGTGGCAGTGGGTGCTGGAGCTGGATGGTCTTTACGGTCTATTTCAATTCCTTAACATTCTATGTTTCTGTTACTTCAGATTTTGAACCCAACACCATCAAGACTGAAGTAACAGCCTGTACTTATAATTAGAGATATCCATAGAAGCAGCTTGGGGTTTGAGAGCCTTTCAAAATAAACATGTTTGATTCTGAGTATTTTAGGAGTCTTGTCTTGCTAAGTTAACCACATGCTTATATTGTTTACAATGTACCTATAGAAAGCCATTTCACTGATTTTTTTCTATCTCTGGGTAAAACTGATTATATGCCTGAAAGTAAATGCTGAAAATTATTTTTTTTCTTATTTAGAAGTAGGAATATCTAGCAAACAACAGGGGTTTATTTCTGTCTAAAAGGATAATTCCAAAAGTAACAGGATTTCAGAGGACTTGTAGGTCATTATGAGCATTATTTTTAATTCACATATTATATTCTTCAAATAAACTTAAGGATAAAAGTGAGATTTTAACAGATAGCTTGAGATGTGAATCAAAATTGATATCTAATATTTGTCCTAACTAGAAGAAGAAAATCAAATAGAAGTTGATATTTTCTCACAGTAAAAATTTTCCAATGAAGTGAAGACATTAGCTTTGATTCTTGTAGCAGGAAGAAATTTAGTATTGCACATGAATTTTACTCTTCCATTAGCTTTAGCCATTTATTAGTAACTGCTAAAGGTTAGTCACAATAGTGCTGCCATCTAAACATCATCGTAAATGCATGCTTCTATAACTGGATATATTAGCACACTAGAAACAATAGCTATAATGCTATTATTAATTATAAAAGATTCTGATTTTATTAAAAGCAGGACAGTTATCTTTGGTTGGTCTTAATTCAGTAGCAGATATATGTAGTTCAGGTGATTCTGACTGCTCTAGTTAAAGAATTATTCCACTTATAAAAAAATTTTGAAGTCAATATTGTGCCATCTGAGGAGAGCTCAAGGGGAGTAACAAAACACATACCTCCAATGATCAAAAGTAGATCTATTTCAACACTCGGTGTATTCATATAGATCAAAGAATTATTTCTAAAGACTTCAACATTGATAACAATGCATTTTATAAGTTGAGGATTGTGTTGGTTTTGCATGGCCTGGTTCTTGGTAGTGGGGGGGCATGGAGGTGGCTTCTGTGAGAAGCTGCTGGAAGCTTCCACCATGTCCAGCAGAGCCAATCCCTGGTGGCTCTGTAGATGGACATGCTGCTGGCCAAAGCTGGGCCAATTAGAGAGGCTGGTAACACCTCTGTGATAACAGATTTAAGAAGAAATCAAAACAAAGAGGGGCACAGTTTTTTTCTAGCCAGAGAAAAAGTGGAGGTGAGAATGTGTGAGGGAAACAACATGGAGACACCAAGGTCAGTGGAGAAGGAGGGGGAGGAGGTGCTCCAGGTGCTGGAGCTGAGATTCCTCTGCAGGCCGTGGTGAGCCCATGGTGACACAGCTGTGCCCCTGCAGCCCATAGGGTCCGTAGGGGATGCAGAGATCCACCCGCAGCCCGTGGGGGAGGTGCCCACACCGGAGCGGGTGGATGCCTGGAGGAGGCTGTGATCCAGTGGGAGACCCATGGAGAGAGGGGGCCCTGCTTCCAGGCTGGAGCAGCCTGTTCTTGGAGGACTGCACCCCGTGGGAGAGTGATCCACACCACAGCAGTTTTTGGAGGACTGTGTACCTGTGGGAGGGACTCACGTTGCAGCAGTTTTGGGAGAACTGCTGCTTGTGAGGTTTGGAGCCATGCTGGAGAGGTTCATGGAGAACTGTCTCTCATAGGAGAGACCCCACATTCTCACAGGAGAAGGGACTCCTCTTCCTGAGCAACAGAACAAGAACTCAATGACCAAAAGCCCCATGTCCTGTCTCCCTGCGCTGTCAGTGGGAAGGAGGGAGGGGTTGAGTGAAGAAAAGGTGTTTTTAAAGGCTTATTTTACTTCTCGTTATCCTCCTTTGACTCTGTTAGTAATAAATCAGCTTTGTACCTTTAAGTCGAGACTGTTTTGCCTTTGGAGTGTTTTCTCCCAGTCCTTATCTTAACTCATGAATCCTTCATTAATTTTTTCCCCTCCTCTGCCCGGCTGTGGCAGAGGAGAGTGTGTGAGCAACTTTTGTTGGTGCCTGGCATTTGGCCAGTGTCAAACCATGACAAGGATGTTATGAAATTGTTGCCTATTATTATGTATTATATAATCATAGAATTTTCTTCTATGATATCCCTATATCATTCAGTGTTCCCAACAGACAATACTAGTAGATTTTACTCTCCATTACCAGTTGTCATAAGAATCTACTTCCTAGGATCCAATTGTATTAAGAGTAGCAATGGTATGTTTTCTAGGATGATCTTTCTGTGTCATTTTACCAGTTATTAAAGTACTTAGACTAAGTGATATTGCTTCCTTCATTTTACAGATGGAAACCAGAAAGGGGCATATTAAGGTCAAAACATTTCACTAATTTAAAGCATACTAATTGTGGATATCTGACACTTTTTTTGTGAGAGTTTTTTGTTGTGGTAATGATTATGTATGGAAAGAACAGCTGTCCATCTTTTCAGTTTCAGTTATGTTTGGGTGTCATCGGATGTTCTGCAGATGGGACCCTGCAAGATGGACTGGGTATCCATAGAAGGCTGACAACTACCAAAGATCAGGTCTGGGTCAGCCAGTGCAGAAGGAAATAAGGAATCAGTGACAGAGGCAGTGCAGCTACCATTTCTTCCAAATCACATCCAGCTGTATCACGAAGGCTTCTCTGTTCTGCAAGCTGCTGTTTCATTTAGCAAGTGCCTTCCCAACTGTCCTGGTTTCAAAGA
>VYZT01054874.1:0-13025 GCA_013400735.1 Pomatostomus ruficeps
CAGGTGGTTTTGAGGAGTTGGAGGAAGGATCAGCCAACCCAGGCCTCGGCTCAGGGCCAGGCACTTTGCAGAGGTGTTGGCGTCCCCGAGGCACGGAAAGAATGGCTCGGGCAGCCGAGGGCAGGGAAAACAGGAGAAGTGGGAGCTGAGCACAAATGGGCTCAGGATTCTGAGGGAAAATCAATGGAAAAGAGGGAGGATGGGAGCAGAATGGGAGTGGGAATGGGGCTGCTGATCCCAGCGCTGATGGGATGCCCAGAAACCCTCAGGTGCCAGGGAAGGGAGGCAGTGGGAATGCGCAGCCAAGGAATGAGCTCCAGGCTCAGCTGAGGAAGATCCAGACCCATTTTAGGGCAAACAGGATGGAAAAACAGGGATAAACCCACCACAGAGACCCCAAAGTCTGATATTTTTCTGTGTTTCTGCCACGGTTCGAGCACCAAATGGTGCAGCTGGAAAAAGCAGCACGGTCCTGGCCCAGCTGCAGTGAATTCCTGCTGGGATAAATCCGGCAGCAGGCTCGGAGTTTCCAGTGCCGCCTGCTCCGTGCCCAGGATCAGCCCAGGACCGGGCCCTGACCTTTTCCTCTCTTCTCTTCCCCACTTCGGTGTTTTTATTAAAATCCTTTAAATTCTGCCACGTTTGAGCAGCTTGAGGCAGTTGGGGACAGGCAGGAGCGGAAAGGGACACCGGGAACCAGGAGCTGATCCCGGTTCCGTGGTAAGGAGTGGGATGGTTCACCAGGGATATTTCTGGAACCACAGGATCATCCAGGTTGGAAAAACCCTCTGGGATCATTGAGTCCAACCCTTCCCCTGCACTGCCGAGGCCCCAAGTGCCACATCCACGGGGCTTTGAAATCCCTCCAGGAATGGGGATTCCACCTGGTGGAGTTGTCCCAACCCTTTCCATGAAGAAATTTTCCCAAATATCCAACCTGGAGCAACTCGAGGCCAGCGATGAGCTAAATTTAGATGAATTCAAAAGAAAAAAAAAATCAGGAATGCAGAAGGTTGAACCCCTGGGAAAGCATTTCCAGAAGCCTGGGAAAGGCTCTGACCGGCTGGAAAATGGAGAGCTCGGATTTCCACATCCCATCCCACATGCCAGGAGGAGAGCTGGGGTTTGGTTCCCTCTGGAAAACGATGGGGTTCATCGTAAAACCAGTTTATTTCTTATTTCCTCCTCCTTGCCTTAAGTTCAGGCTCTTCCTGCTCTTTGTGTCGGGAATGGCTTCCATGGGAAGCTTTGATTTTTAAGGGAAAACTTGGAGCTTCCATAAACCCCCGGCAGCAGCACCGGGAAGAGTTTCTGGAGAATCCCTGACGGGTTTGGGTTGGAAGGGACCTTAAATTCCATCCAGTGCCACCCCTGCTGGGATCACCCCGCTCTGCTCCTGTGGAATTCCTGTGGGGATCCCCCCACCCTGCTACCATGGAATTCCTGTGGGGATCACCCCGCTCTGCTCCTGTGGAATTCCTGCGGGGATCTCCCCACTCTGCTCCCATGGAATTCCTGTGGGGATCACCCCACTCTGCTCCCATGGAATTCCTCCTGGGATTACTCCACTCTGCTCCCATGGAATTCCTCTTGGGATCACCCACCCTGCTTCTTTGGCATTCTTTCTGGTATAACTCCACTCTGCTCCCATGAAAATCCTGCCAGGATCCCCCCAACCTGCTCCTATGGAATTCCTGCTGGCATCACCCCATGGAATTCCTGCTGGGATACCCCACCCTGCTCCTATGGAATTCCTGCCAGGATGACTCCCCCTGCTCACATGGAATTCCTGCTGGGATCACCCCATGGAATTTCTGCTGGGATTCCCCACTCTGCTCTCATAAAATTCCTGCTCCCATGGAATTCCTGCTGGGATCACCCCTTTCAGCTCCTTTGGCATTCCTGATGAGATTACTCCACTCTGCTCCCATGAAAATCCTGCCAGGATCCCCCCACCCTGCTCCTATGGAATTCCTGCTGGGATCACCCCATGGAATTCCTACCAGGATCCCCCCACCCTGCTCCCATGGAATTCCTGCTGGGATCACCCCATGGAATTCCTGCCAGGATCACCCCTCTCCCAGGTTCTCTTCCCAGCTCAGGGATGTGGTCACAGCGCTGGGAGCAGAGCTGCTCCAGCCTCCCTCATTCCCAACCCCCGGGAGAGCGAGCTCAGCCCCGGCCCTTGGGAGCCGGCCCTGGGATTGCTTTGTTTGGAAAAGCGAATATTTTCCTTCTCAATTAACATCTTTCAGGCGAGCAATTATCCCTCCCGCGTGTCACTCAGCCCGGTGACGAATTCCCAGTAAAATCCACACTTTCAAAGGTGGGAAGTGGATTTCGGAGTTAATCTCCTCTCACAACAAGCCCCAAACCGTGGCCGTGATTATTCCAGGACAAAAACCTTGGGAATGAATAAACCTGAAAAGCGCAAGGAAATTTTTTTTCCTGGATGGGTTATTTTTTAATAAATTGTTATTAAGGGAAGGGAATAATAGAGGGAAGGGCTTTGGAATGGTGGCTGGAAGGCAGCAGAGTGAGGCTGGAAGAAATCCTGGTTCAAACTGTGCCGCCCTCACTCTCCACGAGGTTCTCCTGCCTCCTTCAGCATTCCAGCATCCGCTCCCTGCTTGGAGCTGGGCTCCAGATCCACCAAATCTCCCCAAACCACCCCCAGCAGCGTTTGGGGGTTCCCAAGGTGGTTGAGCACGAGGAAAGTTGGAATTTTTCCAGGCCTTGGGCTCATCTCAGGAAGGATCCCTCATCCCATTGCTGGGTGGCTGAAGAGCAGCTCTGGGTCACCTGCACCATCCCCTTCCAGGGCTGGGTAATCCACAGACCGGGTTTGAGACAAATTTGGGAGGAGACTCCCCAAAGGTGTCTCCTCTGAAAGGCAGAATTTCAGCCTTTCCTCCAGCCAAGGTTTGAAAGGAATCTTCTTGGAGGAAGGTGAAAAAACCCTGTTTATTTAACAAGCAAGGTGCACGCAGGAACAAGGAAATAAATGAATAATATTGGATAATGAACCTTCTGTGCTGTGGGGAAAGATGGGGGATTTCAGAGTCTCTCCTTTCTCTGGTTCAGCTCCTCCCGAGGGTTTGGCCCGGCTGGGCTGGGGGTCCGGCAGCTCCTGGTGAGGGTCCCGTCACTGTCTCCCGCAGAGATGGGCTGATTGTCCGGATGGGAAACAAACAAACTGACCAGTCCAAAAAGAGGGGAAAAAACCAAAACAACTGCAATCCCAGCGAGAAGGGAAAAAACCCCTCTGTCCTAACTCACAGCCTGACAGACTATCGGGGAAAGAAAAAAGGAAAAAACCAAAAAAACTTGGTTTTAACTCAAAGAGATAAAAACAAACCGTGCCAGACTTTCTCTGGCTACTTCTCCGTGCCAGCTCAAGGTTCCAGGAGCCATTCCTGGGCATGAGCAGCTGATGGGGAAATCCAGAGCAGAAAATCACCCCGGGACATCCAGGCTGCCCGAGGCTCCCCGTGATCCCTGCGGATGTGGGGGTGGAACGGGATGTGCCTTGGTCCAGTCCTGACCTGCGCTTGGGATTTGGGAATTTGGAGCTGCCTGGTGCGCGTGGCCACAACATCAAAGCGCTCTGATTCACCCCAGCGAGGTCTCTAAACACTAATTGCATTTTTTTCCTTCAAAAACTCCCAAATTCCTTCCCCAAAATTCCACGTCCCTATGCCTCGGGTGAGATAATCCTTTCCCAGTGGGGAAAATGGGGAAACAAAGCCCAGAGAGACAGTGAAATGAGGGAGGTCTGGAATTCAGGCTCGGGGAGAACATGAAAAATTCCTTCTCCAGAAAGATCTGGCAACAGGAGCAGAGCAAGGGGAGGAAGACGTGGAAAAATTGTGAAACATCCCCAAGGAGGAATCAGCGGTTCAGAGGCAGCAGAGGATTTGAAAAAGAAAAGGAAGAGACTCGAAATTTTAAAAAAAAATTAATTAATATGCAAAATGCAGTTGCACTGAGCAAAACGTTCAGGTCTGGACACGGCACTGCAGAAATCCAGGTGGGAAAGGTGGAAAATCCCAGGGCAGCTCAGGGGAGATGGATTCCCACAGCCTGGAACGGATCTGAGCTCCAGCCCAAACTCCGGCTGCCTGGGGAGGTTCCTTTCCTCAATTTCTGGGACACTCACAGCCAAGGGACACGGGATTGTGGCATTCCAGAGCTTCCAGACAGGAATGAGGCACCAAAACGCCTTTTGGGTTTGGAGTTTGGTCTCGCTGGCAAAGAAAGTGCTGCCTGTGTCCCTGTGGAGGGTGATGGGGAGGGATATTTTCCAGATTTTCCGCTCCCGAGGCGTTTGTGGAATGTGGGATGTGCACAAAGGGTCAGCAGCATTCCCAGTGAGAAACTCCCCATTCCCAGCGAGAAATTCCCGGTTCCTGAGAGGTTTGAGAGCTCTTTGAGAGCTCGGGACAGCTCAGAGCCGCCGCTCGCCGAGCGTCTGGCAGGAGAACAACGCCCACCAGGAAAATGCCCCCGCAGGAGTCTCGGTCTCCTCAAGGAACGCGTCCCACTCCGCAGGTTTTTCAGGAATTAATTGCGAAGACGTTTCTGGGGTTTATTGCAGCGGGGGTTGCCGTGGCAACCGCTCCAGCTCCTCAGAAATAACCGGGAGGGCTCCCACTGCCACCGGGGCCATCTGTCCCTTCCACGGGGGGCATTCTGAGGCCCCGCTCCAACCTCCCCCGGCCAAATCTCCTTCTGGAGCCTCCGCGAGTCCTGGGAGCAATTCCTCGAGCGGCTCCTGCCCTCAGCCTCCGTCTCTTTCCTCGGTGCTGATGGGATAATTTCCCCTGGATCGCTGCAAATTAAATCCTAATGAGGAAGCTCCGCATTTCAATGTGATTGAGAGCTCTGCTTCTCCGGGGGAGAACCGAATCCAGCGGGGAGGGAGGAGAAGGGGTGGGATGGGATGGGATGGGATGGGATGGGATGGGATGGGATGGGATGGGATGGGATGGGATGGGATGGGAATTCCTGAGGTGCAGGAGCTCCCTGCAGCCCTGGCAAAGGCGATTTTGTGGACAGGACAGGAGGGAACGGCCTCAGGCTGGGCCAGGGGAGGCTCAGGGTGGAATCAGCAGGAATTTCCCCATGGAAAGGGGGCTCAGGCCTTGGCACTGCCCAGGGAGGTTTGGAGTCCCCATCCCTGGAGGTGTCCCAGGAATTGCTGGATGTGGCACTCAGAGCTCTGGGCTGGGGACAAGGTGGGGATCAGGCACAGCTCGGACTCTGGGAGGGCTTTTCCAACTTCAGCGTTTCTGGGATTCTCTTTTCCCCCTAAAGGATGGATTGGGATTTTGGGAGGGCTTCCGGTTCCTCCGTGAGCTCCACAGCAGCGAGGAGATCCCTGGAATTCCCACACATTCCCAGGGCCAGGAATCATCTCCAGAGAATCTCAGCTGGGCTGGAAGTCATCGGGACAGGGGCAGTTTGGGAGCTGAGGTGCTGCTGAGTTCTCCTTCCTTTCCTAGATGGTCCCAAGGAATGGGATTGGAGGATTCCTGCTCGTTAACAGCTGCTCTGGGGAGCTCTGAGGTCTTTTCCAACCTAATTTATTCTGGGATTCCATAAATATTTCACTTTGGGGGCTGAGGGAAGGCCTGGGACCATCTTCACCCCGCCCTGGTGGTTTCAGAACACAAATCTCACATTTAACATCTCATTATCTTTAAATTGCCTGAAAATACCGGAGTTCAGTCCCCTCAGGGATTCCTCCCTTCATCCACAGCATCCCTGGGGTGGGGACTCTGCAGGAAGGGACTTTCTGGCCCTGGGATCATCCCTTGAGCATCCACGGGTCTGCAGCTTCTTCCTGGAGGAAAATGGACCCAAATCATCCCCGACGAATCCCACAGGGAGCAGCTCTCCAGCGTCTCATTATCCCGGGAATCAGAGGAGCTGAATTTCAGAGCGTTCCCGCACCCTCGGCATCGCCGCGTTCAATTCAGGCGTCTTCGCTCCGGGGTTAAAAATATCCCTGAAGGAACTGCAGGAAAACTGCGGAGCTGAGATCTCCAGGAGCTGCTTTCTGTCAGGGCTGCCTCGAGTGTGGCTGGATCCTGAGCGAATCCTGCCCCGAACCCCCTCGGGATGGATTCCAGAGCTAAAGGGAAAACAGAGACCCCAAAATCCCACCCTGCGCATCCCTGGGAGTGGTGTCGGAGGTTGGACGGGGCTGGGAGCAGCCTGGGCCAGCGGGAGTGTCCCTGCCAGGGCCATGGATGGGCTGGAAGGTCCCTTCCAACCCAACCCATTCCGTTATTCCATAACTGAGATGGGCAAGGTCAGAGAATCACGGAAAGTCCTGAGCTGGAATAGCCACAGGAATCATGGATCCAGCCCCTGGACACCAACAATCCCAGCCTGGGAATCCCTGGGAGAATTTTCCAAACGCTCCTGGAGCTCTGGCAGCCTCGGGGCCGGGACCATTCCCTGGGGAGCCTGGGCAGTGCCCAGCACCCTCTGGGGGAAGAACCTTTCCCTGCTCTCCAGCCTGGCCCTGCCCTGGCCCAGCTCCGGCCGTTCCTGGGTCCTGTCCCAGGGCGCAGAGATTTCCTGTCAATTTGGGAAATCTGGGAGTTACAGCCCAGGTTCCCATGGCAGCAGCTCCCAAGGGAGCACCAAACTCAGGGCTCCTGTTTTGCATTTTTCCCATCTCCGCTGATGGGCCTGGACCTGAGGGAAACTTCCCACCCCCCAAAATCCCAAGGAAGGGAGGCAGAGCTGCCTTTGCGGGCTGTGCTGATGGGACACCCCACAAGGTATCCAAGATTTGGTGTTTGGTGGGAATTTGGGCTCTTGGGGCACCTCACCGGCCCCAGGCACGGCCTGAAGGAGGGAAAGGAAAGCTCAGAGCTGGCAAAATCAGAAAAGCAAATTCCATGTGTGTTGTAACGATTCTCTGATGGATTTTATGATATTAATTCATTTATTTTCCTTCTCCTTTCTTGTCCTTCACTCTGCGGGCTGGACAGTCACCCCAGCAGGTTTTGCTCTTAAAGCAAAAAGAAATTTTGCTCTTAAATCCATAAATACAAAACAATAAATTCCATTAAAAAGCCCAGTTCTGTCCTAATTCCAGCCCTGTGTCAGAGGCCACCAAGGGCGCAGGAGATTTGTTCTCCTACCAGCCAGGCTGAGCTGTGAAGTTTTGGCTGTCCCAGAATAAGGAGAGCTGAAGCAGCAGAGGAATTAAAAAATCTGCTTAATTTGTTCATTTGACATGAAAGGCTTCTCGAACAGCTTTGAAAAATTCCCTCAAAACAGCTCCGAGCAAGTCCAGAGCAGGACCAGACCTCAAGCGTCACCAGCTCAGCTCTTTGGCAGGGGAAGGTAAACAAAAAACAGCCAAATTCTCTGTTTGAGGGTGAATCACTGGTGCTGTTGGGTGCAAATCCAGGGACATCAAAAATCCTGGTTTTCCTTGCTTCAGCCCCCGTTTACAAGAGGGCAAATCCCAGCCTTTCACTGGAGTTAATCTCCTTTAAATCAGCAGGAATTCTGGGGAGGAAACCCCTTCTCCTGCCAGGTTCTGTTTGGGCTCGGTCTCAAGGAGCAATCCCGGTCCCTTCAATTGGTATTGAGTGAAAATATCCAAAATTGAGAAGACTGAGGGAAGGCTGAGATGTCCAAAAATGAGAAAGTTGAGGGAAGGCCAGGATATCAAAAAACGAGGAGGTTGAGAGAAGGCTGAGATGTCCAAAATTGAGAAGACTGAGGGAAAGACAAAATACCCAAAAATGAGAAGGTTGAGGGAAGGCCGAGATGTCCAGAAATAAGAAGGTTGAGGGGAGGCTGAAATATCCAAAAATGAGAAGGTTGAGGGGATGCCAAGAGGCCCAAAATGAGAATGTTGAGGGGAGGCTGAGATGTCCAAAAATGAGAAGGTTGAGGGAAGCACCACAAGAATTTCCAGGAAGAGGAAGGGTGGAGCAGGTGCTCCGTGAGCAGGGCAGGCAGGACAAGACACGACAATCGCGCAGAGGGGAGGCTGGAATGGAGATTTGGGAGAACAATCCCAATTTGGGAGGATTTCCGGGCACAGGGAACTGCCGGGGGTGGCCGTGGAAGCCCCGTCTCCCGGGATTTTGGAGGAGACAGCTCTCAGAATTCCCAGGTAACCCTGCTCTGATGGAAATGACATTTCAGGACTTGTTTTCCGTGGTTTTCTGTTCCTCCCCGGTTCTGGCACAGCCCAGGGAACACGGTTAATTATAGCCCCGGGGAGAATTGATGTTTTTTTACCTTATTTGGTGGAAAACAGCAAATCCTTCCTTGGGACCACGAGGAAACCTGGCCTGGGAGCTCTGTCTGCACTCACTGATCCAAGGAATAGCCCTGTCCAAGGATTTAGGGTTCTTCCCTGGTTCTCCACGTCCCCCAGTGGGGTCAATCCCCTTTTTTTGGATTTTACTGGGATTTTCTCCTGTGCAGCTGAACCCCACATTTCATCTCCGTGAGCCAGGGCACCTCCTGCTGTGCAAAAATCCAGTTTGGATGGGAAAACTCATTAAAAATCAGAACAGAAATTCAGATTTCCGTGGAATTCGAGATTCTCAGAGGCAGGAAGAGCCTGAAATGAGTGGTTTTGCAGGCTGGGAGAGCTCTGAATGCCAAGAAATCCTGGGGCTCCCTGCAGAGCTGAAGGGAGGCACCTGTGAGGGGAGAAAGAGCCACTCCAGGTATCCAAGTGGATTTTGCAGGAACATGGCCTCGAAATTCCCTTTTCACCCCCCAAAAAATCCCAGACCTCAGCAAAACCCATGGAATTTAGGATTGTTCTCCCAGATCTCCATTCCAGCCTCGCCTCTGCACGATTGTCGTGTCTTGTCCTGCCTGCCCTGCTCACGGAGCACCTGCTCCACCCTTCCTCTTCCTGGAAATTCTTGTGGTGCTTCCCTCAGCCTTCTCATTTTTGGATATTTTGGCTTTCTCTCAACCTTCTCATTTTTGGGCATCTCAGCCCATGGTCCTTCTTGCTCTCTGCTCTGCTCTTTCCCATCAGCATTATGTTTTTCTTGGGATATTTTTCCAGCTGACTGACATTTCAGTTCTGAAAAACCTCAGGGTGAAATTCAGACAAGAAGAAACCGAGATATTCCCGGTGCGGAGATTCCTCCTCCGTCTTTATCGGCGGGCCAGGCACGGAATGGCTCCAGAGCTCTGGGAAAGGCCGGGTGAAGGATGAAATTCCTGCTCGGAGCCTCCATGAGGTCGGCACGAATCGGGAGCTACGAAGGTGTGAAATGAGAGCGGAACCAGCCCTGGAGCTCCCGGCCCTGCCCAATGCCCAATGCCCATCCCGAACCGCCTGACAGCTCCCAGTGGGATCTCGCTGCCTGAACCCCTCGGCACGGTGCCACCACCCGGAGCAGCAATCCCGGCCCTCGGCACTTCCAGATCATTCAATTATTTCTCTCTAATCCAATTAGCGGCGTGAGCACGGAACGATCCACGGGAGGCTGGAGCAGGAGGCTCCGTATCCATCTCCTGGTGTCCAGAGCGTCCCTGGGGAGGGGCAGGCAGGGAGTTGGGGATGCCATGGCAGCACCTTAAAGGTTCTTAAAGAGTTTAAAGCCCTTAAAGACCCCGGTAATTTGTCATAAATTCCATGTTTTCTCCATTTCCAGGGATTTTTCTCCTCTGTTGCCTGGTCAAGAGGCAAATGTCACTTTTTTTTCAAGCTTGAAAGGCCCTTGTGGGGTCAGCAGGGTCCCGGTGCTCAGAGAGGGGATCCAGTCCCACAGCTCTGGCTGGAATCCAACTGGAACCTGTGGGAACCCCGCTGGAGAGGCAGCTCAGGGGTTTCTCCATCCTCCAGTGCCAGCAGAGAGCTCCAGAACCCCTTGGGGTTCCCCAAAAACCAGGCTGAAGCACCTCAAAGGCCGGCCCAGCATCAGATGGGGTGTCCCGAGCCCTGCCTGGAGCTCTCCCGCAGCCTCCAGCAGGGGAGGTGCTGCCCTGGTGAGAATTCCAGGCACGGAGAACATCCTGCATCCCATAAATGCTGGATCTGGTTCGTGAGGCTGCTCCAGGGGCCCATCCCAGCCACTTCCCAGGGCCTTTTCCAGGGATCTGAAACAACCCCAGGCCCTGAGGGGTGACAAGGCAGCAGCAAAAGACATTTTCCCTGAATTCCGGGGTTTTTGACTTGACCCGGCACTTCCCTGCCCTTCCCACATTCCCTGGGATCCGGTGCCAGCTCCAAATTCCCCCCACACCCCTTGGCTGGAGCTGGTGCCGGATTCCCCACATTTCCCTGCCTCGTTCCAGCCCTCCTCCGATCCTTCCTCCCATCCTCTGCCTCCCAAAGAGGATCCTTCAGGTGATCTCAGCAGCGGGAAACGAAGGGGAGCAGCTCCCAGCCTGAGCCGGGAGCAGCTGGGAAAGCTCAGAGAACATCCAGGATGCTCTGAGTGCTGGAAGTTTGCAGGGATTCAGAAGACAATGGGAAAAATTCTCAAAAAGAAAAGGTTTTTAGGGCTGCTGACTGCAACCCCCCCCCTTTAACTCGGAAAAACCTTCAGGAACACCTGGACGCGGCACTCAGGGCCCCGGTTTAGTTGACGAGTGGTGTTTGGTCAACCTTGGGGGTCTTTTCCAACCGGAATCATCCTCTGCTGCTATCCCAGCACATCCAGAGGCACAAACCCACAACGAAATGAATTCAGGGAAAAGTCTCCCTGCTCACCCCCCGAGCACCCACAGCTGCCTGGGATGAATTCCAGTCAAGGAAAACATCCCGCGGTGCAGAAATGCTGGATCTGCTCCAGCACCTGCTGCAGGACCCTCGATCCGACCCCGAACTGCTCCTGCTGTGCTCCGAAGGAAAATTCCACCCAGCCAAGGGTTGGTGAGGAGCCGGCGCTGCTCTCACCGGCCGCAGGCCGGAGCTTAATGAGCTCTCAGCTGATTGCTGCCGAGTGCAGAGGCGCAATTAAAGCCCATTAACGGCCATGACATCACCGGCTCGCAGGAAACGGTGCCGGGCAGGAAGGAGGCAGCACAGCCATGGAATTGTGGCCGTGGAGTGAGTTATGGCCGTGGAGTTACAGCCGTGGGGTTGTAACAGCCGTGGAGTTACAGCCAGGGAATTACAGCCAGGGAATGAGTTAAAATCATGGAGTTACAGCCATGGAATGAGTTACAGTCATGGAGTTACAGCCATGGAGCTGTTACAGCCAGGGAATGAGTTACAGTCATGGAGTTACAGCCATGGAATTGTGGCCATGGAGTGAGTTATGGCCATGGAGTTACAGCCGTGGAGTTGTTACAATCGTGGAGTTACAGCCACGGGGTTACAGTTACAACCATGGAATGAGTTACAGCCATGGAGTTGTTATAGCTATGGAGTTGTTCCAGCCACAGAATGAGTTAAAATCATGGAGTTACAGCCATGGAGCTGTTACAGCCATGGAATGAGTTACAGTCATGGAGTTCCAGCCATGGAATGAGTTAAAATCATGGAGTTACAGCCATGGAATTGTGGCCATGGAGTGAGTTATGGCCATGGAGTTACAGCCCTGGAGTCGTTACAATCGTGGAGTTACAGCCACGGGGTTACAGTTACAACCATGGAATGAGTTACAGCCATGGAGTTGTTATAGCTATGGAGTTGTTCCAGCCACAGAATGAGTTAAAATCATGGAGTTACAGCCATGGAGCTGTTACAGCCATGGAATGAGTTACAGTCATGGAGTTACAGCCATGGAATGAGTTAAAATCATGGAGTTACAGCCATGGAATTGTGGCCATGGAGTGAGTTATGGCCATGGAGTTACAGCCCTGGAGTCGTTACAATCGTGGAGTTACAGCCACGGGGTTACAGTTACAACCATGGAATGAGTTACAGCCATGGAGTTGTTATAGCTATGGAGTTGTTCCAGCCACAGAATGAGTTAAAATCATGGAGTTACAGCCATGGAGCTGTTACAGCCATGGAATGAGTTACAGTCATGGAGTTACAGCCATGGAATGAGTTAAAATCATGGAGTTACAGCCATGGAATTGTGGCCATGGAGTGAGTTATGGCCATGGAGTTACAGCCCTGGAGTCGTTACAATCGTGGAGTTACAGCCACGGGGTTACAGTCAGATGAGTTACAACCATGGGATGAGTTACAGCCATGGAGTTACAACCGTGGCGTTACAACCATGGAATGAGTTACAGCCATGGAGTTGTGACAGCCATGGAGTTAAAACCGTGGAGTTACAGCCATGGAATGAGAGCCATAGAATGAGAGCCAGGGAATGATTGCAGCCATGGAATTACAGCCACGGAATGAGTTACAGCCATGGAGTTACAGCCATGGAATTGCAGCCATGCAGTTGTTACAGCCATGCAGTTTTCATAGCCATGGAGTTACAGCCATGGAGTTACAGCCATGGAATTACAGCCAGGGAATGAGTTACAGCCATGGAATTGTTACAGCCGTGGAGTTGTTACAGTCATGGAATTATAGCCATGGAATTATAGCCATGCAGTTGTTACAGCCATGGAGTTACAGCCATAGAATGAGAGCCATGGATTGAGGTAAAACCATGGAATGAGTTACAGCCATGGAGTTAGAATCATGGAATGAGTTACAGCCATGGAATTGTTACTGCTGTGGAATTGCAGCCACAGAGTTGTCACAGCCACAGAGTTGTCACAGCCACGGAGTTGTCACAGCCATGGAGTTGTCACAGCCATGGAGTTGTCACAGCCACGGAGGTGTCACAGCCATGCCGTGACCTGACAGGATACCCAGGAGAACTCCAGGCCCTGGGAGAGAATTTCTGTTTCGTGTCAGTGACAGCCCAGTCCTGACCCCAAACTCGTGATCTTTCCCAAATGGGATTCACCATTGGTCACCGGAAGGTGACGGATATGAAAGGGTGTCCCCAGGAGGGTCTCAAAGGCAGTGAAGGGTCAGGAGGGGCCACAGGAGGGGCAGCTGAGGGTCCTTGGAGTGTCCTGTGGGGCAGAGCTCAGATCCTTTCCTTTCCTTTCCT
>VYZT01054875.1:6989-72375 GCA_013400735.1 Pomatostomus ruficeps
GATAGCAGAAGGACTCTGCCCTGGGCTTTGTCTTGAAAGAGGAGTTCTGATATTATCTGGCAGCACAGCAGCATTCCAGGAGCTAAAGGGTGGGGTGGTATTTAACAAGTGGGCAACCAGAAAACAAGCTCCGCTTAATACTAGAACAAAAGAGGTATTAAAATTTTTCCTCTGTTGAGGTATTTCACAGAGGAAGTTTGATAGAGGGAGGGTTTTTCCTAAAAGTGAAGAATTTGCCTTTGGAAGTTGTTTTTTTTTTTTTTTTAAATCTGTAAAGGTTAAGACTTTAATGTCTTGGTTCACAGAATCACAGAGTGGCTGAGATTGGAAAGGAGCTCTTGAGGTCATCTCGTCCAAATCCCCCTCGCTCAAAGGTCTACCCAGGCTGCCTAGGATCATGTGTGCTTAGATTTTGAATATGTCCATAAATGGAGACTTTGCAACCTCTTTGGCCAGCCTATGCCAGTGTTTATCCACACTTACAGTTAAAAAAAAAAAAAGGTGGAATTTCCTGTTTTTCAATTTGTGCCCATTGCCTCTTGATCTGTCAGTGAGCACTACTGGGAAGAGCCTGATTCCTTCTTCTTCATTCCCTTCCACGGGGTATTTGTGCACACTGGTAACATCCTTCTGAGCCTTTTCATCTCCAGGCTGAACAGTCCCAGTTCTCTCAACCTCTCTTCATAGAAGAGATGCTCCAGTCCCTTCATTATCCTAGTGGTCTGTTGCTGGACTCTCTCCAGTATGGCCATATCTCTTTTGTAGTGGGAACAGAGAACTGGAGACAGCACTCCAGATGTGGCCCCACCAGTGCTGAGTAGAGGGGAAGGATCACCTGCCTCCAGCTGCTGGCAGCTCTCCTAATGCAGCCCAGGATACCATCAGCCTTCTTTGATGCAAGGGCAAATTGCTGGCTCATGTTTGACCTAGTGACCACCAGGACCCTTGGGTCCTTTTCTGCAGAGCTGCTTTCCAGATGGGTGGCTTCCAGCAAATACTGGTACATGGGGTTGTTCTTTCCAGGTGCAGGATTTTAAAGTTCAACTTCACTGAACTGTATAAAGTTTCTGGCAGCTCATTTGACCAGCCTGCTGAGGCCCCTCTGAATGGTAGCAAGTGTATCTGTCACTCCTCCCAGTTTTGTATTATCTTCAAACTTGCTGAGGGTGTGCCCTATTGCCCAGGTCACTGGTGACCCTCTCTAATAAGGGATCATCTGGAACAAAGGCTCCAGGCAGCTTGTCATCAAGGACAACTGACAAGGGTAGGTTAGTATCAGCCTTCCCAGCCAGCAGCAGTACCCTCACATTTCCAGGAGTCCCCTGCTGATCCTGGACAAAGTCTCCATATGCTCAAAGCTCCAGGAAACAAAACCCAGAAATGGCTGCACAAAGTGCTTTGTCTGTTGGCTGCCTCCATTAGCTGTGCTCTCACATAATATGTATATAGCATATATCATAACTTATATATAGCTACACAATTCCTGTTATTGAATGGGCTGCAGGAAAAAAAAAGGGCAAATTGAGTTTTTGCTCATGAATATTGTGGGTCAAACTGATTGTATAAGTTACCTGGTTGGATTGGTTTGTTTTTAGGACACCAAGTGCTGTATGAAAGTTCACAGATAAGCCAGTCTAGGGTGGAAGCCATCAGCTTGTTCTAGAACTGAAGAACTAGAAATGGCTCAGTTGTCCTCTTACAGCTCTGTAATTAGTATAGTTTATACCTTAGGCTGGGATTTATAGAGACCTGAGGAACAGAGACAAAGCCCATTGCTACCAAGAGAAAGTTTTGCTCTGATGTCTGACTCCCGCTCTCCAAGCATTTGTCTGTTGTTCACGGGCAGAACAACCAACCCCATGGAAAAGCGGATTTTTCTGTCATGTTGGTGAACTGGATCAACACATGCAAAAGTCTGAGCTTCATGGTGCAGGAAAAGAGGAAGGACCCCTAAGACTGGGAGGGACCAAGGCAAGGAGGGATGTGAGAAGAGACATATCTACATGAAAAAGACAAAAAAGTAAAGGGAAGGGGCATCAGCCCAGGTAGATCAAATGTTCTAAGTCTGTGCCTGGATCTTAAGAGTTGTTTAAAAGCTAATACTTCTTAATCAAGAAAGGAGAACTGGGTGACTCACCAAGTCACTGAATCAAGTCTCTCACTATTAGGGACAACCAGGCCCTACAAGCCCTTTAATAAACTGATCAGGGGCCTGTCTTAAGAACCAGGTATTCAGCTGATCCAAACAACAAGTTTTGCCTACTCCCTGACAGTTTCTAAATTAACAAAACCGTGAGAGTATGAGAGTTAATTGTTTTGTATTGTTAACATTCTTACAGTCTTCCTGTGGGTTGGCTTATAATCTTCTTCTCAAAAGAATCTATATTTTTGAAAGACTGTTTAATTTGACAACATGACAAGGTTTTGGGGGTTTTGTTGTTTATTTTTTAGTTTAAGTCGCTAACTTTAGCTTTTTTCACAGGGCGCACATTTCCAACACATCCGTACTTCTCAGCACAGCTGGGGGCTGGGCAGCTGTCACTCTACAATATTTTGAAGGCCTATTCACTTCTGGACCAGGAAGTAGGATATTGCCAGGGCCTTAGTTTTGTAGCAGGAGTTTTACTACTTCATATGAGTGAAGAAGATGCTTTTAAAATGCTGAAGTTTCTTATGTTTGACTTGGGCCTGAGAAAACAATATCGTCCTGACATGACAATTTTACAGGTATGATTTCATTTTTTGTAAGTAAAGGATGCTAATGTTAAATAACAATAATGCAATACAGCTAGCACTGTCAAAACCTGAACTTAAACTGAGTTCTCAAAAATAGGGAAGGATAATCTAGGAAAAGAATACATCACCTTCAATGCACTATTTTCAAATCAAGATACTTCTGGAGAAAATATGGAAACCATAAATAGGAAGACTTCTGTTATGTTCAAATAAGGTTCAGATGACCCTGCAAATGTTGTAGGCTCACAGAAGACCCATCCTGTGTGTTTTAGGTGGCTTCCAAATATTCTTATTTTCACACAATTTTATCCAAGCATCAGTTGACAAATACCTTTCTCTGTTTCTGACAAGTATGAAGCATGGACTTTGCTATTATGAATGTTAAAACATGTTGATCTTTAGTCTCTTGTTCTTATTCAATGCAGATCCAGATGTACCAGTTGTCTCGACTTCTTCATGACTACCACCGAGATCTCTATAACCACCTCGAGGAACATGAGATTGGCCCCAGCCTCTATGCTGCTCCCTGGTTTCTCACCATGTTTGCCTCCCAGTTTCCCCTTGGATTTGTATCCAGAGTGTTTGGTAATTCTTCATAAAGCTTTTCTCTGTTCTTTCTGAAGTCTTATATTAGGAATCTTGTTATTAGGAACAGCAGTACTATCCAACCTGTTTCAGACACCCAGGAGAAATACTTTGCTTACTGTGAACAGAAGAAAAACAACAGAGGTCATCCTATGGAATGTGCAGTATTTCAGTAAAACTGGAAGAGAGAGGAGAAAAGTAAATGATGGTCCCTAAAGTCTTTTCATCCTTATTGTTACCTTTTACCACCTTATAACTACTTTTAGAGAGGATATAAAATTTGATGCCATGAAAGCAGGCATTGTGTTATGACAATGACACTTCAACACCAACAATTAGTTATTTTCAAGCTGAAAAGAGATGTAGCACAGGCATCATCTGAGAAATAAATCCATTTACTCCATTATCATTGTTTCCAGCAGTGTCAGCAGAAAATTAGCTTGAGGGTTATGTTTTAAAACACACACAGAGACGGCCCTTGCAGTGTAATCATGGATTTACTCTGCAGAAATACCAGACATTTAAACTGGTGTTTCTTATCCTGACAATTTTAGTTCCAAAAATGTTTGGAATCATTTGGGATTTAGTTTCTAAAGACACTTCTGTTGCCTATTTTTAAAATCTACAGAAGCTCTCTTTTTAAATTAAATTTCAATTAACAATTTACTTTGATGCTATCTTCTGGACGTATACTTCATAGATTGTTTGGTATTTGAGAAGATACTTTGTTTTCTTTTCAGTTGTTTGTTTTTCTGCTTCATTATGTGGTACTGGATCGTCCATAATGAGCAAGGTCGATTGGAGCTTTCTTCCCAGTTCTTCTCTTCTAATGAGAAGCTGGTTTCATTTTCCTTAGTCAGTCTCATTTAAGAGATGCAATGAAGAAATTATTGATTAACACATTAATATTGAAGCTTTTCTGACTTAAAAACAATATGGTCCTGTCTACCACAAATAGGAATATGGAGCTCAAGAAGAACCAACAAGAATCCTGTCTGGTTTCTATTTAAGGGCATGCTAAAAGTATGGCTAGAAAAACTCACGGTGAAAAGGATGGTGTATAGAGTAGAACTATATGTCCCATGATTAGTATCCGAACTCCAGGGAAAACAGCATGTTTTTTTCCTGAAAGAGTTCAAAGCAGATTAATGTACATCAAGAAGCATGTAGCTGACAGTAATAATCTGCAGGAATCAAATGAAGTGCTGCATGCAAGTGTCATATACTGAGTTTATAATCAGTTCATATTTTTGTTATTCTTAATCTTTCATAGTATTGTACATGGTAAGAATCATCTTTGAATGATTTTTGACTACAGTGAGATTATAAAACTGCCTTTTGTATCCAGTATGTTTGGATTTCTGCCTTAATACACAGATTAGTATTTTATCTGTCATTGGAAGATTATAGGGCTTTAGAAAACAAAGACTTTGCATTAGAATAGAAGGCACAGATAAATAATCTTCACACAACTGATTTTAGGTCAAGAAGAAAAAAGCATGTGTGACAGAAACTGTTGCCTCTTAAAAACCTCTGTTTCTTACAAAGTTCAATGTGGCCAACACTTGCAGTTTTTAATGGCTCAAAGTATTTAGTAATTTCCTTAAAACAGTATTTACTGGAGTTATATAATTTGAGAGCATTGGACATTCTCTTAAATTAGAAAGTAAAATCTCACCCTCACCCATATGAAAGCTTCTGAAACAGAACTTTAAACAAAAAAGGCTGGAACTTTCACTCTGCCAGCATCTGTCATCAGCATCATGGCAAGTTAGGATACAATAATTTTTGACCTATGTCTTCACACACTTTTGCAGAACATACATATATAGATTTTCATTGCTCACTTATTAGAACCCTTGGGAGGAAAGAATGTTGATGCTGAAGTAGCTGATTTATAGGTTAGTAACACTGTGAGATTGCACTGCCATTTTCTAACATGCTATCTCTGAACCCTTGTTATTGAAACTACCCCACTCCTATTTAATTATACAATTGTTACAGACCATTCCTTTCTATTTCCATAGGGCGTGCTTTTTGCAGACATCTAATGGGCAATGTGTAAAAGAAGTGGGTAGACTCTTTTATGACTCAAATAGCAATGCTCCTTTTAAGTGTTTATTTTTCTGTCCAAACTTTCAATACTTCTCCTGAGCAGGAACTGAAGAAAGTACAGCGTTAAGAACGATGTGTTCTTTAGTACCCCTGCTTACTTATTAATAGAGGAGATTTGAGAAATAGTGTTTATTTTGTTTCAAGATTGTAGATAAAACTTAATTTTTTTTAATCCTGTAGGCTGCCAGTCATGCTGACATTAACTTGGGTACCTTCAGTGTATTGTTGTTGGCTGGGAGCCCACTTAACATGAAGCACGGGGAGTGGATAACAAACAGGTCTTTGTTAAGTACTTGCTGTTTTAAATGGGAGAGGGATTTCAGCCGTGTATTACCAGCTCAGTCATACAGACATTCATTAACAACATTTAGGTCACCTTGAGTTCATCTGCATGTCATTATGGAGCAGGTGCTGAATCATAAAAACACATTCTTTTTGCTCTGCTTTTTTCACTTTGTGTTTCCTAGCTGTTCTTCAGTATTTGCTGTCCTAATATGGAGCTTTGCCTCTGAATCATTTTCCCATAGTTTTGAGTTTCAATAGAGAATTGAGGCAGATGCCTGCTCTGTTACTACTTTTTAATCATTTATGCCATTGGAGTTCACATTCAGCTCAGCAGACCCGAGAAATGTTACACCCTTTTTGGGACAAACGGCGACAAAGTGTGAGATTTATGGTTAGTTTTAACTTGTGCTTTTCTTTCTTGGAGAGAGACTGTGAAATGAGTTATGGCTTCAACATTGCAAGCTGGAGTGCAAGAGGGGAATTTCATTATGATCCAAATTTGGAAATAGAGTTTGGTTTTACTAAGAAAGGCTCTTAGCCACTGTTTTAATAGGTTCTTCACTACATCAGATATAGCTGTAGTTTTGCTGGTAGTTGTTTCCCTTACAGCATGGTGGGGTTTTGCTATCTCTTTTCTTTACTCTTCTCTCTTTTTTTTTTCTTTTTTTTAGTATCAAGACATTCTTCTTTTTTTGTGTCACTGTTTTACTTTGTATGTGATTGATTGTGGCTGCATTCACAGCTTCAAATACAAAGCAGGGAAAGAACAAGAGAGAAGTCCTTTCAAAGTAAATTTATATTTAGGAAATTTGATAAAACCCCACAGTATCTTCTGTTCCTTTTTCACTTCCATCAGTATTGTTTCATTTTTTTATATGCCTCTGTCTGTAGCAAGGTGAGTCCCTTATTGAAACCAGGAGCAGATTCTGAGTTTTAGTAGCAGGAAAGTCAAATGCAGGGCAATGCTGTTTATACAGATTGGGTTTCTTGTCTGATACCTTTATTGCAGACTTATATTTCTTTATACATATATAGGCACTTTGTAAAGGAAAACAAAGGACATTACATTGAAAGGTCACTCTATACTGTGATTTCCGTGTGCTTGGTATGCCAGGTGCTGTCATTGCAGGGCCACTAGCAATATTTGCACTTACGCTGTATGACTAAGATTTCAGGGTTCTTATTAATACAGTTATTAGCATATTAACAGAAGCTAAATACTAAATAACGTACTAAAAATAAACACATGCACCTGAAACTTGAGGCTACTGGAAAGTGTGCATTTAGCCTCATGTGCCCAATGTTGTATTGTGGTTTTGTGGCTTTCTCCACCAGATGAGAGAAAAACAGAATTTCAGATCTTCAGTTGTCTCTTCAAGTGTAGGTTTTTTCCCTGTTCTATTACAATTTTTGAAGGGCATTGGGATTAGATTTCTATTCAAATTTATATTCCTATGAACATTGAAACAGCCCACTAAACTATTAACATGCACTAAAAGTGGCAACACTGATAAACTCGACTACCCAGTTTGTTGTAGATTTAGCTTAAACTTGAATTGCTTTTTTTTTTGGTGAAAACTCCCTAAACAAATCAGTAAGTTATTGTGTTAGTCAATTGTGCTATTCACAGTATCTTGATTCTATAAAACTTCTAAAGCCATAGACAAAAACACATGTCCAGCACAGTGTATCTGACCTTCAGATCACTCCTATGAGAAGCTGTTGTCCTTGGAGAATTTATTGTTTTAATATTCTTGTCAAAAGATGTGCTTGCTTGATATAATCTGTTTTTTTCTTGTTTTCACAGATATGCTCTTTCTTCAAGGATCAGAGGCTATATTTAAAGTGGCTTTAAGCCTTTTGGGAAGCCACAAGCCCTTGATTCTGCAGCATGAGAATCTAGAAACTATTGTTGATTTTATTAAAAGCACTCTTCCCAACTTGGGTTTGGTACAGATGGAAAAGACCATTAGTCAGGTATGAAATGAACTGAACACTTGAGAGGTATGCAAAGGAATGCTCTTGTTAACAAGTTCTGGACAGAAAAACCAGAACAGCTACTTCAAGCTGAGAATTCTCTTGTAGTTTGGAAGATGTTGAAAACTCTTGGAAGCAGATGACTTGTAAGCTAAAATGTCTTAGTAGATTTGTATGGTATTGTAACCATTGGTTATTGTCACTTTACGAAGCCTTTAGTGAAAATTACTGTGGGAGTCAGTGCACCCCTGCTGCCAGAGCAATGGAGGGTGCACTGGGGAGATCAGCCCTATTGTAATCAGAGCTCTCCTGCAAGGGCAAAGAGAAAGATCTCCTCCCAAGATGCCTTGTGTTAATGCAGATCTCTGTACCCTGGCTGGCCCATTGGCCTCCCTGTCCCAGCTGTCAGCCCACCTGCCTATCATTCCCTGTCAGACACCCCAGGTCCAGAAAGTTCTGTTCTACTCGACATCCCAGTCGACCTCTCCCCTCAGCCACTCCTTCAGTCCCTCTCCATTGGTCCCTGCACTCTGGTCCCTCCTTTGTACCGCCCTTAAGCCCTCAGATTATTGGTCCTGAGAGCTCTCCCTACCCCGTCTGGTCTCCGGATAAAACCCCATGTTCCCCTTTGTTCTCTGTCTTTCGGCTCTTGGCTTCCCTTCGAGGCAGCCTTAGTAAACTGCCTCGGAATACCAAACCAAAAACCTTTTCTGTCTAGCTCGCCAGTCTGTGCGCTGCTCTGCTGAGCAATACAGCTTAGCAGAAGCACTCATGGGTAGGGGACAGGCAGAGCGATGCCGAGCAGGACCGGCGGACGCGGCTGGGTCAGCTCGAGCATCGCCCCTTCCAGCAACCGCGCCTGCGCGGGGCAGAGCGACGTCTGCGCCGCTGTGGGCTCTCGCAGCTGCGCAGACCCGTTCCTTTGTGGCCGCACTGTGCCACGCCCCTTGGAACATGGCTGTGCCGTGCCGCTCGAAACGAAGCTGCCGTCATGCTGCGCCGCCAAAAGCTACAGCAGCACCAGAACATGCGGCCACACCAGCGGCGCAGCTCTAAGACACGCCTCTGCTGGCAGCATGGCACCAGGCGGCTTTTTGCTGTGGAGACGCTCTGGGGACTGCGCGGCACTATACCACTGCAATCACCTTCTCCCAAAACCCCCGCGCAAATTACTTTAATTTTTTTTTCCACTGAAGAATCTTGCTCTCCAAGTCTCATTTCAGAAGCAAAAATTGGCTTACAAGAGCCTCACAAGTGTTGACCTTACTTAATGAAATTAGAAGCCCCCCTACACTGACTCTGTCTCTGCTGGCTTTTATGGTGCTGGCTCAGTATTTTACAACAGAACCTTTGTAATTCTCTCAGGAGTACATAGGGCAGTGCAGACTCTTGCAGTGAATAATGACTCTAGACAGCAAAATTTGGAATCCTTGATACATTTTTTTTTAAACAGCAGACAAGGAAAATGATGCAGTATTGCTAAGCTAGCAGAATACTCCAGATGATATGTGTGGAAGTTGAAAAAAAATCACAAATTATTTCAATTAAGGCTTGCCTGTTTAAAAACTCTAAATGTTTTTACACTTGACATCTATACTGCAGCAGGCAGATAGAAGCTGGGCTTTAGCCAGTTTTTCTGAAGGCCTTTTGTGGTCCAGAACGTAGGGGCTATACAGTGCAGAAGTGCAGATGCTGACAGCCCCCTGGGGGCTGCTGGAGATCAAGGTCTGTGGCCTGAGGAAGAAGGCAGCAGCAGCAGCACAGTGCCCTGCGGAGGGCTGGCGAGGGGCTCCCTCCGAGCCCTGCCAGCAAAGCTTCTGGGGGACACACGCACACATGAGGGCCAGAAAAATTGCTCTCCCAGTGCTTGCTGTGAAAGGAAGGGGATGAGAACTAGGAAGTGTGCAAGGGGAAGGAAAGCAAGGGATTTCTAAGGGTTGAAGGGACTTGTATGTTCCCTGCTAGGCTGAAAGACTTGCGGTGCTTGGGTGAGCTGCAGAAAACCGTGTGCTTTGAGCAAAAGGAGGGAGGGATGCTCTGTTTAGGCAGCTCTGACTGCTCTAAATTTAAAGTGGCTAGGTAGAAGTGAGTTGAAGGAAGAACAGTTCCCTGACTTTGATCAGGGCTGACTTTGAAGAGAACAGCTGTTTGACCAGCCCACAGTCGATACACAGCTCCTGAGTTAATTGCCATGCTCCTCATCCTTCTGCAGCATGGCCTGTGGTTCCATGTCTTAACGTTCCTTCCACTGGCTAGGTTTCAAGTCCAACTTTTTATTTGCCTCATGTTTCCCACCTTTCAGATTTGATACTCTGGTTATGACAGCAGGGATTTCCCTCCCTCCTCAGGAGCACAGAGGCTAGAAGTGGCAGAGGTCGTGAGAAGAACTAACATTCTGCCCTGCTGAATTGCACTGCTTGTTTTATTAAAATTTCAGTGGGGTGTCTTCTCCAGAGATGCTCAGATTCACAGAAAATTAAAATTCCCTATGTGTAATCAAACTCGAATTAAAATTGTGTTTCGTCCTTCTGTGCTTAGAGGCTCAGTATATATGTTTCTGCTGCTATTTAACTATGAGATAATATTTTATTGCACACATGACATGTGACAGAAACATTTCATAAACTGATGCTTTCTTTAAACAACAGTTAGTTTTGTAGACAGAGCAAATAAATAAAAAAGGCAATTTTTCCTGTTACTTTAACAGCTATTCAAGATGGGATTTGACATTTGACTCATTTTCAAAATGAATAAAGTACAAGAGGTTTAAGAATAAAGAATAACCCTGGAACTTCTCTTCTTGGGCTATTTTTCAAATACATTTTTAAATCAACTTTTATTTCTTCTATGTTCTGTGATTGGCACACTTGTCCCTTTAATTTACTACCTTCTTCACTGCTTTTAGAGGAGATTGATTGGAGTAATAGTTATGAGTAATTTGAAGGCAAATGCTCACCAAAACCTAGAAAAAGGAAAAGAGAATAGGGAGTTTTTTCCGTTGGATCACTCTGCACCTCAATTTATTTATCTGCTTTTAAAATAAAAGGTTTTCGTAATGTTCATGTATAAGACTGAGTGTTCGTTTCAGTGATTTGTAGTTAACAATAATAAAATCTATTTTTATGTTACATAATGGTTTTGTTAAGTGTGTTAGTGTAAGGATAGATAATTTTGTTTTCTTTCAGTCTGTAAAAATACTATCGAATCATAAATTAAGATAGCAAAGTCTACTGTTTTTCATTTAAAGCTTTTATTTTACTTAGCTTTACACTTGTACATGTGGCAAGTGGGTTTGGACCACACTTTTTCTGAAGCGGCAGATATTTCTGGGTATGTCTAGAAGGGTTTATGCCAAACTGGGATGTATCAAATTTGAAAAGGGGAATACCCTACAAAGTCCACACCCTTGAAACCTTTAGTGTAAGTAGTTTTGCTGAAGTCAGGCAACAAATCAGTAGCAAAGTTTTTAAGTAGATCCAATGCCAAGGTATTGCACTCTACTGCCTCAGTCTTGCCATTTCCACAATAGGAAATGTGAATGCCAAAAAATCCTTTTTTGTATGCATTGATTAAATATCTAAGTCTAGATCTAGATCAATAGATTTTAAAGCAATGAAAGAGCAATGTTTTTGATCTGCACCGCACCTAATAATATTTTTATATACAACAGGTATTTGAAATGGATATTGCCAAGCAGTTGCAAGCTTATGAAGTTGAATATCATGTGCTTCAGGATGAGCTTATAGATTCATCTTTAAATGACAATCAGAGACTGGATAAATTAGAAAAGGCAAACAGTAGCTTGCGTAAACAAAACTTTGATCTCCTGGAAGAACTGCAGGTACAATTTATATTTCATATGTGATTAACATTCTAATTTTCTAATTTATACACTTTTTCAGAAAAGACTGTCCTACATCACATCACAGGAAGGACTGATGTTTGGTCTAGTGAATTTAAAATGTAGCCACTTAAAAGTTTTATTTAGTTTCGCCCTCAAAGTTTACATGCAGGAGAGATTCTAAGAGGGAGTTGGTTAGAACATATGCTTGTAATTAGTGAAAAGTTGATACAACACACTGTCTTGTCTGTTGTAATTAGAAGAAGATAACTATAAAAGTAGAAAATAACTAAAAATACACAAAGTGCTTTTTCAACTTCATTTTTACATTTTCACTGCTTTATTACAACAGGGATACTACTCTTGTCAAAAATGGGAAAACTAATTCCAATGTCACAATTTAGGGATACATTAGAGATAGGATACATTGTCTATAAAGACATACTTTCTATTACAGTTTTTTAACTGTTATCCAGATTGTTTCAACATTATGTGAAATAATAATTTCTAATGTATGCTCAATGCCTGCTCAGTCTACAGCCTTTTCAGAGGCAGTGAACCTGTTCTTTTTAAGTGGTTATTCGTTGCTTATCTGAGCAAGAAGTCAGCTTTCTGGCTGCTTCATAACAGGATGTTTGCTCTAAAACTTTTGACTGTGCACTTAGTTTAATGGAGAAAGGGACTTATAAGGGTAAGAAGCAGACATTTCAAACCTCTTGATTATTGTTAAAGACATAGACTTTGTGAAATAATTGGTGAGGGATGGAGTTTAGGTTTCTCAAACATTGGTTCTTTATCCTGACTAAAGCTAGTCAATCATGCAGACTTAGATTGCCCCTCCTTACAAAATTTTCTTCAGCTGTACATTCTGATCCTGTGAGATCTGATCCTGTTTCAGGTTCTAAGTTGAGCCTTAGAGAATTCAGGACGAGAAGCACTCTTCTGAATGATATCTTCATAAAGCTTTGGGCAACATGGACAAGGAAATTGTTGAATATAGTAAGGGGAAGATGGATTTCTGGGATGATATTCAAGATGTGATGTCCTATAAATACCTATATCAAGGATCTTAAGCTCAGGAAGTGGGGTCAGGAAGGCTGGACAGTGGCTTGTGTGGTGGATTGAGAACTGGCTGAATGACAGGTCTCAAAGGGTTGTGATCAGTGGCACAGAGTCTAGTTGGAGGCCGCTGGCTAGCAGTGTTCCACATGGTTCTGTACTGGGCCCAATATTATTTATCTTAAGGACTTGGATGAAGGGGCAGGTGCCTCCTCAGCAAGTTCACTGATGACACAAATCTGGGAGGAGCAGCTGACACCCCAGTGTTATGCAGCCCTTCGGAAGGGCCTTGACAGGCTGGAGAGATGGGCAGAGAAGAACTGTCTGAAATTCAACAAAGCCAAGTGCAGGGTCCTGCACCTGGGGAGGAATAACCCCATGGACCAGCACAGGCTGGGGGTCGACCTTCTGGGAAGCAGCTCTGAGGGGAAGGACCTGGGGGTCCTGGTGGACAACAAGCTGTCCATAAGCCAGCAGTGTGTCCTGGTGACCAAGAAGGCCAATGGGATCCTGGGATACACTAGGAAAAGCATTGCCAGCAGGTCAAGGGAGGTGATCCTACCCCTTTACTCAGCCCTGGCTGGGGCCATGTCTGGAGTGCAGTGTCCAGTTCTGGGCTCCTCAGTACAAGAGAGACATGGAGCTCCTGGAGCAGGTCATCAGTATATGAAGAGAAGGTGTCAAGAGAGTGGAGCCAGGCTCTGCTTGGAGGCACGGAGCAATAGGAAAAGAGGGAACAGGCAGATACTGATGCATAGAAAGTTCCACCTGAACATGAGAGAGAACTTTATTATGTGGTTGACTGAGCACTGGCACAGGTGGTCCCGAGAGGTTGTGGAGTCTCTCTCACTGGAGATATTCAAAAGCTGTCAGGGGACAGTCCTGAGTCACGTGCTCTAGGGGACCCTGGTTGAGCAGGAAGGTTGCAACTAGATGACCTCCAGTGATCCCTTCCAACCTTATCCACTCTGTGATTCTGTGATCTTCCACCCACTCCTGTCCCTAAACACTTGACAGCCTTAAGCAGTTTACTATGAAGCTCATCTCTGCTTGAGTGCTGGCAAATCAGCAGCTAGAATCACAGCAGGGAACTTAACTGCCTAACATCGTAGTGTTGGAGCAATCCTTTTGTCTTGAAGGTGGTCTTCATCAGACTTTGTTTCATATGGTGGAAGGTGACCCATTGTTGATAGGAGGAAAATGCATCGTCAGATAATGTGGGTCAATATTGTTTGTCAATATTTTGTCCCGAAAGGCTGAATTTTTTAACCCATCATAATTGCCTGATGGTCAGTGGGCTCATCAGAAAGGCAAATACTTCCCTGAAAGCCAAGACCGCCCCGTACTCATATCTCCAAATGTTATCTGGTGCTGAAACTTCCAAACAGATATCTGATGTTGTCAAAGTACCTACAGGTCTCACACGATGAGTTTGAACAATATAATACTTTGTTTCACCATGAAGTAGAATGCCAATATGTGCAGCCTTTTAAGGGAGAATTTTTGAAAATTTTCATTATGTGTTTGCTACTTGCATATTGCTCTAAATCCCCTTCTCCTGTGCCTTCAAATCTGGCATTTGTTGGACTCAATGTTGAGATGAAATGAGGATGCAGCTAACATGTTGAGCTGTCTTTGTTTTGCAAAGCAACAAGTGTGGCTGGCCAAAAATATCTCCCACCTGATTCATACAGAAGCTTATCTTAACCTGCAGTTCTTTGGTATAAAATTTGCAGATTTGGTAACTTTCTAATTTCATTACTTTTTTTATATTCTGAGTTCAATTTTTCATAATTTCTGAAGTATTTTATATGTATTCATGTATCTCAAAAAATAGTTTAAAGATAGTTTCAATCATTAATGAATTTACCTTTTTTCCCTTCCCATCCTTTCTCCCCTCCTATCTTTTTACTTTGATAGGTGGCTAATGGAAAAATCCAAAACCTTGAAGCTACTGTAGAGCTTTTATTGACCAATGAAGGCAAACTGAAGCAGTCCATTCTCACTCTTGAGCAGGAGCGAGCAGCTCTGCTGAAAGTTGTGGAAGAGATGCGAAAAAAGATGGGTGACACAGATAGGAAGCCTCTACTTAGTAGACAAGAACACATGGGTGCTGACTGACATGCACAGTTGTAACGGAACAGAGACACTGAGCAAGAAACAAAGGGAAGAATGGAGTCATTTAGTCATGATCCATGGGGATTTTACATTGTCATGCTCATTGTACATGCCTTACTGTGGCAAAGCGAGATAGGGGCATCGTGGCTTTCCGTACCAGAGAAGCTGGTTTCTTGGGGAAAAGACTCTTCTCTTCTTAGTATGTAGAAATACTATGAGGAGTAAGATGGCACACAAGAAATAGTAAACAAGAGAAACTTACTAGTGCACGCAGTCATACACAATACACTGTCAATATGATATGGATTCCTTAACAAGTGCTTCTAAACCTAAGTGCTTTGGGTTTGTCACATTTTTTGTTTGTGTCTGGATCATCACCATGTTAAATAGCACATCCTTTAGAAGGTCTTTTGAAGAAATATGTCAGTATAAAACCTTTGAATGGATGAGTGCCCCATTGCAGCTACTCAGTGGTAACATCTACAGGGCGTTTTGTGATTGGACTTGAGATTTTTGACAGTGTAATTCCCCTCTAGCTTGGATGAGTTCTGTTAATTACGTTGTTTACGCTTCAGAAAACTGCTTCCTGTTGCTTGAAGGTGTCAATCCATTGGACTCCAGGGAGCTGGACATTATCATATGTACCTATGCATAACTGGGGGTTGCCTTCCTTTTTTTTAAGTATGTTGGTTTAGTATATTTCTTGTTTAACAGCCATTAATTTAGTGTATTGTTAGTTGGCATTATCTGATAAACATACTGTATATAGTATCTGCATTATTCTTAACAAATATACTGACATTAATTTGGTGAAGCCTGTGACTCTTGCAGCATCATTCAAGGATTTATATTCACACTCCTCAAATTTCATCTTATTTATTTCTGATCTGTTGTGTGATGTAAGACATCTTTTTGTTGGGAAACTCATGTTCACTGTCATTTTTTTTCCCCTTTATTTGCTACTCTGTGCCTACCCATCCTCTGAGAAATGTTAAGATTTTTTCTGAAGAAGTGGAGTCATTTCAAGAGCTTCATGGTGTCCTGGTTTTCAAAGACAGGTATTTGCTAAAGAAGGCAGAAGCCTCCTTTAGAATAGGAAAATGTAACCCCCTTCCCTCCGAAATGGCAAAAGTTTGAAATCAAGGGGCTTTCAGGCAACGGTATGAGAAAAGAGGAGTAACAGTCCTTTACTAATATATTTTATATATATATATATAATGGGGCAGGCAAAACAAAAACAATGGTAACTACAACAAATAAGAACAGACAAACCCACGGACAGTCTCTTCCCGCTCTGTTGGCAATTCCCCTTTGGTGCAGTCACAGTCACAGCTGGCAGGGGCACTGGTGCTCCCGGTGCGCAGGGAGGGTGTGATGACTCCCCTGAGAGGGGAAAGGGGGCTCGGGGATCCCGAGTTTCCTTCCCTCAAGACACTGGAGTGGACGGTGGAGAGTTGGTAGAAACACGCAGCTGAAAACAGAAGCCCACGGTGGAGGAAGATTCTTCCTGGAGCTCCAAGCAGTCTCTCTTCCTCTTCTCTCAGTGTCCAGGAGCAAAGAAGGTACCCTCCAGCTCTGCTTGGCTCTCTTTTAACTTGTCCCCAGTCCCAGTATCCCTGCCCCCCTCCGAGGGGAAACAATCCCAGCTATCAGGAAGTCCAGATAAGGGCTAGCCAGCAGCACCCATCTCAGAGTCACCTCTTTGTCCCATCTTAATCACCCCCCATTATGGCTTTCCAGTAACTAATCACTTGCCCATTATCACCCCCCAGCAACTTGAATGGGGAAAAATTCCAAGACAGAGAGACAAAAAAAAAAAAGGTATCCCAAACCCTGACACATGGTGTGCCAGATATGCTCAAACTGTTTCATGAAGGGTATAGAAGTTCTGATTAGGACGCCATTCTCTTTGCAATGCATCTTTGAAACAAGATTTTATATATATATAAAATGAGTCTCACTTTCCTTAATGCAAAAGTAGTTTGCAAGCAAGTTAAAGCAACACTATGCAATAATATCCATGGATATGCTGTTGTTTGGGTGTGCTTCAGAATTAGGAATAGTGACATAGTTTTGTTCAGTCCCCAAGCACAGAGTTAATAGGCATTGGTGTTTTGTTATAGTGGAGATTCACCCAGGACGTGATTTTTATATGTTTGGTTCTTGCAAGTCCATTTTGTATTCAGTTAGTGTTGAAATTCCACATACATCAGTTATTAATCAATTCACCTCTTAAGCTTGTTTTTTTAATTTGGAAATCCATAATGAAGCTTATGCTTCATGTTTAAAATCTTGTCATAATGGACCTCATACTGTTAGAGCACTCAGTAATGTTGCATTTTTACAGCATAGTGCCGTAGTTCATACACTGACTTTTTAACAAGAGCAATAAAAATAATAATAATCTATGCCTACATCTATGTTGTTACATTTTTTGACATTGGAAGACAAAAACACGGTTGGTGGCGTGCCAGTTTAGAACCGTGTAAGATGAGACTTCCCTGAAAGTATGGTACCATCTATAGTAGTTGTTAATTTCCATTCAGCTCCCTGGTGCAATGAAACAGTTGCTTCTAAATGAGTAGAAAAGTGTAAAGTTGCTTGTTACCTATTTACCAGTCATGCTTTCTGAGAACAGTGACTCTAGTTCTCATCTAAGTGCACTTAGTAATGGACTTACACAAATTCTCCGTAAAAGGCTTTGGACTAGAAGTTGGAAGGAAGAAATACCACTTACCAAGTTCCCAACTTTGTAAAAGCTTGGGGCTTTTCCCTCCAAAAGTATGAGAAAGAAGTAATAGAACCCAGAGCTAGTCCCAGATACTTGGTATTCCAACTATGCTGTAGCTGAACATCCTTAAGAATGTGTAAAATTAGATCTATTTTTATTTAATATAGAATCTGAGAAATTATACAAGTGCCTGTTGTGGGAAGATCAAAGCACTTTCATAAAGGCACAAATAATCTTGTTTAGAGTCAGAATTGAGTCACAAAGAAGTGCAATGACTTGCACCAAATATTTCAATTTCTCTCTGGTTGCTGGCATCCAGTGCAATCCAGATCTTCTAAGTTGTGTCAAACTGTCTTACTGGTTTTCTGAAAGATTGTTCCAGAAGCACTGTAATATGTACTTGGTATGTCAGGCAGTGCTCTGCTGAAACAATGTAAAATGGGAAACGCAGCCACTGGTACCTCATCCTTTACTGGCAGCTATTCCTCCCTCCCAACAGTAACCCTCTCAGTCACACTAAAATATCTTGTGCCCTTACCAGGTACCTCCCTGCAGGTACCCAGCACCTGCCAGCTCTTGGTGACACCTGCTGGAGTGGAGGCACTGCCAGCAAGCCTGAGCAGCAAGGACTGTAATATAGTAGTCAGTCAATATTCTTGGGATTTTTTCAAACATCGTAATCTGGTAAGAATGGCATTATTTAGGACTAAGTCACAAAACTGCAGCTAGTAGGACTCTGAATGAAGGACAGTAGTCTATGCACAGCAAAGAAGACAACGCAGCTGGTGCTTTTTCTCCTTTGGGATTTTACTCCACCATTCAATGGCACAAGGAGCTGAATCCTTTTTTTTTTTTTACTTCAAGCCTGCTACAGGAGGTGCTGCAATTCCACTGTAATAAAACAGCCTGGTATGTCAAAATGGCAGAGCACACCACTTCTTAACCAAGTCAGGTGGGATACTTCCAGTGCCCTCAGTGCATTCCCCTCGCTCCTGGAGATTTGACTGCTTAATTAGATAATGCAGGCATCTGGCTTGGAGGCACTTCAGGCCTCCAGCAGCTTTGGGCCTCAATGCCTGCTGGCCCTGCAACCATTCAACAGAAAGCTGGAAGAAGACAGGTGCTTCCCACCCTGCCACCGTCTTTTAGGAGATGCATTTAAACTGAATCTCTTGTGCTTGGTCCTTGCCTGAGCTGTGTTGCAGCCACACCTGCATCTGGCTTGTTGCCCATCTGTACCCTTGTTGCTCCCTAGCTATGGCCTTGACTTTCCTCCTTTAGCTCAGCCTTGTCTGGTGACCTGAACTGTTGGCCTGCCTTGCTTGTGTTTTTTGGGTAACGTGGGACATGCCCCTTGTCAGTAAGTTGTCCCCTTTGCCTGCCTGTCACCCTCAGCTCCTGGCTCACTGTCCCCTTCAGAGCAGCCCTGCCCTTGCTGCTCCCCAAAACACAGCTCAGGTTTCATGTCTGCTGCTGCTGATTCTGGGGCTGGGCTGGTCAGGGCTTGTTTAGGCGTCTGTGCATGCCACTGCTCTTCCCTGAATGAGCCAGCATGTTCTCTTAGAGTCTGCTTAGGCATCTCCAGCACAATGGTTGCTCTGTGTAATACGGCCCTTACTAGTCTCCCATCTGTTTCAAAATTCTTTGTTCATATTCTTTTCCATACCATATTTGTAAACACAATTTTGGTGTTGATAACACCAGAAAAAGTGCCTGAAAAGAAAAGAATACTTTTTGACTACAGCTGGATGAATGCCATGGCTGCTTGAGGCACCTTAGATCATTGCACTGCATTTACATGGTGTCACACCCTGTGATGTGAAGTAATTTTTCTTCAACAGAGCTTTACTAGAACAGGTGCGTGGGCGGAGAAGAGTGCTGGCAGCCAGGCAAATCATCAGGAGTGCAATCCAGGCATTGCTTTCAGAAGGCACATGTGTGGCTTACTCCCACTAAGTTTTACATAACCTAAATTAGGGTGGATCACTAGGTACTCATTTGCTCATGCAGCTGCCAGAAAATGTTCCTTTCATCTAGACAAACCTGAGGCTGCAAGAATTCCGTGCCTCAAAGTGGGCCTTTTCAGCATAACCCAAAGCAAATCAATAAGGACTTCATTGTGTACAAGACTCTAGTTATTCTTTTGTATAAATGCATTTTTCCTTCTGTCTAATTGTATCGTATATTGTCATGGTGCTAGAAAAGTGTTGCGGCTATAGATGCTGGAAGATGATGAAACTCCTCTTGCAGAGAGAACAGTGATGATTAAAACAGGGGTTCTGGAGAAGCTTGTAATAGCTCCCCATCCCTGACTTTTCTCATGCATCATTTCAGAACCAGAGAGTTTAGGAAAATTTCATTACATTTCTCTTTTGATTAGGAACAGCTGACAAAAATGATCTGACTACAGCCATTGATCCTAGATTCAACCAAATGCCTATTTCTTTCTGCTGCTCCCTAGCACTCTTCTGTAATACCTTTCCTTTTGTTAACATTTCACACTAGACTACTTGTCTACAAAGGAGATAGAAATACATGCTTCATTTTCTAGCTACAAGCAGAATATGATAATTATCTTTTCTCTCTGTCTGCTCCTCTCTTACTAGTGAGGCAGCAAGTTTCCATTTCTCAGTAGTTATTTGCAAGTCCTTCTAATCAAGATGGTCCTCAGGAAAAAACATCTTGCTACAATTTGGCTCGTCCAGTTGTCCTCTTTCTTTTGGAAGCAGGGGAGGGAGAAGGGGAGGAAGGGGTTGACTGTTTAACCAGCATTAAGAAGTTTTAAGGTCAGTTTTCTCAGATTTTTTTTTATAAGCTGTTACAGGTTGAGTGAATACTAATAACACTCCTATATGCAGTCTGTTTTTTCCATGTTTCCAATGCATAGGATGCTGTTGGCTCTGTAGATAGTGAAATTTATTGTAATGTTGAAGATTTAAAATTGCCAAGGCAATGGTTGACTTAAAGAGCATTTCTTCCATGTACTAGTTAAGATGAGCTGAGTAGCTTCAAGAGTCAACTGCTGGCTGGGACTTTGAGCTCATGAAGCCATGGATTCTCTGTGGGATTAGTGGTACATGTATGTCTTCCCAGCTAATTATTTGCAGTTTTCTCTTAGGGCATATCACAAAAAATCTGATTGCAAAACAAACAAAATTTGAAATGCAGTTGTTGTTTAGTGTTTAATGGCCTGATACACCAATTGCTGTGGTATTTTTTGGTAAAGAATCTTAAATGGTGGTCTCAGTGGTTAGAGACTGAGGTAACAGGCAGATACAGAGGAGCAGTGAACCTTGTAAATGGCAAAATAGCAATGTAATTAGTATGTAAGTACAGAATCATTCTAGAGCCTTTGAAGTGTGTTCTATACAGTAAATGTGTCCAGCAAATTGTTAATAGACATTATGCTCATTTTGAGAGAGGGAAAAACTAAGATGCTTATTAAAAGTGGAAAGAGGTGGGCTGTTAAGAAGACATGTATGGCCAGACAGAATAAAGCCATGACATTTTCAAGACCTGCAGTAGGATGTCTGACATACCATAAAGAGGTGGTGTGAATGCAAATATCCATTGAACTGAGGGGCAGTATAAATCTGAGCATAGTGAAATAATTGGGATAAGCCTCAGAAAACCTTCAGGTTTTTTGCAGGTCCTGATGGAGTTCATAAAGGCAGGTTTCAGTGTCAGCAGGGTTTCTCTGATGAAGAAAATCTGCTGCTCTTTTCAAACTGTGGACAAAGTCAAGTAAGACCTGATTCTATAAAAGTCGTCTGGTCAGAAAAGTTTGCTTCCTGCTAGAATAGAAAATAAAGGAAAACTTGTTAATACAAAAATACCTTCCATATCTTCCAAGTGTTTCTAGCATGTCTCTGAGATGCACTGACATTATCATGCTGAGAACAAGCTTCCATAGTACCTAGAATCATCAATCAAATAACAATTTAAATAGCAAGTTCAGCCACGGACACTTAGAATACGCAACTTTGCTGGAGCTTACATGAAGGCTGTCCATGATGCTGGACTGTTACTATACAGCCCCTGCTGGAACCACCTTTTGGTGATACCTGCCACCTTACCTTACGTATAGTGAGAAAGTTACTTGCTCACAGATTTGGGGTTTATTGTTTGATTGTCATATTTCTGACCTTAACTTCATTGTTTTGCATTAAACTGCTAAACTACATAAATTGAAAGATTGCTCTAATGCACTGACTTCGCAGGAAAACAAGAAAAAGGATGGTGAGACAGAATATATGTAAGTGTTTTACCATGTCGGAACAGAAATTGTAGCTGCAGAAACTCCAGGTGGCTCAGTCAGCTCCTGCAGGATTTAATGCAATAGAGCGATGGAGTTATATATAACTGCTGACTTCACTGTTACTGCATGCTGGTTTAGATATGCTGGCTGGCATGAGAGGTGCCATAGCAAGCCATTACCCATACTCTGGTAGCTGCCAAGTTCCATATAGGGTAGGAAAAATAAGTCAGTTTTAGCCTAAATCAAGCAGGCATAAACAGCATCTTGTATCCTCAGGACATCTATAGGCATCCAAAATTAAACCAGCATTTCAGATTCTCTCATAATTTGTTCCAGCATTTCAATTCCAGAAAGCAATACCATTTTAACTGGGGCTGATATTTAAAAGACATGATTAAATACGTACAAATTAAGGCAACAGATTATTAAAATTGTGAAATAAATATTTGGACATTTGAGTGGATCTGTGCTGATTATTATTTGCTGAGTTTGTGTTGCAAGTACAGTAAATTCTTGTTTCCCCTTTTAAAAAACTTCATGCCTCAACAAAAGATGAAAACTTCCATTGTCAGCTTTTGCTTAAAAAAGAAGTAGGAAGTTCTATGATTAAAGGAACATAAGTGTATGTGAGAGGAGGAAATGAGAGTTTCAGAAGCAAAGAGCTGATAGCAGGGATTTACCAAAAACCCTTTGTATGACCTCCAGAGAGATCCCAGGAAAAAACATGCAACAGCTCACTGCTGTGGGCTACAAATTTCAGGAATTTTACTTACTGCAGTGACTAAAAATTCTCTCAGAGAGAAGGTTATAGTATGCTTTCCTTCTGCATTCCCCTCCCACCAGCTACTCTGTCTTGCAACATAGAGGTGGGACATGCACACAACACAGACAAAAGCCAAATATCTGCAAGCTCTGTCTGTCACTTGAATGTCCTGTCCTGATGAGCCAGTCAAGAGGAAAAACGTCACTGGAGACTAAGGTATGTGAGCTGTGAGGTCCACAAGAGTCACCTGCTCCAATCCTGTGCCTTTTAGTGAAGCATCTCTTCTGGAAAACCAGCAGCATATGATCCAGCAAGTGTCAAGGGATGATGACTCTTCCACTGCCCATGACAGTTTGATCTAGAAGTGGTCAAACAAGAACAAAACATTGAAGACCCTGCAAAGCCAAAAGATTTTGTTGTTGTTGTTTTTGTTCAGGCAGATCAGCCATTGGAATGGAGTTTTTATGTTTTCTCCCAGATTTCCTTCATTATCAAGCATGGTTTCTGCCCAGAAGTCATTGGCACTGCCAGCCCTCTTCACTAAGGAAACTAAGGGCATGGGCACTCTGGAAGCCTTTGTGCATATCAGGATCTTGCTTTTTCAGTCAGGAAAGAAGGATGCAAGTTAGGCCATGTACCATTCCCGATTAATGATTCCAAATTCAGCTCTTCCATTCCTGATTCTTGGCTATTTCTCAAGGCATGTCTCCACAATTCCCAAGAAGCAGATTTACAAAAAGCTGTCTGTGATCTGAGATATACTAAACCTTCCAAAAGAGGTAGTTAATTTTACTCACTACCCACACTTTATTGCTTTGCTTCCTGGCCAAGTTTGTTAGTTTGAGCTCGGTGCAGTCCCACACTCAGGCAGTTACATGATTCCCAGTTTGGAGTTGGCTTGTGCCCAGCAAGTTTAAAGTATAGAAAGAGCTCGCTCCTGTCCGCCTACACCATTTTATACTTTGAGTGTTTCAGGTCAACTTCAGACTTTGCTTTGCTGAAGTACAATGAGTATGCAGGCAATATGAAGCATTTTACCAATCCCTGATCATTTATGTTGTGGGCTTTTGAACCACCTTCCATTTTTCATAATTATTGGAAGACAGACACAGAAATTGTATGTGTTGGACCATTGGTGGTCTTCTGCATGCCCCTGGTTAGTCCTTCACTCCCATGTTTGTAGATAACCTTCTCATTCCAGCACCCACTGGGAACTCATGTTCAATTTGCTGGCAATGGCCATGGCTCCTAAGGCCTTTTCAGTAATTTTTCATCATCCCAAGATTTATTCTGTACCTATGGCATAGATTATTCACTCCCGATTATGTAACTTCCACTGCATTAAGGCATTTTGTTTCCACAGGACACAATATCATTATAAGAATCAAGACCAGTCAGAAACCTTCCTAAGCTTGTATCATCTGAAATATCCTCTGTGCAGAAAATCTTCTATACCTGCATTTATTTTTCCCCTATGGAGGTTTGCAAGATTTACTGAAGTTTCCAGTCTGGAATTTTGTACATCATGACCACGCAGCTTCCCATGTTTCCAGTCCCCACTGTTACATAGGTGGGCAAAGCACTGGTCTGAGACCAGATAGTGATTGCATTTTTTAAAGATAGGAGCAACATTTAAAAGCAAGCAACTCACGAGTTGTCAGCTGTGTTAGTTTACCAAGCCCCTGGACATTCAGTCTGATGTTCTCACTGGATACCAAACTGGCCTAATTTGGAAGCAAAAAAAAAGCAGTTATGAGTCTCACTGGAGGTTAGATGGAATTGTGAAAAGATGTACTGCATATTCCACAAAGAAAAGGCCAAACTTATTCCCTTGCTTTAATTCATTTGGCCATTTTTCCTATTTTCTGACTCTAATGAAAGAGCTTTTTCCAGCTCTCTCCAACCATCTTTGCAAAAGGATTGTAAAGCTTCAGGCAATTAGCCTGGCTATGTAACCATTGCTGTTACTGGAGGAGGTTTAAAAATTAAACAGGTCTCATACCCAGGCCCATCACAAAAATCAGACTGATTACAATATAGTCTTACCCTGGACAGATTGTAATGATCTTCTTAATTACAAGCCTTAAGGACTTTCTGTCTCTCAGTTCTAGCATGGTCTGCCAAAGTAAGTGAAGAAACACCAACATTGTGAAGTATTACCCTGCTGCATCTTATCAGGAAGGGAAGAAATTTGATTTTAAAAAGAAAACTCACAAAACTTTGGCAGATATTTTATTGTCTCATTTTACTTTCCTTTTAATGCCTGATATTGAAGTACCCAAATTTATCCTCAGGGAGGAATTTGATCATTGATTTCAACAACAGGATAACACCCTGATTATTCCTCCCTCAGATAACAAACTGCCTCTGGGGGAGGGGCTCTGTTGTTGATGCTGGGTTATTTTTTAATGTGTTTATTACCCATGGAGTTTAAGGCCTATGCCTGTAATCTCCAAAGCACAGCAGCTACTGTGACCCCAAGCGAAGGAGATGCTGTAACACTGTTACTCAGCATTGTGCAACCCCTGCAGCTGTGCTACACAGCAGCTTTTCTAAATGATACCAGGGGTGGTACAGAGCAGCAGGCAGAGTGGAGGAGCTAAATCAAGTTCTTAGTATGACTTTTCACATGCGTGCATGTTGCTCTAGGCAACCTTCTACAACTAAAAACACGGCCCTCATCATGGGTGGATTTAAAAGCACTCATTGGCCTTGATTTTTCTGTCAAACTTTCTACTTTGGCATTTGAGCACTGTATAAAGTTAGTGTCCTCAGAGGATGATGTATTTTCCTAACAGTTAATTTTTGCCTATATCAGAGGGGTTTAGGTCACCGAGGATTGACAAGCTAGCCAACTCTAGAACTGCAAACTGGTTTCAGCTACAATGCTGAAGTAAATGTGGCAATGAGGGAAGAAGCATGGTAGGTCAGGAACCACACAGATGAGACCAGACAGATTTAAGAGGGTTGTTATCTGTCTGGCATGCTCCTAGAGCTGTGCTTCACTGTGGGAGACCCACTGAATGCTGGCTATTTTACCAAAGCCTGTACAGGGGAAGCAGCTGGTGGGATATGGCAGAGAAATCGGATACAAAAAATAGCATCAGAGATAAAGGGTAGGAAGGGCAGGGTGGAGGTACAAGAAGTGAAAGCCAGCAGTCCTGTCCTCTGCCACTGGCCAACTGACCACCAGCGCCTGTCCTGCACACTGGAAGTGCTGCACAGTGTTCAGTACCAGAGACACTGAACCACCTGCATACGAGGGGAAGGACAGATGGGGAGGCCTAATGAAGTTTCCAGAACAAGCCACATTGCTGAGTCTGCCTCAAGATTTCCATTTACACCACCCTGAAAAATGAGAATTTGGGTTTGATTTGTATTGATTAAATTCAGGCTCTAATTTTTACATGATTTGTATAGAAAGAGTAATTGAATTTTGTTATCTCTTTTCCAGATAAAGATTTAGCTGCTTTGTCAGAATGAATATCAAAGTTTCCTTTTGAAAATCTTAGGGAATTAAATCTAATCTAGCGATTCTTATACTGATTTCCTGCATTTTTAATGTTACTGATCTACAGTATGACTCAAAGACTTTCTTACTCCTGTGTTAAACCAGTCAGCTAACTTCAAGCATTGATTTTCAAAATGAATATTTAATTGACTTCCTAATTCAGCATTTGTGCAACAGTCACACAGCATATATTTCTGTATTAAGGAATTCACATCAGTGCTGGGTTATATTCTCCACTAGATGGTAATGTTGTTTCAAATACTTTGTGTTTAAAGGAGCTTCCTTGCCAACAACTCCAAAAGGAAGTGGAAGTCATGAGATTTGTCCGTGAAATTATCTTTGGATGATTTGGAGAAGAAAAAAGTTCCCATTTATTATAAATAATTTTTGGTATGAAAAAGTTTTGATGAAAACTTTTTGTATACTGTAATTACTAGGATCATGGAAGTCTTAGTTCATGAAACAAGTTTGAAAAAATCTGAAAGCAATGAATCAATTAATAGAGAATGCAGAAGAAAAGCAGAGTGATCTCTGCTTTATGCTGACACCCATTGTTGTTACTGAGTGACTCAAAATCCTTCATTTGTTTTTAGCCACAGTTTTTCTGGGGAGTAGAAAAGTGCTCTTCTCCTCCTTTTATGGCAGTGGAGACAGATGAGCAAAAAACCACTTCTGCAATGACACTGGAAAACCTCGCTGGCTCAGTCGGGATAAGGGCAAAACAGCAGCTGTGCTCTCTTCACCTGCTTCCTGGGGCTGGGTTTGGCCCGGCCGGCATGTCCAACACCAGGACCGTGGGGTACCTGCCATGGAGGCTGTGGGCAAGCCCTGCAGCCCATCATGGCCCTGCTCTGCAGGACAGGGGAGCTGCTGCTGTGACAGGAGAGTGCACAGGGCAGCACTGCCAGGCGGCTTCCAGCGGTGCCAGTCCAACAGTGAGCAGCAGATCAGGAGACAGGTTCCTGACTGTTCACAAAGAACGTGGGCTGCACTCCCTTGTCACACAAACGTGATTTATTTATTTGCATTCGGCAAAACACAACCACTATGAAACAAAAAGGTGCCAACTTGCCCCACAAGAAGAAACACAGTTCCTGTGTGTGCTGCAAGCAAACAGCTGCAGGCTCGCCCCCAGGCACTATCTCATGCCACTGCAGCTCTGGAAAATGTTTTAATAAGTCTTTAAATAGCATGTAGCATTAAAACTAAACACAGTTTCCACCTTAGAAATCCAAGGTTTCCAGCTTCTGTATTAGGATTTGTAATGAAATTCAGTGGAATCCTTAACATTAAATTTTACTCTAATGTGCTGACAGATCTAAACTGATGTATTACAAATGCTAACCTAAAATTAGCTCAGTCTGTTTCTTAGAGGTGATCCACTGATGTTACAAATCAAAAGCAGATTTATGCTGTTTGCAAACAATAACATGCTCTCCACTAGCACTGGCTGAGAACATCATCATTTAACTCACATAAAGTAAGAAAATCCCAATCAACACTGGATCCTCTGATCACATGAGACTCAATTACATATAATTCAAAGTTCATCTGTGCAAGTTTTATTTTTAGTAATAAAGCAAGGTTTAAAAAAAGACTTTTCACCTTTCACTTGGAACAAGGGATTAAGAAAGGTACCACCCAGGAAAATTCAACAGTTTCAATTTAAAGTAGCAATTCCTGATTTTGGTAATTCTGCAATGTGATTCCATTAATTGTTGCTAATGAGTTAATCCAACCTTGGCTACAGAGATTATGGCTGTTGATACAGTTATGGAAAGGCACCATTTGGTTTGGAAGAGAAAAATGTAATGCCTCTGCTTCAAGTTTGGGTTCGTGTTCCTTATTCTTTGCTAGATAGAATAACGGATAACTGTCAGTTTTGCTTTAAATCAGAGAAACAGGTTTATCCCGCTCTCAAGAGACGTGAGATGAATCTCACACTATGGGAAGTCTTTGGAGGCACTTCTAACGGCACTGTCCCATTGCTGACTGCTGTGCCTCTGCCTTATCTAGAGAGGCAACATTTACAGTGAGAGGTAATAGTTTTAGTCAGAGCTAACACAATCCTTCTGGGCTCAGATTGTATTCATTTGTCCAGGCAGGAAGCTGCAACATCGGAACTGAAGGAAGGTTAGGCATCCCATGCATTCCACACTGGTTACCCTGGCTGCTTTTGCTAACCTACTCACCAAAGACACCTTCTTGTGGCTGTGTCTGTTTCAGTCCCCAACTGAGTAGCAATCACACAAGTCAGAAAGGCCTTAGTTTAAAAAGGCAAAGGCGGTGTTATTTCTAAAGATGCTAAATGGTGCTGTCTCTGCCAAAACTGCCACTGAAGGCTAAAGGCCAAGAAGAAGGATGAGTACATCCTGCTTCCCAGACTGCACCACACCACAGCATATATGCTGATTTTATCACAATATTCTGTCACAAACAGTGACTCTGAAACTTAAGATAATTTAAGATTAACATTTTATTGTTATGACCTTTACAAACCTTTTGAGCCTCTAGCTTTTCAGAGCAGTAGTTTCTTAATGTTGCGATCATCTGGACACAGAAAGAGAGCAGCCCTCCTGACATGCTTTGCAGAACAAGCCCTTGAGAAATGTCTGGGCAGCCCATCTTCCCTACACAATACAAATTTCTGTCCATACTTGGCGACAGCTCAGTAACCCACGAGGCCCACTCAACCTTGCACAATGCACATGCCTGAGTGTTGGCAGAGCAACAAAAATATGCTTTTTCCAAAGAAAACACACAAGAGACCTGGAAAATCTTATTTTTTTTTCTTGCTTTTTTCCCTAATTTGCACCTGCTGTCCTATCTAACTCCGGGGCATCAAAACACCTTGGATGTCAGACTCCTAGAGGTGAGGCAATACTTGACCTCACAATTTTCTTCTGAGTCAGGTATGAGGGGCAGAACCTGTTTCACATCGCTGACACAAGGCACAACTGCTGGCTTCCTGCTCAGTTGGTAGATACATGCAGAGAAAAAGATATGAAAATGCAGATTTTTTTGTTTCAATTGACATGAGTAAGATGTTTGTGTCATATTTCATCTATTATGCTCAATCTTTCAATATTATGAAATTGAATACTGGGTGGGTGTTGTAATTTGACAATCTAAAAACATCTTACCTAGAAAAAAATCTATGTTTTCAACTTATCATTTCAAATGAGAATCCAGCAATTTTACATCTCTCTGTTAGCAAAGAGCTAGTTAGAAAGCATTATTCCATTTCTCTACTCTTCTATAGAACTTTCCATCTGCTGATTTTTCAAGTACTTTGAAGAGGATGTCCCATTTTTTCCTCTCTTTATAAGCACAATAGTGGAAACATAATGAGTTTAAATGTTTCTGTTTGGGCCCACCATGCTCTGCAAAAGCAGAGGCAGAAGGGAGATGGGTGCTGGAGAGTCCTTAGCCCCACTCAGACACTCTAACCCTGAAATAGCCCTGCCCTTCCTGGGTATAAATTAGTCAAAGTGCAGAGCATGGTGGCACTGAGCCAGGACAGAGAAGCTGAACTCTCATAGCAGGAAATGTTGAAAGTTATTGCTGGGCGGGGGGGGCTGTGGGTAGTGCTAGGACGTAGGGATAGACAGCAGTCTGCTTGCCACACAGACTTTAAGAAATACCTTTCACTTTTGGCTATGTGTTAGATGTCTGAACTATGTGCTCAGAATGGATCACAATTAGATATGTATCTTAACCTTTAGAAAGCTGGAATATTTAGCTGTTCTTCCAAAAGCGGGCCCTAACATTAAATCACCACAGATCTATATTGCTCCTAGATCCGCACTGCAGTCATCCCTATTTTTGGTGAAAGGTCATTAACTTCCTTTGTCCAAATTAATGTATTTCTATAAAAAAGCACCCAAGGACACTGAGACTAATGCTTTTTCCCATGCAACAAGAGACATATATGCAGCACCAGTGAGCAGTGAGAGGCTGGGCAGGGCACCCCTGGACAGCAAACAACCCTTGCCTAGTGTGGGGCCACTGTGGCTGGCCAGGGAAGTGTGAACAGGGCAGGGCTGGAGGAAGGTGTGGCAGCAGCCCAGCTTTGTGTAGCAGTGCCCTCCAAAATTCCCTAGCTTTGTCTTTGGTGTGAGCAGGGGTGGCAGATCCAGAGGAGAGTAAGTCTTAAGGCCGGAGGGGGCCTTGAGAAAAACATGTGAGAGCCACTGGGCACCACCAGGGCATGATTGAGACTAATTGAAACAGGCTGCTCTCCTAGGTTACTCCCCTGTGTCACTACCTGTCCATCCTGGAGGGACACTGAGATCACTTTGCCTGAGAACAAGTGTAGTGAGATCCTGTGCTGCCTCTCTATGAGCAACCATGCTGAGTCCAGGGAGAGGGTGACATGAACAGAGTTTCTTGGGCCATTCATGGAATTAGAAAAGGAACCACGGCCTAACATAACCTCATGTCTTGGCTTCCCACAGGCTAAACACCTGTTTCTGGATGACTCTCCAAATGGAGCAGAGCTCTCTGTTCCTGTTCTGCATTGCTGATCATATATAAACCAGCACAGGGGAGCCTGCTTGCACTCCCATTACTGGTGTGTGAGATAGATAGGCACATTCCAAGTCTCCATGGGTCACCGAAGCAGCACGGCTGGCCAGCTGCAAGCTGCTCCCCAGTACAACAAGTTTCTACAAAAGATGCTGAGAAACTGCTCTCTCAGTTCCTATCCCCAGTGCATCCCAGTGCTTCACCTGTTTTGAACCTCTTCAGCAAGGTGAAACCCCTGCAGCAGGTAAAGGAGATGAAGCTGAGCTGAATACCTCACCTGTAGCATCTGTGTGCTTTGAAAGGTGAGTAGGATTGAGGGTGAAAGTTTGTACAGGAAAAAGGTGGACTAAGCAGGACAGCACTGCTGAAATTGGTCTAGGCCATTGGAGAAAACCTGCCCTAGAACTGGAAGGGGCTAAACCATGTATGTCATGTGCTATAAGATGACTTTTTGATGTCTTTAGATGCCAGTCAGTAAGGCTATGAGTAAATACCCATGCTGTTAGGAAAATAAATGCATACATTTGATGTCCAGAGATTTTGAGGGAAAACATACTGATGATGAAACAGGTACTGTCCCTCTGATCTTTTTGAACCTAATATCCAGAACAGGCAGGAAGCATTAGTGCAAAACCAGGATTTCCTCCTAGTAAATTCAATTTCCCTCATTTAGGCTAATTACATTGTACTAAGAGATGTCATCCTTTTTTTTAAGTTTTAAGACTGAGAATTTAAGAAAAAGAAAGAAGGGACAGAAAACTAAAAAAGAGATGAGGAAAAGCAGGAGCACATGTAATTACACTGCCTTTGTGGTGTGAAGAAGTGCAGCTAGAAGTGAATCTGGATAGACTGCGCCCTAGAGCTGTGTACAACTTGTACCAGTGCCTGCGCTGTCCTTACTGTGCTCGCTCAGAGCAGCTGGTGCACAGTGAGTTTGGATTACTTTCCATGCATATTTGTTTGTATCTACTGATGAAAATCAAGCCCAAAATATTGTGTTTCTTTAGCTATGTCTTCTTAATTTAGCCACTGCCAAACACTTGATCCCACTGTGGATTTCATCTCACTCTAGTTGTCTGATTTTACTCCATTCTAATTTTTTTTTTTTCCCCTGCAGAGCTTTCTGTTCATCCAAAGATATCTCATTTATTGATTGTTTTTCCCAAATATTTTAGTTCTGGACTGAACACAGGTTTTGTTATCAAGGATCTGAAAATTAAGTAGAATATTTTTTTTTCCTTTGCTGTCCCCTTTACATTTAGAACAGCAACTAACATAGACTTTAAAATTATTCTTCTGGAGGTTTTTTTGTAGACATGCTGGCTTGTGCAATGTGCCATTGGGAGAGGGGCAAAGGGAACAGGGGCTTATCCCGGGAGAAATCACCACACAGGATGCCTCAAGGCAGCTGCAGAAGGTGCGTTAGGGGAGGCTGAATTTTCGGAAGGTTTGCGCTGTGAATTGGGCCACTGTGACCCACCAGCAGGTGTGGCTGGCGTTGGTGGGAGCGGGGCTTTTCTATTTGGGAGCACCGGCAGAATGCAAATACGCAGAAATTGGCAGGCAGGATGTGCTGGGGGCAAAGCCAAGAAATCATATCCGCCCCGAGCTGCGTGCTGTGGGCCAAGTGACAGAACTGTCCCGGAGGGTCAGGCAGCCCCAGCAGCTCCGCATTGCTCCACGAGATTGGCAGTCACTTGGCAACGTCCCGCATCCCGCTCCAGCGGCGCGTCCCGGGCCCGCTCCTCCGGCCGGGGCTGCGCGGGAGCTGAAATCGGGCTGCGAAGGTCACCCCGAGCTTCCTGCACACGTCACAGAAACCAGGCTGGCAAAGGCTGCACGCAGGCAGCAGACCTTGAACCCTTGTGCAAATTTACCGGGGGATATGGAAAAGCAAACATGGAGGAGCCCAGAGAGCAGTGGTGGTGGTTAAAGCTACCTCTGAATAGCAGTTTTCAAATAGAGTTGGTCATTAATTTTGCAGCCAAATGCCTTTGATCAGATATTGCCTGCTCTGGTCAGGCTTGAGAATCTTTCACTATGACTGTATGTATCTAACAAATTTTCTTTTCTTTTCCTTTTCCTTTTTCTCTTTTCTTTCTTTTCTTTTCTTTTCTTTTCTTTTCTTTTCTTTTCTTTTCTTTTCTTTTCTTTTCTTTTCTTTTCTTTTCTTTTCTTTTCTTTTTTCTTTTCTTTTCTTTTCTCTCTTCTCCTCCCTTTCTTTTTCTTCATTTTTATTTTAAGGGAGAGAAAGAGGAGTGTTTGTAAGAAGAAAACAGACTATTTGGTCATAACATCCAGTTTGGTTGGGATTAGAGCCATCCTCTGGGATGAGAAAAAAGCCCAAGGCTGGATACATACACTGCCAGCTCCAGGCCAAGGGAACAGCACTCGCTGCTTTCCTTCCCAAGTGTTTGCTCTGTTGGGAGTGATAAGGAATGTGTCTGGTGGTTTCTGTGAAAGCTTCTATGCTTGTTATAGAAAATTGCTCATTTTGCAGACATGATTGTTTCTTTTCTTTATTCCTCGCACCTTGCGGCAAGTGGAACAAATGGCTTGCTAGCCCAAGGAGAAGGACAATCAGTGCTGAACACCTCAGACCAGGCTCTTGGCTGGTGAGGCATGTCTTGGTTTCTGCAAACTGCTTCAAAACATCTTGGGTTTTGTCAAACTCAGGATAGGAAAGATTTCAAAGTCTTGTAGTTTTGTGGGAGGAAGAAACTATTTTCCACCAGATGCTATTCCTCAGAAAATGTGCTAGGAAGCAGCCAAGAAAACTACAGAACAGCTAAGTCTTCATGTGACAAGCTTACTTTTAGTGGGGTCAGGGAATGGTTGGATTTACTTCACTTCAGGGCTTTTCATATTTTACCTGCATTACTGTGTGAGTTTGTAATAAAAGGGGAGTTCCCTAAAGCATTTTTAGCCAAAAGCCATGATTCCAAAAATTGAGCTGAAGGATATTTCTCCTTGAGACTGGGTTGGGAATCATTTGGACAATGAGTTTAGCAGGCAAGGAGATAGAGAACTCTCTGTAAGAAACTCCATGGTAAGAAAACTGTACTCCTTACAGAAACTTGTTTTAATAATGGTGTGTTTAAAGGAAAAAAGGTTTGCATTAACAAATATTTGTGCCACTGTGACTCTTTGCCAATTTACTGGCAAAGCTTCTTCAGGCAGGAACTGTTAATCACTCATGAGTGAAGTCACTGGCAATTAAAGATGAGTGAATATTAGGATAACTAGGTTGAAATGACATTGAGAAATTTGTGTTCTCAACAATGGATGTTAAGAACTTTGTGAAGTATTTTGATAAATCACTACACTAGAGATGCCATCTTTTTCATCAGTATTTTGGTAGTTCCAGCCTCTGTGAACCCAAAGGTAGGAAGTTTAGCAAAAATGTTATTTCACGTTTTTTACTTCACTGCTTTCAATATCTAGAATAATTTTCCCTTCCTTTTAGCTTAGGTTGGCTTTTACTTCGATGAGTTTACACTTTTTGAAAGACTAGGCAGTAAAAGTTTGTTTATGACACCATTAATTAATTAATAAATAATTCAGTGTGTGCATTATTTATTATGCATATTACAGTAGTCTCTTTGGCTTAGATATTTCCCATTTGTTGGCTGATGCCTGTCTCTGAAAATGAGTTTCTAAATGTCAATAATTCCAAATCTGTCTAGTTCCAGTAGCCTGCGTGATGAAAGATTGTATTTTGGTTAGATGGATAGTTTCCTGGACTCATAGGCACTAGGCACGGTGCAATCACTCTGCAATGTTCTTGACATGGAAGCTATGTGTGTGCTCTATAAAGTTTCTTTTGATGTTTTGTTTAGCTCACCCCCACTAATTGCTAGCTAACTTTGTGTCAATATGGAATACAAAACATTTTTCTCTCTTTTCCTCTGAGAGCAATTTCTGCTGTAGATTGCTAGGAGGGAAGCTCTGTCCCTTGATGAAGGAAAGTGACTTTTATTTTCCACAAAATGTGTAAAGCTACAGATCCTTATGTCTGGTCCCCACTTGTGTCTGTTCCTCCCCTTCATATAACTGGAAGTCCACTTTGTGGTTCCTGCTTTTTTGTCACAACAAAATTTGTGTAAAGGCAGTGAGGGAAACCACTGGCTAACATAAAGGGGAAAGAAGTGGCTGAGAAAAAGTTTGATTGGTGTGGAACAAAGTGAGAAACAGGAGAGTCACTGAGAGGAGAGAAAGGAAGAAAGCTGAGTGAGGTCACTGCTGTGACAGGGTAAGAAAAAGTTGAAATGTGTCTGTGTCACAACAATTGCTTTGGACATCAGCAGCCATCAGCAGTGTAGTAGTACTGAGCAAAAAATAAAAATGGTCTTTTTTTAATATTCTATAGAACAGTTGCTATATGTTTCAACCAGAAATCGATTAAGCAGCCAGTGCATCATCAATGCATAGTCAAATGTCACCCTCATGAGAACACATGTAAACCACCTGTTTAACAGAGTTCCACTTTCCAATACAATTCACAGAGACTTGTCTAAAGGCATACTGAACAAGTCTCCTCCTAATATTACTTATCTAGGAGACACTTAGGGCCTCTGAGATGATCTGTAACTCATCCTTTTCTTAGAGTGCTGTTTGTTGTCTTTCCAAGCCAGACAAATCTTCTTCAGCACAAACCTTTATGGTCTTCCTTTTTCCTCTGTTCCCTGTAGACTCCACTCCATGGCTTGACTGCTAGCTCTAATATCTGATTTCCTCAGACAGTGGCTAATCCATTTCCACTTTCTTTAATAGTAGCTTTGATGTGTCTCCCTTGTACTATCCTGTGCTCTCATTTGTCATCCATCCCATCATCCATTACTGTCTAAAATGTGGAAGGGATAGCAATGTTTAGAAGTATTCTCATCAGTTCCTTTGTGGTCCCCAGTGTCTCTGACCTGTTCAACAAAATTTCCTTTACATTTCTGTTTAGAATTGAAGTTTATTTCTCCATTAATCTTAATTTACACATCACTTTGAAAGAGTAAAAGCAACAGGTTCCCCTCCAGTCCAGTACTATTATCTCATTTTATGCCGTAAGACCAAACTCACAAAGTTTTCAGCCCAAATGACTACTTCTGCAGTCTGTATGTTTTGCTACATTATTCAATATCCTTTTTATTTTCTCTGCTCTATCAGCTTCCTGCTTTGTAAGTTTGTGTGTTTCAGTTTCCTCCCATTGTCTGTCTCTGCAGCCACGTGTCATCGTGTCTGGTCAATGATTCAGGTATCACTTGAAATCTAGTTCTTCCAGGATTTTGACTGAAGCTCACCATATCCCTGCCAAGGCTATTCCTCAGTCAATGAATGGAAGAAGTGGCAAGAATGCTCAAAAACCTACTTATCTCAAAGTAGTCTCTGGTTTGAATGACTTCAAAGCTGCTTTCTCAATTGCAGCATAAAAACCAATATGAGCTATTAGCAAAACCTTAAACTGTCCAACTCTCCACAGACCAAATGTGTTCTCAGGGATTATAAACTGTATGTGTTCATTTGAATATATTTATTTGAATACCACAGGATGCTTTGTACAGTAGATGACCATAACACGATCTTACCATCCTATTAGTATTTCTGTATTCTGAGTTTGACATGATTTCAAAATTAGGAATCCATTGGTTGTCTAAGATTCTTCAGACTGTTCTTGAGAAGAAAATGCATGATATAAAGATAAGCTTTCTCCTTCAGGTATTTAATCAAGATATCCCCTTCTACTCATGTATAACATTTTCTGTTTTCTCCAAATTTTGCCAAGAAGTTTGTTTGTGGCAGCAGTAAAGGTTGGATATCCTATATTTAACATCTAAACTGCAATTCATCAGTTCCACAGACTGCATTTTCATTATGCAGGGTTGGAACAGTTTCCCAGAATTCAGCATCTTTTTAAAACCCAGATCAGGAGAAAGGCAAGAAAATTAGGAGGTTTATGTATTGGTAGACAGAGCTCTTGATTTTTTATTTTAGTTCCAGATTTATTTTTTTTTAACATGTAACTGTTTAATGGGACCTTATTGAGGAAATTTTGACCCTCAAAGCCTGTCACCCTGCCAAAACTTCTTGTCATGCAGATTACGACTGTCCTTACCTTCAGCTGAAAGGGACAGAAGATGGGCAGGTTCAGCAGCTGGCAGGAGCAAGCTCTTTATTATTAGAGAAACTGAATGTCTCACAGCACTCCTTGCCAGGCAGCCAGTATCAGCTGCTGCAATGACAGCTTCTGGGGCAATGTTCGTTGGCATGCATCACATACCTTGTTGAAATTTCTTTGTAATATTGTGTAAAAAGGTGCTTTCTCATGCTCCAGTGTCTTACAGTTATGATAACTTCCTTACATCCCATCCATCTGCCAATGAACCTCCCACTGTCCTTATTTTTCCTCTTTGGTCTTAGGGTGATTTCAGGTGAAATCACTTTGAGTATTTTCCATTGACAAGATGGAGATGCAGGCATTTTCAGGTACTATCAGTAGAGTTAATCCATGCAAGTAACCTAAGTGACTGCTCTTAGTTCTGTAAAGTCTGAAAGGTTTTTAAGTGTATGATTTTTCTCATTAAGTGCCCCTCTTAGGACCAGGTTTCACACCTTGTCACAGTCTGAAGCTGCATGAGAAAGCCTGGCTGGGAGAGCCACCACTTCCCTGAGTTATCTCTCAGTGTGACTAAGACCAGAAAGATCTTCTTTACACAAATATCTGGGTTCGTGTTCCTCAGAAACACGGGGCTCCCTTTCCAGAGGTGACCACAAGGGACCACTGCATGCAAAAAGCAGATTTTACCTGAGATATTGCTACAGCGTTTATCTCAAGCTAAGCTTGCTTTGCAGAGAGACTTCCAGCCCAGGATGTCTGCAGCCAGACCACAGCTCCTCCCTCACAGTTGTGTAAGGGGAAGGAAGGTGTGGGATATGTCATCATGTCAAGGAAGGAGGGTGAGGATTTGGGTCAGGTGTGGGAGCAGAGGAGGCAGGCAGAGAGGCTTCTCTGGGGCATGAGAAAGGCGAGGGGAAGAGGGACAGGAGAGCATGGCCTGCATGGAGACTAATGCAAAGTAGAGCTGTAGTATATACTTATCCCAACAACTATTTCCATCCTAAACAGCCTGAGCTAGCTCTAGCAAAGAGGTTTTTATTTGTGCACTGTGAGAAAACACATGTAAAGGCACTGCTGGTTGCAACTGCCCTATCGATGTTTTTATTTAAAGGATGTGGATTGACCGGCTGCAGAGGAATTGTAAGGGGATGCTCATGGGAAAAAGGCTCCGCTCGCTGTGTATGTTTATTTAGAAAATATATGAAAATGGATTTCAATTATTGGTAAAAATGAACTTCCATCATATGAAGTAAGACAAATGGACCTTCACCTAATTTTTCTAAGTGGTCAGGTCCTGAGCTTCTCCTGAGGCATTTCTCCCTGGGGAATCTCCCAGGAAGAGTCTCCTCCCATTAGCGTGGTGTGGTCAGGCTGTTAGCACCTTGTAGAAGGTCACCTTCCCTCAGTATCAAGCTGGGCAGATTCCTGACTGGTTTGTTCCACACCTTTGTTTTGGGGGTGAACGGAGGCCTGCTAAAGCTGAGGGCTGGCACTGAGCTCTGTGTCGCCATCCCACCCCAGTGTCACACTGATGAATGTGTACGTGCCAGGGTGTCCTGCTTTGCCACCTACAAGGACGGGTGAATGAGACTAAAAGCACTGAGCAGCGACCTACACCTGTGTCTGCTGACGTCAGCGGGGATTTTCGTGTTGATTTAGGGAGCTGATTTTCTGCACATGCCACGTGTGTGTGTACTTTGCTGCCTTGTGTGAAATGGAGCGTATGCCCAAGAGAGTTGCCCAGCAACCTTCTGCCAGCTTACCTCAGCCCCATGCCACCAGGAACCTGCAGGAAAGGTGAGCCTTGCTTATGGATGAGCCAGGTGGGACACAGGGTGGGGTGGGAAGCTGGGATCATTTTCACCTGATGAACCAGATTATCTGGATGCATTTCAGCAGGGCATATCTGTGCAGGTTGCTGCTCAATCCCAAGGCAAGTGCCTGGAGCCATGCTCCAGTTTATCACACAGTCTCTGACCTGGGTCAGATGTCTTCAGGCACTCTCTGGCACACCCCTGCCTGATTTATGTGAACGTTGGACTGGGTGAGATCAGTGAAGGAAGGTAGTGTTACAGCACCATCATGTTTTCATTTGGTGGATCCAATTTGCTTTATTCACCTGCCTTCTTCTGCCATTGTAATTACATTGTTTGTTTTGGAGGGGGTTGCTTTCTTAATCTTTGTCATATCCCAGAAAATGGTACAGCTTTTACTTCTGTTATGATTGTTGCAGAACTGAACCTAATGCACAGGACCAGATTCTAACTTTTTTTTTATCCAGGAATCCTTTCTACTAAGCCTAAAGTCCTACTCTTAAAAGAGTGGCAGAGAAAATAGGATCAAGCTCAGGTTTCCACTTCCACACATATTTGAAGAGTCAAACCCTGTTTCTGCAGAAACAAATGGCCAAATTTCCCGTAGTCTTTAAATTGGCAAAGAATGAACATATCAGTCAAATACATATAATTTGATGGTAAAAGTCAGCAGTCAGTTGTTGTTATGTAAATTAAGTGTCCCCACATATTTGAGAAACTCAACCCGGTCTGCCCCTTCATGCCAGCCTGGAGACTGAAGGCCTCAGGAACCTCCTCTGCAGCTGTACTTCAGCAGTAATCCCAAGGAGCATGTTTTCTTTTGTTCAGACTTCTAGTTTTCTATCACAGTACCTACCTTCTTAGAGATTGGCTTCCTTCTGTGCTAGGTGCTGTATAAACACAGCACTTGATCTCGTGTGCTCCAGTGACAGATTGACAACAATGGTAAGACCATCTGACATTTCCTTTTATAAGTAAGTAAAGTCATATGTTTCTTCTTGGGTTAAGTTTATCACATTTTTCCATTCATACTCTCTGACATGTCATGGAATGCATTCTTATTACAGAGAAGGCAAATAGCTCTGATTTTTTTCACAGGTGTTAAGGTCAAAAGGGACTATGTTGACACCTTTGACAAAATACAGAACATAGAATTTCTCCCAGTGATTCCTGTGTAAGGTCCAGTCATCTCAAGAGGAAATAATGAAACTGTTTCTGAGACATTCCGTCTTTATATAAAGACTTCAGGTGGTGAAGAATCCGTCCCAGTCTGCAATGAGGTACTCCAGTTTTTAATCAACTTCTCAATTAAAATTTTGTACCTCATTCCCAATAGCAATTTTTCTAACTTCAGTCTTACATCACTAGATCTTACTGCTAGGTTCAGTAGTGACTATTGTGAAAAACATTCTCTCCCCATAAAGGTAGGGCTGTCCATACTATCTTTGATAATCTGAAATTACTTGTCTCCTTATATTTATAAGACTTCAAAAGAATGTTTTGTTATTTTGGGGGGTCCTTTCCAATACCCTTTAAACAGGAAACTACTGGCTTTTTTCACTTGGCAAACGTAAATAAGATTATTTAGGGCCTCTCCAGTTATCCTCTCTAGAGAATTTTCATACCAAAGATCTTCCTTAAAGCAGCTAATTCTTATATGTGGTAGCTTAAATAATAGCCCTGCCTATTTACAGCTATGTTAAGTTTCCCATTTATTTCCATCTTGGTCTTGTGTGTAAGCCTCTGCCATGCCTACCATTTCTGAGCAGTGAGCACCCTGGGAATTCCTGTGACCGTGCTCTGAGAGAGGAATGTTAGCACACTCCCACTACCTTGGGTATAAAACTGACAGCATGTATGAAGAAAAAAAAGCTGCACAGAGGGAGTCACTGAAGAGCAGGTGGGATCTCTGAGCAAGTGTGAATTGGACATGATTTTCTCCTTTTCAGTGTCTCTGGTCATGGTAAGTGTCAGGGTTTGGAATACTTTTCTTTTTTTGTTTAGCTCTCTGTGTTGGAATTATTCCCCATTCTACTTGCTGGAGGGTATAATGGGTCAGTGATTAGTTACTGGAAAGCCATAATGGGGGTGATTAAGATGAGACAAAGAGGTGACTCTGAGATGGGTGCGGCTGGCTAGCCCTTATCTGGACTCTCTGATAGCTGGGATTGTTTCCCCTCGGAGAGGGGCAGGGCTACTGGGACTGGGGACAAGTTAAAAGAGAGCCAAGCAGAGCTGGAGGGTACTCTTCTTCGCTGCTGGACATCCAGAGGAGAGAGACAGAAGCTGCTGGAGCTCTAGGGAGGATCGGCCATCACTGCAGGCTTCTGTCTCCAACTGGGTGCTTCTATCCTTGCTCCCCGACTGGCTGTGACCGGGACTCCATCAAAGCTGCGTGTTTTCTACCAACTCTCCATTGCCTGCTCCAGGGTCTCGAGGGAAGGAAACTCGGGGTTCCCGAGCCCCTTTCTTCCCCTCTCAGGGGAGTCATCGCACCCCTCCCTGCGCACCAGGAGTACCAGTGCCCCTGCCAGCTGTGACTGTGACATCATCAAAGCGGGATTGCCAACAAGCGGGAAGAGACTGTCCGTGGGTTTGTGTGTTCTTATTTGTTGTGGTTACTATTGTTGTTGTTTTGTCTGTCCTATTATATATATATAAAATATATTAGTAAAGGACTGTTATTCCTCTTTTCTCATACCATTGCCTGAAAGCCCCTTGATTTCAAACTTTTGCCAATTCAGAGGGAAGGGGGTCACATTCTCCTATTCTAAAGGAGGCTTCTGCCTTCTTTAGCAAATACCTGTCTTTGAAACTAGGACAGTAAGGTACTGTGCAATAGAGGTGATGAATTGATAAATGTTAATTTATAAAATCATACGGCTGAAAAAGTACTGGAGAAGGCATGAAATGAGAAGCTCTTTCACATGGAGAGTGGATTCAAGTGGCTTTAGGACTTCTGTGTAATGCATGAGCATTTTGTGAGAGAAGAAAAGGGAGAAAAGTGAGAGATTCTTGACCCACTAATCATGTCTGTTCTTGGTGTTTCAATTACAGTCACGTTTTGTCATATAATCTCTTACAGAGATTTTATGTTTTAGCCAAGGACAAGGTGACTCTCCTGAATATGTTCCTGGTCATTCAACTGCTGCCTGTGGTGTTTAGGCAAGCCAGCTCTAGCACAGGAGTATGGTCTGGTCCCCGCCCCAAGAGGTGTCTGGGAATGGAGAGCTTCAGAGTTCTGAGTTTGTCTCTAACCTCAACTGAATTTCCAAAGGCCTTGAATTTCAATCAGGAATAGCAATAGCAGAGCTCATTAGGACTGTGGAAATCAACAGGGCTGGTTTGCCAAGGGCTTCAGGCCTACTTATAGAAATGACATCATTGGTTTAAACAGAGTGCTGGAACTTGCCAATGCCTTGATAACTGATTAACATCAAAAAAAGATAGGAGGAGGTATCTTCAGTTTCTGCTGTATCTGAAACAGCCACTCCTGTGCCAGAGGCTTTGAATTTTTAATTTGCTGCCCTATCAACACTCAGAAGGGTGGGACTGGGAAAGGTTTTCCTCAAATAGATCATCAGCAGATATGGCTGAGCGTGTTCTTGGAGGAGCCCTGCAAGGCAGGCATAAAGAAGGAGGTGATTACTTTGCAAGTCAAATGTGTGATATATATCACCACTTCCAATGATAAAGGAAAGGCTTTCAGAAATATGTGTAGAAGAAATGGTGGGGATGAAACAAAACAGTCTTTACAAATCTGGACCTAAGGATGGAAGGGAGGAGGCCCATAGCTCCCTCCCACTGAGCTAACATTGCCCAGTTGCATCTTTCTGTACTCTGACAATCCCTTCCACCAACACCCATTGACTCCTCTCTGTCTTGATCTCAACCCAGTCAAATGAACTCATGGTTTTCCTAGTTTGAATCTCTACATACTCTTGCTCCCCTTCAATTCAGTCTATGCTTGTTCAGCCCATATCTACACAGTCCAGTGGTACAGTCATAAGTAACCCTAATCACTTAGTTGTATTCTGGTCCAGTCAAAAGCGAGTAAAAGTATTTAAAAGATGCACCAATGTAGCTATTTGCCTCAGAAAAAAAAATATGTTGGAATGACAAGGCTTTGGGGTAAAATATTAGAATATCGACATCATTTTCAACAAAAATCTCACATTCTTAAAGGCAACACATGACTGCATGATGCAACATTAGGACCAGTTGTCTGGTCTATTATCAACATTTTGGTCAGTCATCTCTAGTGTAGGGTACTGGACAACTGAGAATAAACTGGCTAAGGGGCAAAGCTGAGAAACAAATGTCTATGGCTAATTTCTTACTTACTAAGAACTTGTTTATATAGATGAACATGTAATTATTTACCCACAGGTCATTTAAGGATACAAAAACAAAGAATTGTGTTAAGAAGAAAGATTAGATATATTTGGGGTTATGAAAAATTTCTCCATTACCCTAAATCAATCAAGACTTTGTCTACATACTTACTTGATTTAGGCTGAGATTCATAGAGCTGATAACTAACATTTATTCATTCCTGTTTTTCTTACAGGAAAACTGAAATGGGAAAATTTAAGAAGGTCATTAGGGACAAGAAGTGAATAAGGTTGATGTTTTACTTTTTTTAAAAAAAGAATGAGAAATGGATTAATTTCACTTCCTGAAATATTACAAATAGTAATCCGGAACATGGTAATTTCAATTATGGGGATACATTACAAGAAAAACTGCCACAAGTCAAAACAACATCAGTTTCGTTACTAAATTGAGATCAAATTGTGACTATGTCACTTTGCCACTAGAGGGAAATGTATAGGTCAATTTACAGACTGTTTATCAGGAAAGTTTTCATTTTACATTGTAAACAAGATGGGTCAAAGCCTTGCCTGAATGACTTCTTTTCCAAATAGTTATATATATTTTTGGCAGAGAATTTTATTTCGAAATGAGAGATGGAGAGCTCATGGCATCTAAATCCTTTCCATGATTAAATGCTATTGCTGCTTGGAAATTAGTATCACAGAATCATAGAATGGGTCAGGTTGGAAGGGACCGCTGGGTCATCTGCTCCAACACCCCTGCTCAAGCAGAGTCATCTCAGAGTACATGGCACAGGATTGTGTCCAGATGGTTCTTGAATATCTCCAGCGAGGGAGACTCCACACCCTCTCTGGGCAACCTGTTCCAGTGCTTGGTCACCCCCTCAGTAAAGAAGTTCTCCCTCCTGTTCACGTGGAACTTCCTGTGCATCAGTTCCTGCCCATTGCCTCTTGTCTTATTGCTTGGCACCACCGAAAAAGCCTGGCTCCATCCTCTTGGCACCCTCCTGTTATACATTTCTAGACTGTATTTGCTCCACTACAACTCACAGCCTTTGAACTTTATCTTACTTTTGCCACATTGAACTCACTTTCCTTTCCAAAATACAGAGTACTCTCCTTGGGACAGTGAGAAGGGCACACTGGCCTAGTGTCAGCTCAATATGCAGGGTTGCAGGATGTCTCTGCTCTTTTTCAGTTCTGCCATCAGCCACTGGCAGGTTCACTCAAATAACTCCTCTATGACTTATTTAAGCATATAAATCCTCATGAAATATAACCGAGGAGAGTGTTTAAATAAAACACCACTACCCCTGCTGATTATTTCCATCTGAGTAGACTGACACATTGAGTAAATTCCTTTAAAACATATACTTCTAAGATAAGCATATAAATACAGCTGCTTTTGGTGATCCTGAGCAATACAGCACCTTTCACTGGCAGATTTTTTTCCCAGCTAACCAAGGGCCCCAGGGAGCAAAAGGTTAGTATCCTCTTCCTTGTTCACTTTCCCCACCCTGCTCTCCCCCAGGCTGCTGGGCTCCACACTCCACCCAGGCAGACACACTCCAGCCTCTGGGAACCCCTCATGTCACAAGAAATTCCTGCTCCACACAGGAATAAGTGCAGTGTCACCAGAGATATGGCCTCTTAATTGATTGGCAAGCTTACTGGGTGAACTTGGGTTAGAAAGATGTGCCAGCAATACCTTGCCCAGGCTCTTATTTCTCCATCTTGCTCAACTAAAATAATGTTAGACCAATAGAGCACAAAAAAAGTTGACTTAAAAAGTTGACATTGGTTAATTTAAAGTCATGACTATTCAGTAGGACCTGTTTTTGAGAGTGCTAGTTTTGGGATGCTTGAGGGGTTTATTTTATTTTATATAGAAAATAAAACCCATTGACTCTGGCTTCTTTACCTTATGGCACCTGTGCTGGTTTTGGCTGGGGTAGAACTAATTTTCTTCACAGTAGCTGATATGGGGCTGTGATTTGGATTTGTGCTGAGAAGTACTGATCACACTGGGATGTTTTAGTTCCTGCTGAGCTGTGCTTACACAGAGCCAAGACCTTTTCTGCTTCTCACACCACTGCACCAGTGAGTAGGTTGGGAGTGCACAAAAAACTGGGAGGGGATACAGCTGACCAAAGGATATCCCACACCATATGGCGTCATGTTCAACAATAAAGTAGGTGGGGGGGACTGCCCTTGGAGGACTGGCTGGACATTATTTGATTGGTGGTGAGGAATTGTTTCAATTTTTATCACTTGCCTTTATTTTTCTATCTCTTTGTTATCCTCCCACTCTGCCCCACTGCCTCCCCATTTATTAATATTTTGCTGTTATTAACATTATTATTACAATTATTTTTATTCTCATTATTAGACTGTTTTTGTATCAACACACAAGTTTTCTCACTTTCATCCTTCCTATTTCTTCCTCCATCTGGCCAGGGAAAGGGAAATGGGTGTGAGTGACTGTGTGCTGCTTGGTTGCCAGCTGGGGTTAAACCACAACAGTATCACACCTTGGGTTTTAGTTGGTGAGAAAAGCCGCTATTGAGAACTGCCCTGAAAAGCAGAGCTATTGTTGAGGCCACTGCAGCTGGCCCTGCTTTGAGATGGGTGTTGGACCAGATGATGTCCAGAGGTGCCTTCTGACCTAAACAACAGCATAGCATAGGAAGGACTGCTTGCTGCAGTGAGATGGACAGCCTTACCACCTGTGAGCAGAAGGCTTCAGGGCTCTGGTAATCATGTAATGCGGCCACGTCATTGCTACAGACAGTCCCTTTTGCAGTGAGTTTGCACAGCCTTGGGACTGAGCCTTGTCAGGTTGCTCTCTCCCTCCTCTGCCTGAAGCTTTGTTTTACTTAGTTTGGTTGTAGCAGCAATTTTTCTAACTAACCCAGTATCTACAGAAAATTTTTTAGTTTATCATTGCATGGTATAATCTCAGTTTTATATTGGTAGCCATAACAAGCAGTTGTTTCCTGTAGAATAAAATATTTACAACTCTAATACAATGATGGAGAGAAACACACAGCTGATACAATAGCAGAGGCCCTAAGAAGCATAGACATAGGGGGTGGCATAGAGGAAGACAGATGTGGGATTGATAGAGCTGCACTAAACTGGATTTAGGGAAAACAGAACAAAGAAACAGTAAGTCACCTATGTAGAAGGCATCATATATATTAAATTCTGATGTAATGTGACAATGTAGACTGAAGAAGAAAAAGAAAAGTGTGTAAGTATATTAGCAAATGAACAAAAGTACCTCAGGTATATCCTAGAGGGAAGAAGAAGAAACCAATTGCATCAATACAATCTTCGTCCCAAAGAGGGCCTTCAGAGGCTGATGACTTTGTGTGTTATCCTTTCTAGTAGCCCAAAGCTGCTGACTTAGGACTCAAAGGTGCAGTGCAAGGGTGACCATTACCCTGAGAAAAAGGATATCTACTAAGATCTGCATGTGTTATAATTTCAGTTGTATTACAGAATCACAGAATCAATTAGGTTGAAAAAGACCTTTGAGATCATCAAATCCAACCTATTACCCAACACCACCTTGTCAAGCAGACCATGGCACTGAGTGCCACATCCAGTCTTTGCTTGAACACCTCCAGGGATGGTGACTCCACCACCTCCCTGGGCAGCCCATTCCTATGCTAAATCACTTTTTCTGTGAAGAACTTCCTAATGTCCAACCTAAACCTCCCCTGGCGCAGCTTTACACTGTGTCCTCTTGTCCTGTTGCTGGTTGCCTGAGAGAAGTGACCAACCATATGACTATATAGAGACTTTGTCTAGAAGAATTGTTATTCTATTTCAGTAACAATTAGATCTAGACTAATAACAATTCTAGAAATAGATAGATGCATTTTCCATTATACTGACAGTTTTTTAATTTGCTTACATAAGGTATGCTTCCTCTGTGTCCATGAACAATATTATGACTGTAACAGACTTATCAGTTCAGTTCAACTTATTAATTGCTTAAGATCCTTAAAGGAATTCCTGAATCAGTGAAGATTTCATTACTACATAGTGTCAGCAAAATTACTTAAAGGCTTCAAAATCTTAAAAAAAAAAAAAAAATTGAATACATTATTAGTTATTGTGCTCACTTTTCTGATGGCTCTGAATTCCACCATGAGCAAAAAATCCAGAAAATTAATTACTTGTTCTGTTTTTCTCTCAGTCTATTTATTTGATAAACGCTTCTATTTCCTGCACAGAAATTAATTAAATACAGGAAAAAAAAAAAAAAATAAAGTCATTACAAATGCCCACATTTACCACTGGTAAATTCAAACCTTCAGAAGGGCAGGAATTACCCTTGTTTGCTGTGGAAGCATAGATGGGGGTCAGGACTGCTCTGTGCAAGGGGAATCAGTGCATCAAGAGAGCCCTAAGAACCAAATCAGATTGTGAGACTTTGGGACAGGAATGAGAAGTGTGGGGGAGACCCAAGGAAAAGCACAGTAAGACAGCAGCAGCACTTGGCAGCAATGCAGAGGATGTGTTATCCAGGCCTCCTGACAATGTCTAATGCCTTTTCCACTGCATAACAATAGCCCCCTCCCAAACCAAAGCCAATCTTTGTCTGGGCCTGCTGCATCTCCCTGGGTTGTGTAGGATATCCTTCTTGGTCACCCTCTCTGTATCCTTGCACCCCAGCACCCAAGAGTTCTACTCCTCATGGCTTTCTCTTGTCAGAGCTGAACATGATTTGGCAACATAGCACCAGGGAGATTACTTCTTCCCTTACAGAGTCGCTTGACAGTACAAAACAAGCTCTGAAGGAATGCAGTTCTTCTGCAGGGACTGCATAAAATCCCTGCTCGCAGTTACCTCAGTACCTGCCATGTGTACCTCAGAAGACCTCAGCTCAGGGTGCCATCAGGAGGATGCTCATCTGGCAGTTTTGGACTGAGGCTCTCGTCCTCTATTAAATTTTATGTTATTCTGTAACGCTTCTAAATATCCAGAACTGTGATCTTGGCATTCACAGTGCTGGTGCTGACAAGACTCCTGCACTGAGGACTCTGGGATAGTAGAAAGACGTGACAACCACACCTGTGACACCTGCCCACATATAGGAATAAGTGTGTAATTAAAAGAGTGCTTTCACTTTATGATGATCAGTGTGGGGGGGACTCTGGTTGGCTCCAGTGAGGTTTGAAGTAATTAGATTAAACAGTGGTGAAAAGTCACTAAGGCTGGAAGATCAAAGCCCAAAACCTTGCTTAGCAGGTGCCTAATAAGTTAGCAAAAGGCCTAAATGTCTTTGATTCAGCTCTTTTGGTATACATCATGTAGCAACACTTTCACTACCTGACCATATACCACTTTTTCAAGAGGCTTTCTGCTCCATTCAAAGCAAAGCTGATTCTTTTCAAGATTGGTATTGTACAATATATGTGGGCAGAGGGCATGAAAGGCAAGATGTGAGGGAGGACATCATCTGACATCCAGGCAAAGGGTGCTTATTTCAGCTGTAAGAACAACAGAGGTGAGATTTTGAAATCCAAACATCTCCAGAAACAGAAAGAATGACGGTTCTTCTTTTATAATACATGTTCATAAATAAAATAAGATTATTGACAAATGAGTTTTAAGCCTATAAGGTTTAAGAGAGGTGAATTTTTAAATTGGCAGACAGCCATTCATTTTGCTAGATTCAAATTCATGTAAACATGTAGCTGTTGCTGGAACTCAGCATTCATTCTCCCTCTGCTCTTGACCATAAACAAATAAATCAATCCAAATCTTGTTCTGGATTTCATCGATGCCTTTTGGCCTGAGTTTGGTTTAGTAAATGAAAGGATATGGAAAAAAACCCAACATTTGTACCAAAATCACAAGAAATTGTAAATAGCTGAAAGGAGCATTCAAGTGCAGACAAACTGAGATACCTTAAGTTATCTTCAGTTGTGAAATCCCTCAATAACCAGTCCAGTTTTTTATGATTATTATGAAGTTCTTTATGTAATGATAGGGAAATATTATGTGCAGCAACCAATTGTTTTGGTTATTTGCTTTCTGGAATTTTGTTCTGGGGGGAGGTTGACCCAGTTAGAAGCAAAACAAGGCAAACTACTGCATTTGATTTATAAGCCCTCTCATTGCAGGTGTGGGAGAGATGGGAGCAGTCACATGTAGCTTCATTATCCCACACTGTACAGCAGCTAGACTTTGTGAATTTAAAAAAAAAAAAAAAAGCCTAGTTTTCAAAACAGTCTGCTCAAATTTTTTTTTTCTTTTTTTTTTTTTGTCTGAAATGTAAGAAGTTGAGAAGGCCTGTAGGCAACTTTATAAGGACTGCATGAGTAGCACTGATTATGTGTCCCTGGAGAGGCCAAGAAAACAGGAAAGGGAGCCAGCCAAGAGGCATATTTAAGAGATGGTTCTCAAACTTCCCTATTACCTTTGGGATTGTTTCCAAACTCTAAAGCTAAGAAAGAAAAACCTGGACTCGGCAAAATAAATAATCTGCACTGTACAATATGTGGTGTCTCAGGATGATTTGTGACATTTAGTAATACCGTATGTCATTAACAACTCTGAGAGAATAATCCACAGAAATACAGCTGCTTGAAAATTGCTTCCATGACCACTTCTAAATTAACAATTAAATCAAAATTTTGCCCATTTTGTAAGCACTGTAACACATAAAACAGGGTTTTCTGTTCACAAGAGAGCTATTGCAAAAAGGAAATCTCAAAAATATTCTTACTGGATATTACTTGGAAGGGATAATTTTGATATTTTTCATAATCTGTTGATTTAATTTTAGGATGGTTGTAACTAGGAGAAATTAATCCCATTATATTATTCATTATCATTAATTAGACTTAGAGTGCTCTTACTGTCACAAGTATGCAAGAAAAGCAAATTTAGTATTTTACTTCCTCCAAATGGCCATATACAGATGGTTCTTATAACTATTTTTTAATGGATAACCTGATTATACCCAGTTTAAACTTGATCTACAAGGAAAGGAAAGACATTTACCTTATTCAAGAGAGCTCAGGTATATTTACATCTCTCTGCCCAGCGCTAGTCATGTGTGTGGGGCACTATCCACAAACATGGAAAAATGGCTTTTATCACATATCCTCCACTGTTTGTAATTTTTTGAGAGACCTAGTGGAAAAAAGACTTCTCATTGTATTGGAAATTTCCTTTGACAAATACTTTTAAAATACATTTCAATCATCTCAGTATGTTTATAAGGTCTAGCAAAAGTAAAATTAATATTTATTTGCCATAAATTTGTAGCTCTATCATATATGCTTTTATTGATAACACTTCAGGAGAAACTATTCTCTGTGATACCTGAGCCATGTACAGTATTTTAAGTAACTGTAATTAATGTCATACCATGAAAGGCAATGTAATTAAAAGCATTTCTAGACTATGGATAAAGGAGTAATGGACTTTTACAATGCTATTTTTGTCAGTAGAATAAAAGAGGAAACAGAAGTTGGCTTCCAATTAAGATTTTATATCTTCATAATAAGATTCAGCTACACTTCAGCCAAGTTTGAGGGACTGTTACTGTGTGGGAAGGACAAAGTCCATGGTGAACTGAGGAACTACCTGCTGGTTTCTGGCTCTTTCCATGCCATCATTCACTTTCTAGCACAGGTTACATGCTTGCTGCTACTGTGCACTATTTACACCATCATGTATGCAATATGATTAGCATGCCAGCATTGCAATTGCAATAAACTCAGATAATCCTTGCCTTCACACTTTTAAATCCATTATGGATAATAATTATATACACTCCAGCACTATCTCAGATTGAAATTTTCATGAATTTTCATCATACCTCTCATCAATTCTATCTGTTACAGACCAAATAGTGCCTTTTGCACGTGTATACTTCTTGAAGACTGTAGTAGAAAATATGCAGGAGAAAAAATGGCCCAGAGCCCAAGCAGGGAATCGTGTGAATTTGTGTTTGTTCAAAAGAGATGCCTGGTCTGTTATGGGATGTCTTAAACACTGCCTAAACAAACTACAGTACAGCAAGTAAAAGGAACAGTGCATGAAGTCAGAATAAGATTTATTTGGAAGTTATAATTTGATTATCTATTACATGTTTTCCCATTCTAATGCAGATTACATCTTATTAATGTAGATATTTAAGGGAAAAACATGTAATCCCATGTTCAGCTGTATTGTCACCAGATCACTACTGCACACATTTGCAGTGACTGATACCTGGAATCTGCACTCCCTACAGCACTTTTTTCCAGTGTGCTCCAGGACCAGCACTGGTACTTCCCTGCTGGTACATGGGTGCTTTCCATGACGCACATCCAAATGTAGTAAAGGCATCCCCCTCTGCTGTATCAGCCCTGCCACCCTTTGTCCGCTGATGAAGGACTTCTCAAGGACAGTAGGAATACCAAGCAGTCAGCCTTTCAAGAAATTATATTCACTTCCATTGCTGCCAGCTAATAAATTAACGCTTAACATGGTGTTAGAGCAGTGATAGACCATGGTCCACATGCTGTCCTGGCTCAATGGAATAATGAACCACCCCATGGTTGGAGATGTGTATGTGCATATGTGTATCTGGCAGAATAATATTTTGCACAAAAAAGAAGGATTTTCCCAACCTTACTTTAAGCAGCCTCCCTACTCTGACTATAAAATTTGCCAGTGTATTTGAAGAAATTAAAATTTCCTCTCCAGGCTAAAGACACAAAATCTCTGACAGAGAAATCCTGCTATGGTGTGTGCAGAGAAGCAGCACCTCAGGGGGACTCTGAGGTGAGCTTTGTGCCATCCACATTGTGAAAAATGGTTTGGAGCCCACTTCTGAAGGCAAGCCTGTAACTTTTGTTTTGTAATTAAAGGCTCTGCAAAGGCTTTACACTTCCATTTTGAAGTTAAATATTGCCCAGAGAGTTTGTGGACTTCCCATCCTTGGAGATATTCAGCACTAGACTGGATGGGGCTCTGAGTAACCCAGTCTACTGGAAGGTTCCCTGCCCATAGCAGGAGGGTTGGAGTTAGATGATCTTTAAGGCTCCTTGCAACCCAAACCATTCTGTGATTCTATGAGATACTAGTTCCTCTTGTGCTTATCTGGCAAGATCTGAACTCTTGCAAACAGAGGGGGTCCAGAAAAGTGGAGTGTTTCCTCTTAGCACATTGCATGCCAGGCACTATGTCAAAAGGCTATTCTGGCTGTATCACTAGGGTTGGTGAAGAAAGACTTATGCCTCCCTCTTTTTACCTGCTCAGGGGAGACCAAGCCACCACAATCATTATGACAGAGTTCCCAGAAAAAAACAGGAGGACGTATTCTTTGGTAAAGATTAAGTTGGCTTATTGTGACTCTTTAACATTGAAATAAGAAAAGAGGCACAGAAGACCCTTTGCTCTTTGCTCCTGAACTTATAAATAGTAATAATAACTTCTGGGACAGCCATGCCCATGTCTTTTCCACAGGTGTCCTCACATCTTCTCAACATAACTTTTATCCTCTGGAATTTTCCAGCCTCTCCCATTTCATGGCCCCTCCTCCCTCTCAGGCAGCCCCAGGCTCAGGAATGGGTGCCTTTGCAAGGCACTGCTCCCACCCCACTGCTCCCTGCCCCTGCCTAAGGCAGGAACTTACCTGAGGACAGAGATTCCTGACTTGTGAGGCACATGCATGCCTGGGTGCCAGGAGGGTGGGGAAGCCTCTCTCAGCGTCTTAAAAGGTGAAGCACCACGTGTCTGCCCTTCACCCTCCCCAGACCTGCTCACAGAGAGAACCTCTTCTCCAGAGCCATTGAAGTGGCTCTTGGCCCCTTCCAAAAGGAACTTCATGCTGACCCCTGAAATGGTGGTGGTACTTCCTCCACAACCAGCCCCTCTCTGGGTCACTTTTGAGAAGTTTCCCTTTGTTACATGGGGAAGGACTGATATATGGATGTAGAGTCAGGATACAAGTTTATGTATTTGCAAAGTTTTTTATTCCTTCTTAAACTATCTAAAGGAGCTTAGAAGCTTATAACTGAGGTTTAGAAAGGACAGGAGAAATCCACATAAAAATGCTCATGGAAGTGTTTTATCAGAGCTTTACACAGAAGGATGCTTAAAAATATCATAATATTTATGAAATGAATGACCATTTTCCCCCTCAGTATCTTGATTCATACCTGAAAGTCTATTTTAGAAGGTATTCTACAAACAGTATCTCATAATTGTTTCAGTTACAGTAGAATAAACACCTGGGCAATGTAAACATGCATGACCTGAATCTAAGAAAAAGGTGGGGGGAAAGTTGCTGATCTTCTTTCTTGCAATGTTTTTCCTTCAGGGTGTGTTTTTTCCCCTGTACCTAATCAAAAAGGCTTTTTAACACTTTGGTGCTAAGTTATGGCTCCCCTATCAGAGGATTGTTAGGCAGAAGACAACAAGGGTGTTTCCTTTCCCTCCTAATTGTTTTGCTTTTTTTTTTCAGGTAAACCATAACTTGGCAGGCTACATGATTTGAGTGTCAAAAGGAGGCATTTGCAAGGCCACAGCTTAGGGAGGTGGTGGGTGTCATGGTGTGGTGGCCTCACTTCTGCAGCCTAGAGAGCACTGTGAAAGTTGGGGGAACCACACCACAGCCGTGCCATCAGCCTGTCAGGGGAGTGTGGGAGCCCATGTCATCCAACCTTCTAGCTAACCTAGAAACATTCTGTCCAGTCTTGCCTTATGCAAACCTACAAGACACCCAGCACTGCAACTTGCCACAGCACTCAGAGGAAGTATTAATTTAGCTCTCAGAAGTGAGGAATACTTGTGCTCTCAAGCCAGTGATATTCAGACATGTCTCCAGAAATATATTATTCCTCTTACGAAGGATATTCTCTAATACCAGGCTTTGAGATTTGCAAAGTGATAGTATAGCCCAAATGAACAATTAAAATTTGGCAGACTACTTTTCACTTCCCATTTAGAATCACAGGAACAATGTCAGAGTTTTATTTTATTAACATTCACTATCTGTAGTGATCAAAGGACTATGTCTAAAAAATTAGCATTTTAGGAGGTCTTTGATAGTCAGCAATAAAATTCTCATACTTACACTGAAATCATTCCCATCTGCATTCTTTATTTGCTTATAAATTATTGTATTGTTAACGAATTCAAACAGATAGTAAGCACACCTAAAGCATCCATTCAACAAAACAGACTTCAGATAATTAGGGTAACTGCTATTATTTTACTTGTCTGCCCCTCCTGTAATTAGTATTGTTTGTAGTTGAAAAGGGAAAGAGTCAAAGACTTTTCAGAAGATACGGTTTTAGTCTCACTTTATTTCACAATATATTGTTTTGATCTCATCTTATGCTTTGTAGGTGGCTTCTGAGCAAACTAGGTTTGACTCCTTTCAATGGCAGTCTACGATTAATGGCTTCATTATGTAGTTCATGTCCAGGACATGAAAATTTTTACTTCAGTCAGTCTTGCCTGCTAAAGGACTTATTCCTATGTTATCAACAGAAATCTAAGAACATGACTTTTACAGCAGATACTTTTCTACTTAAGGGAATATGATTATTTCTTGACCATCAGTATTCTGCAGAAGTCAGGGAGCACAAAGGGTAAGGAAAGATTAGCATAGCAAGAGTTGGCTTGGGCTAATTTCAAACACCAATACCACAAGGAATGTTTTATTTGGGTTTATGCAGTTTTAAAGAAGATTGTTAAGGACATATTGATCATTTACTACTTCTGATGGAAAACTGTATTTCAAAAAATCAAACATAATAGAAAAAATTGTAGGTATTTCACACATACACACACACATTAAAAAAAAGGTGTACAAAAAAGTGCAAAGTTCATAGCTTTCAGATAGGGACTGAGTGTTTTCCATTTGGAGTTACAGACTAGTTTTCATCTGGGAATGATAACATTTGCCCCTGTTCCCACCTCTTCTCCGATCCTGGCTGTCTGAGCGTCAACATACCTCAATGCACCTGGAGAGATTGTGCTGAAGCAGCCACTCCCTGAGCAGCCAGCTTGGCCAACATCTGCTGCAGCAGAAAGCCTGCTTTCCATCACGCATGGAAAATCCACAAGAACTGAGCACTGAGCTCGTGAGATGCCACGCCAGGAGGCGGTGACTGGCTATCTTTTGCTTTATGTGTCCTTCCAGCTGCAGCAAAGTTTCCTCTGGGACCATGAGAATAGTGTATGCTGCCTGGTGCACACGTGGCTCACCAAAACCTTGGGCTGCTCCTTCATCAGGGTCCATGAGACCACAGTTACAGTCCAGGGGAAGTGGTGGCCCCTTCAACAGTGCTTGAAGGTGCTCACTGGAAGAGACGAGTCTTCATGTTCCCAGGATCAAGGTAGTGCCCATCCTCATGCATTTTTCTCAGACATTTCAAAACAGGAAAGGCCAACATTTTGTCATAGTTAATGATGTCCTTCTCAGTGCTCAAAGTAGCTCAAAGAGAGAACTAAAGACAGTCATAACAGAGCACGCATTTACACTGAGCAGCATTTGCCTGGGATGTGATAAGAGGTGATCACCTTCATGTGTCTAATAGGGACTAGTTTCCTATCTAATCACAATTAGAGTGTTTGGCCTTAGAAATTAATGGGACTGTTTCCTCTTACTGAACTCTGGAGCAGGGAGATGAGAAGCAGAACAACTGTGAATGCCTCATTTTGAAGGGTGTAAACTGCATAGGTGTATCAGAAATGTATTCCTTCATTCACTGCACAACTGAAGGACTGTGCAATAGTACCAATTGCAGACTCCAGTGTCCCACAGCAATAGTCACAAGAAAAGAAATCTGCCCACAGCCTCAGTCATCTGTGAGAGACAGATGGACAAAATTCTAAAATTGACATTGAAATCAAGATTCAAAAATATTGTGGCAACCTAAGCAAAACAGGTTTTCAGAAGTCAACTTTTCAAAGCAGCATGTAGAAAGCATGAAACCTGGCAATCACTCAATGATTTGCAGGAACTTGATAGCATCAGAGTAGGCCGTCTTACAACCTGTCCATTCTTGTATTGGCAGAAGTGGCTATATTTCTTTTCCGATCTTAATAAATAATAATGTGGAAAGCAATACTTAAAATAAACTTTAAGCAATATTTAAATAAATCTCATGTTTGACAAATTGCTCATACACAGAAATAAAGCAAAATAGTCCCACAATCACCTGATGCAACAGCAGTTTTCAGGACAGTAGCTGAAACTGAAATTGCAACAGTAGTGGTTTTAGATTTAGACTAACTGCAAAGGACTTCTGCAAGCATTCTGCAAGTTCTGTGCAACACATTGAGACCCTGAAGTTTCAAGACAAGTTAATGACAACTTACCTGCATGTCAGCTACCTATAGTCATACACAGAACATGGAAAGACAGCAAAATATGACTAGGAAAACACATCCAAATCTGTCTCTGTGGGATTACACCTGTCTCAGGCACATTTTTTCCATCAGTGATATCACACATGAGATGACAGGGGTTTGTCTTATGCACTGAAACGCTATGAACAGTGAGAACTTACTGTAATGTTACAGACAAGTTTGAACCTTCTTGGGAACAGGTCTGCAGTCACTTCTGCTGAGGAAGTATTGCCTTTGCACTTAATAAGACAACATGTTGTTGATGAGCAATATAACATTAGTATATGATACCAGAGTTGTCCCTAGAACTGCAAAACTGTCTGCAGCATTAACAGCAGTTTTGTGTATTGTAGTTCATAATAAACATCCCTGAATTTTTCTTGAAACAGCAAGAGTTAGCATTTTAGGGTGTTCAACTTGCAGTTCTAGAGTAAGAGGGGAAATTATAGCTGCGGAACTATTTTGGATGCTTCATGAAAAGTTTAAACTAGGCAGACTTCTTACTAAATCAAAGTTGTAGGTAAAGATGTGCATTGCCAATGAGAAAGGTGAGAATTTCTTCACCACTAAGGAAAAATTGACTCCTGCAAAGTGTGTACCACTAGTCCTCGGAAACCTGTTTCAAAGAAGAATTCAAGTTTAAGAACAATAATTTTTAATGGTCACAACATTCCCACACAGAATTCCCCAAATTGGTTAGGAAGGTGAATCATACAGGGCAGAGTGTACCATTTTAACTCAAACCTTTAAAGCCTCTTGTCAAAACTATCAATATGTCAGCATCTGAGTGTGCTGTGGGTGATGATGTCACACCAAATAGACAGTTGCCATCACTCAGAAGCTTATTGATCCACTTGTCCGAGTATATCACATCAGGCTATTGAAGATGCAGTGCTGATAGAACTATCCATACATCATAAGGCAGGAGTACTGTAATTCTTCTGGTCTCCAGTACAAAATATCAAATTTGATGAATTTTGTAATCATGAGAGATCATTTGTGTTTGCCAGCCTAACACTGCAAACCCCTCTCTTTTCCTGGCTGAGGGCGTGCACCCTGAGCAGCACTACCTGTGCTGCTGTGAGCTGCCAGCCCTGGGGAGCATCTTGTCCCTCTGGCAGCAGCTTCTAAGACAAGTCTGAATGAAGAGCAGCCGGAACAGTGACTGACAAGAAACTGAGAGAGTGCATCATCGTCTGCTGGTTAAGCCTGCTGCAGTCAGTGGCTAGATGGGGATGGTATGTATTAACTGGGTATGTATTAACTGGGTTTTGTAGAAAATCCTTCTGATGAAAAGGAAAAGCCTTTTATGTCTCCAGCTCACCAAATAGCCATCTCATTCAAAGCATCAGCACAGCTGTCCTGTAAACTCCTGCATTTTAAACTCCTGCCTAAAGAGCACTTGTTGACTGGCAGCAGCTGAGACATGCTAAATAAAAGTTGTCCAAGAAGCATGAAAAGTGGCATCAGACTGTGTGAGCCTTCAATAATTCACTAATCTTTTTAGACACATTATTTTGTTTAGGCAGACTTTAGTTATTATATTTGACACATATTTCACAAATTACAAAACTGATCATTATTGTGTAGCTGGTTAATCCCCAGTTTGAGGAAGGATTGTTTTTTAAACTCATATAGAAACACTGTCAACATAAGCAAGGAGGGTCTAGGTTTCTAAGCATATGATGTATTTTGCTTTACAGCATAATCAGAGACAATGCAAATGACAGGTAGATTTACAAAGGGGAAAATGTATATACTGTGAGCACAAAACTGCTTCACAGCCAACGATCAAAGTAGAAGTGGGTTTGTTTCTCTGTGAAACATTCACTCATGATCAGAGTTAGATGATAGGTCTGTTTTAGCAGGCATTTCTGTAAAGATAAAAGTAGAATCATAGAATCACTTAGGTTGGAAAAGACCCTAAAGATCATCAAATCCAACCATTAACCCAGCACTGCCAAGTTCCCTATTAAGCCATGTTCCTAAGTACCATGTCTACATAACCTAATAAAGTCAGGAATAAAACTGCAGGAGAAATACAAATTTACATCTATTTTGATGCATTTATGCCTTAACAATAAAATGAAAAAATGTTAAAATCAGAAGTAAGGATGTATTTTTAATGTAAGTATTCACAGAACAGCCTATTTTTGTACAACTATGTAGTACTTTCTGTAAAATATTTTTCACTAAGCTAAATATACAATACCCACTAGATCTTGCAGAATTAATCAACCTTTTTTTACTGGCTTCCAGACTATTAGAAAGTAGGTTATAGTGAGGTGACTGAAAATTAGTTATCAACATTGGCTTTTTTGGTGACTATCTCTTAACAGGTCCTTTAATGAGACTTTTTAAGTTCTCAGAATATAGTTTCACTGTTTCTTCCTGATGTCTGACTTTTAATCACTCTTCTAGTCACTAAGAGTCTTTCCATTTCCATTAACAGAACTGAACTCATTATCAGGGCACAAAGATGCTTTAGGCAAGACCACACAGTAAGATCCCATTCCTTTTCTGATCCTCCTTTTTCACCTATGAATGAATGCTGAAAATCCAGGAGGCAACTGAGTCCTGCCTGAAGAGGGGTCTAGGAGAGATTTTGAGGGACCCATTCCATACCAGTTTTTCAGAAGTAGGTTTCTTCATCTGAAGATCAGGCCCTTTAAATCTGCTTATTTAGATATGAATTTATATGTTTAATTCTAAGTTGCCCACATTCATTCTTGCTAACTGGATGCACAGCAGTCACAGATAAATTCACATGATGGTAGTTTTAAAATGTGCACACAACTTTACATTTTGTGACAAAGCTTCTAGTGGCCATGGCTGCAGGCCTTATACAGAATTAAGTCTAAATAAGTTATTATCTAGGTAATGAACTTGAATAATACTTTTAATCCTTTATTGATGTTACCATTTTATAACCAGATTTGCTTTGCTCTTCCACACTATATATTAAAATAGGCACCTTCTTAGCTTTTGAAAGAATATGATCATGAATGCAGTCCTAGGATATCTGATAACACCTTTTCTCAGTAAGTCAGACTGAGATAAGAACCTCAGCAAACCCTGAGGGGTTGCTGTACTGTCCAGATGTTGAGATTTCAGTAGAAGATGGTACTTTATCCTTCAAATGATGTGAATTTTCCAGCTAAACTGCAACTCTCATGATGATAATGGCAGACAAAAACCTCTGTGTGGTTGATCAGCAAAAAGTTTATGCCACATTTAGACCATATTTTGAAACTGAGGGAAGGACTTTACTGATGTGCAGATGTGGGGTTCTGCTGTGCACTAAAATGAATTCAGCCAGTGGGATTTTAATTTGCATACATTGTCCTATTATCCTGCCTCTCCCAAGGCTTTATTAGCTTGAGTGCAATACTGCCTGAATGTAGTTAGACTGCTTTCAGAGATTAGGTGGTTCATGCAAAGCCAGTACAAAAATAATTGATTTTTGGAGCTTTGCTGGCTGCTCCCAAGCATATTTTTTCTATATTGGCGCTTGTATGTTTTTTGTTACAGTCTATGCTTACTAATACTATATTTAACCTTTTACTCCAGGAGATTCTCATCAGTGTATTACATATTAATCAGAATTATTAATCAGTAACATGTCCTGCATCAGCACACACCAGAATTTGTACAGGAAAAATGCAAATCATTTATCCACTCCAGATGGGGGATGGATTATAAGGTAAAAACTGAGCAAGTAGCGGAAATGAAAGCCTTAGCTAGTGTTTTTCGTTTTATTTAAGCAAAATTGGTCAGTGTCTTATCCTGACTGCAGGGGAGAGGTGAGAGAATGTGAAAGTTGCTTGATGACAAAAAGTAGAAATCCTTTCATCCAAATCCTGCCTGAATGAGGGTTAGCACAACTTTCTCATGAATTGACTATCTTCAGAGGTATCAAACTAACTTAATCTCACCCCTTTAGTCCCAGGCCTGTCTGAGAGTTAAGATGCCCATAACACCAAAAACAGCCCAAGGGGGCTTGGTCCCTGGAAGCCATATTGAGCTGTCTTTGTCTCCCCTGCGAAGTGGGCTCCTGAGCTGAGCCTGGCATAGAGCCACAGCAAGAAGGTTGCCAGGCCGTGGTCAGGCAGTCCCACAGGAGCTGGTGTGCAGGGGGAGCAATGCACTTTTGGTGCTCCAGGCAGGAGGGAAACAGCCTCTTACCAACACTTCTGTCACTCTGACACAGAGTGCCTGAAGACCTAGAATCGCTAGATTCTAGTTGCAAGAGGGTGTTGTCCATAAGAATGATTAGTTTGTTATTTGTTGTTTTATTTCAGTCTAGTAGTGCTATGCAGAGTACCCTACAGGCACAAATTACAGTCCTCACTCTGGTCATAAAACATTGCAATCAAAATTTCAAAATACATTGGGCAGAAATCCAGGATTAGAGCCACCTTTCTTTAGAAAGAGTCTCTCTCTACCCAAGTGCCCTACCCCAATTCACTGTGAGTTAAGCTCTCCCCACCCCGAATAACAGCTCTAATTAAGTGAAGTTTTTGGCTAATCGCATTTCATACTGCCGCTTAGGTTGACCTAATTTGTGCTTGGCAGTCTCTGTAAGGAATGTTAGTCAGTGAAGAATAAGACACTGTGTTGCAGTAAACATCTCAATGCAGGCAATATCTGGGCAGTCTAAAATAGATATCTGTAGCTCTTCAAAGTTAAAAAAAAAATGGTGTTACTTTCTTGCTAATTTTATAAGCACTTTTTAGGGCAAAATTAAATGGTGTATTTGTTGCAGCACAAATATTCCCTGAGATGTGTGCAGAAAACTGATGAATCATTTCCTGTTTGCTGCATTGTTGCTTCACAGCTTTCCCCCAGCAAGGGAATGATGCTGCCCAAACAACCTCCGAAGCACATCTGTGCACTGAGTGTCACTCGGTGTCCCGGTCCCCTCTTGGCTGCGGGGATCTGTGCACTGTGTGCTGAGGCAGGCACAGGGATGGGACTGGAAGGAGCTGGGCAGGGATCAGTGCCCCACCCAGCCTTGCCCTTTCCTGCAAACTTGCACAAGGGGAGATGGCAGTGACTCGATGTGCAGATGGTTGAGGAAGCCCACTCTCTCTTTAATGCTGCAGATAATAAATGATTGGAGGGAAGAGGGAGCCTTAAGTTCCTGGCTTGGCTTGCCTGGTGTGTAGATTCCAATTGCAGTCCAATACAGGAAACTTCAGCAGTCCTTACAGCCACACAAAGGGCTGTTGAATTTGAGCCAGTGTTGTGGTTTTAGTAGTGGGAAGGGGCCATAAAGATGGCTCCTGTGAGAAGCTTCTGGAATTCTTCACCAAATCCAGCAGAGCCAATCTCTGATGGCTCTGAAGATGATGGACATGCCACTGGCCATGTCTGGGCCAATTAGAAAGGTTGGTTACGCTTCTGTGATGACATATTTAAGGAAAAATCAAAACAAAGTGTGCACGCAGCTGCCTTTAGTTAGAGAAGGAGGAGGATGTGAGAACATGTGAGGGAAAACAACATGGAGACACCAAGGTCAGTGGAGAAGGAGGGAGAGGAGGTGCTCTAGGCTCTGGAGCTGCGATTCCTCTGCAGGCCGTGGTGAGCCCATAGTGAGGCGGGATGTCCCCCCTGCAGTCCACGGGATCCACAAGAGATGCCGAGCCGCCCGCAGTCCATGGGTGAGGTGCCAACATTAGAGTGGGGAGGTGTCGGAAGCTGCAGCAGCCATGGATGCCAGAAGAAGCCGCAGTAGCCGTAGATGCCAAAAGAAGCCATAGCAGTTGCAGCCCAGTGAGAGACTGAGACTGAGATAAAAGTCCCGCAGTTTGTGGAGGAGGTGACCACGCTGGAGCGGGTGGATGTCGGAGGAAACTGCAGTCCAGGTGGGAGACCTGGTTGGAGAGAGAGGGGCCCCTTGCTTCCATGCTGGACCAGTTTGTCCTTGGAGGACTGCATCCCATGGACAAGTAAAACCCATGCCATAGAAGTTCACAGAGAACTGTCTTTCGTGGGAGGGACCCCATGGCAAATGCAGAGGAAAAAACGCCTCCCCCTAAGCAGGGGAAGAAGATCTTAGTAATGGACTGACTTGAAACCCCACACCCTGCCCCCCTTGTGCTGTTGGTGGGAGCGAGGGAGGGGTGGGGAGTGAAAAGAAAGATGTCTTTTAAAAGTTTAGTTTACTTCTCATATCCTCCTTCTAAATCTAGTAGTAATAAATTTCACTTTGCAACTTAAGTTGAGCCTAGTTTGTCCTTAGAGTGTTTTCTCCCGGTTCCTTATCTCAACTCATAGACCTTTGAGTTAATTCCCTAGGTTGTTTTTTTTTTCCCCTCTCCTTCCCTCCTCTGCCCAGCTGTCGCAGGGGAGGGAACGAGTGGGTGCCGTGGGTGCCTGGCACTTAGCCAGAGTCAAACCACGACAGCCAGGAATTGCAATAGCAAAGAACTAAGTCTGAAGGAGGGTCCTGACGTGTGTCTGCACTAAGCTACATGAAGTAATAAAAATGTCATATTCAGAGTAGCTCGCTGCTGGCTTTGCTGAAGTGCTGCTTGGAGATCACAAGAAACATTGGTGAAAAGAGGCCTATGAAGGTCATCAACCCCAGCCTCTTTCTGGAAGCAGGACTACCACCAGTGCTGGTTGATAGGTCAGCCGTGACTTTGGTCAAGTCCTGTAAGCATCCAAGGACTGAGACTCCCCTGCCTTCCCAGCCAACTTCTTCCAGTGCTGCACTGCCTTCCTAGTGGAAATGTTTTCTGTAATGTCCAGTCTGAATCTCCAGGTTGTGGCCATAGCTGCATGTTATATCATCTGCCAGCTCAGAGAGATTCAGTTTTCTCATTTGCCTCTGACAGGTCAAAATCTTCACTAAAGTCAATATACAGTCCATCTAGGCCACTTTTCCCATTAGTATACACAGTCATTTCCTCACAGACTACAATCCGGTTTGTCAAGGATTTACCCGTGGTTTATCTTTCTGTCCTTATGTAATTGGAAATTATCCCCAAGATTCATGCTCCCTGATCTTTCCATGGCTGAGGTGAGCCTTATTTGTCTACAATTCCTATTCCGAGGTCTTCCTTCTTGCCTTAATTACAGACAAATGTAACATAGCCTTTTTCTAGTAAGAATAACAGCTTCCATTTACCCAGTTTCACTATTGTTTTCATCTCAGCAGTTGTTTAGTAACTTTTCTAAGAGCCTCTCACATGAATTGTGTTTTATACGTGTTCTACAGACTCCTGCCATTTCAAAATCATTCCTGACTGTTCAAGATACTAATTTCCCCTTGGAGAACACACCATCCATGTCCTTAACTTCCTTCATTTTGAAGGAAGTTGCCTAGTTGGAGCACAAGGTAAGAGCCATTGAAAGGAGGGATAGTTATGCAGACAGAAAATTAACGTAGACTGATGATAAACACTCGCTGTCTTCCTTTTGTGGAGGAATTTCTTAGGGAAAGAGGACATGTGAGCAATACAGCTCACATAGGCGAATAGCCTTGGTGCCAAGAACAGGAGGATACCATGAAGGACATGAAGGAAGAAATATGCCAAAAAATAATTAACTCCTGGATACAGAAGAAAGAAGTGCAGACCAAGGAATGTTGAAGAACTCTTGTTATCACTACTGGTGGAGTTCGCGTGATCAGTAGTATTACTACCAATCAGCTTGTAGAGGGGACGCGTGAACTAGAACAGATAGCTAATAGTTATATTAGTGTAAGCGCATGCATTTAGACAAAAGGGTATAATAAGACACTGCGCTTTGTAATAAATGGCTTCACTTAATCATATTGGTTGTACGTGATGACCCACTATTGATCTCCCACATCCTTTCAATGAATAGAGGTCAAAATTTTCAGCCTGTAAGATATGTTTCAAAACTTGATTATTCATTCCAGTTATTTTACTGTAAGTGTCCTGTATTTTTTTCTTCTTTTGGGAGGAATATAGACTGATAATTGCTGTTGCAACCAGCTTGCCATAATATAATTTACACTTCTCTTTTGGGTACTAGCAACAGAGTTTCATGAAAGAAGCATTTTCTAAATTACAGAAATTAACTTAATGGCTGTTATGCTTTATTCAAGTTAAATTCTCTCTCCCAAAATATAGTTTACTTAACATAATATAATTGTTTTGGGCATGCCAAATGTGTATATATACATTATATAGCTGAGTGTAAAAATCCAGGGAACACTCCTCACATGACTTCACCATGCTATTTGTATATCAGATAATAATAAAGATGATAAATAACTGGAATATAGGAATTTACATCAGAGAAGGTTTTTTTTTATTATAAGAAGCATTTCCTTAGTCTTTTAAGTCACAAATGTGATTCTTAAATTTTCTGCTTGCTCTCCATCTGATGTAAAACTTAGTCAAATGGTTGCTTCATTCCTATACTCCTTCTGATACCTGAAATCCATACCTGAAATGACAGTATTAAAAAATAAAATTGCAGAAGTCAACAAGGGCAATCAATTCTACTTACTTAGGTTGTTTTAGCAAATAGACCTCCCTCTGACAATTCAATCATTCAATCAGTTACTGGAATTAAATTAATTGTATGGGAAAGTCTGCCCTGTGCTTTGTATATTACCTCAGCTTTTAGTGTGTGCTATGCAAGTTACCAAAAATTAACTGCCAGTTTTCACTGTTCATCCTTCAGAGCTAGTTTAGTCAAATTTGTAGTGTTCTCCTCTCTGGACTCCCAGTCAGTTGTCCTGCCCTACACACACTCTTTTTCCAAGGCACAAAACATGAGATCATGCCAGAAGGAAAGCTGCCTGCGCAACATAATATGAGGAGAGCCAAATATTTCTGCAGTGTTGTAGAAGTTGCACATGCAATATGTGTTGCATGGACATGGGTGGATAGGTATGTGGTACTTAATGGAACATAAATGTTCTGTTTTATGCCTGTTCAGCATGTCTACTGCATATACACCCAACAGCCTGTGCTCTAATCTAATAGTTGCAGCTCACTAGAAGCAAAATCAGCAATTGTACAAGAAAAAAGATTAAGCCACAGAGACTGAACAGTGAATAGGAATTTCTGACAATCAGTACTGGATGTGTGTGTGTCCTGGTTTCAAAGACAGGCATCTGCTAAAGAAGGCAGAAGCCTCCCTTAGAATAGGAAATGTAACCCCTTTCCCTCTGAATTAGTATAATTTTGAAATTAAGGGGGCTTTCAGGCAATGATATAAGAAAAAAATAACAGTCCTTTACTAAAAAAAAAAAATATATAT
>VYZT01054877.1:0-114008 GCA_013400735.1 Pomatostomus ruficeps
ACCGACCCATTAAAAGGAGTTCAACACTCATGCTTAATTAGTTTTCAGCTAATTATCATACGAAGCAGGGAATGGGAGGGGCAATAATATGAATATGCATTTGTCTTAAATCTTGTGTGGATAAATAGACCTTGTGGTGGTTTGTGATTCTGCTCTGAGTATTTGGAAAGCATTCCATGCAGGCAGGCCTGTCTGAATAAAAGTATACACTTTCTAACTTCATTGTTAGAGAGTCTTTGTCCGTCTCAGTTGGGTATCGATATTAGATCTATACCCATATTTTAGTAAATCACATCCCTTGGCAATCCCTGACTGCTTCCCAACTCCCAGTACAAGAAATCTTCCCTCAGTGTCTAACCTGCATGTAGCTCAATTCAGTTCAAGTCTGGGGCTTCCCAACCTATCCTTAGAAATAAGTTTATTCTCTTTGCCTTTTCAGTGATATTTTTCCTATTTGGGGTACACACCAGCAACTTCCTATGTATTTTCTTTTTCTGAAGTGAAAATATGTGATTTCTCTCATATTTCCTCATTTTACAGCTTTGTACATCCTTGTCCTCTTCTGGACTGTCCTCATTATGTACCTACTATGTAAAGATAGATTGAATAAGGAAAAAAAAGTAGTATCCCTTTTCCTGTTTTACTGACATATTAAATGCTTTTCTTCAAAGAGTGTTGAGGTGGGAACAAGCCAAATTTGAATGTGAAAGAGATCTGAGCACTTTTAGAGTGTAATACCTGTTCTAGGACTTTCCCAAGCAAGTTTAACTTTTTCAGAGAAATTGCCACTCCTCCTTCAGTGTTCATTCCAAATTATTCAACATCCACAGAAATCTTTTAAATGATTTTTAGAGACTTTAGAATACTTCCTTCACCCCCTTCCCAGTAGCTGATGGTTGTAGTGAGTGATTAGGGAAGAAGTACTAATGAAACTCTTCCATTTCTACAGTTCTCCCATTCCAAGTGAAGGCAGTAGATGTTTTTGTGCTTGCATAAGATGAAGACCATTTGAAATATATTGGTGATTTATAAAGAGCCCTCTTCCCATTGAAATCACCTCAAATTGTGCTATTTTTCTCATCTACATTATCCTTTTATGGACTACACTCACTGCAAAACTGTGAGAAAGCTCTTTGACGTAAATATACATACAGAGCAATGTATCTTTCTAAATAACATAGTGATAGGTTACACAAGTGTCCAAAATTAGTTCATATCTGGCTGTGCTTGATAGTTACCAGTCTGATACAGGGTGTGAAATAAGGAAATACAAAATCTTCAAATGTTGCATCACTATTTTACAGGGAGGAATTTCCCAGAGATATTTTTCCTTGTAGAATAACTAGAAATGTCCTGTTTTCACTTAGGAAATTTTTTAGCAGTCCTATCCAGCTTCTACTGACATTAGTGGCAGTTTTTGTACTTGCTTCTGTAGGACCTGGATATTCACTTCACTGTTAATCCCCATGAACATGTCCAGCATACATCCTACCGATCTCAGGTAAGCCCTTTTGCTCTTAGAAAGGCGACTCTAATCCAAATTTTGGGCCTGACAGGGGCTCATAGAAGTCATGGTAAAAGCAATTACTGGGGGAACCAATTCTTTGTTCATGAAGGAAGTGTCAGACAGCTGGTAATCTGTGTTTGACTTGTCTTGATGGAAGAAAATGCAACTCACATGGCAGCTGGAATGAGCTTTCTGTTGCTCGTATATTCTGCCAGTAGGCACAGAGGCTCCCAGCCACAGATGATCACAATAGGACAAAAGCAAATCTTTCTTATCTCACCTCAAGAGTCATGGTCTTGGTACTCACTTTTGAGGTTTTTCTTTCCCCCCCAAGTCACAGCTAGTCATTCCCATGACACTGATCGTAAAAGGAATAATTGATTGTGGTAATTTTTAAAAACCTTTTGTCCTTTTGTAAACCATGCCAATATAATAACCAAGAGGTCAGCAAATTATCAATCTTCTGCAGAGGGAAGCCGCTCACCTCTGCTATACACTGAGACAGCTGAACACTCATCAAAGATGCACGGGCACACTGAATATTGCAATTATCACAAGAACAAAAAGAAAAGTCTGCAGGTGAAGGGTAGACAATGTGATAGTCAAGTTGACCAGGAGAGATATTTTCTGATCTGAAAAAACTTATTTAAAATTAATAAAAACTAACATTCTCTTTATTTCTGTATTTTATAGCCAAGGACATATTATTCAGCTTTTGAAAGGCCAAGTTCAAGAAAACTGTCACAGCGCTTCCCAAACAGCAGATTTGTAAGCGTTTAAGCCTTGCTAGTATCAGTATTTGCAAAAAGGGAAAAGCAACCTACTACATTTGTGTGAGAAGGGAAACTGAGGTATGCAGTAACACAGTGGTTGGCATGAGGTATTTGGGATGTCCTTCCACTTTGCTCTGCCATATTTCCTTCTGTTGCCCCTCAAATTCCATGCACATTGTTGTTTTTACTACACAAGAATGCTCTTTTCAGCTGAAATATAACAGTGTCGCACTGTATGGACACAAAGAAAACACACGTAGCCGACCAGGTCAAGGAGCCAAAAGAGAGAGAGGGCAGAACCCTCTGACCTTTATTTATATGTTCTTAGAAATCACCGTGGATTGGAGGTAGAAATTACCACCCCTCAATTACACTGGTCAAAGGAAAAATCCATCACATGTCTCCGCCTAGGAGAATGGAATGAAAACAACAAGGACAGTTAGCAAAAACATGGCCATGTTTACAACAGCATGCGTGAGAAAATACTACAGCAAAGAGAAACATTGAAGAACTGCAAAACTCAGGACAACATAACAGTGCGAAAAAATTATCACCTTGGCTCAGAAACAAGCAAAGAAAGAAATCTAGAATGTTTTTGTTGGAAAGTTAGAGAGTTAGTCAGCCATATAGGGACTAAAAAAATCAAAACCAAAAATCAAAATTTAAAAAGCAAGCACCTTTTTATTTATTTCCTCTGACTAAATGCTACTTTTTCAGACTGATGGTTACCCAGATATGAAAAGAAAAAATTCTCCAAAGTGTAATGCTGTCAAAATAATGGGAGAGAGGCCAGGAAAGCAGTCACAAAAACCCCCTACTTCTCGTATAGCCTTTTCCCTCTCAGAAACACAAACAAGACATACATCATTTCATTTTGCAGAGCCACAAATCAGATGAATGAAAAAGGATTAATAAACAACTGTGTACCTAGAAGCATATATATTTGCAGTCCCAGCTACACTGGCTTGGGAGCTACGGAAAACAGAGACTATTGTCATAGCAAAGAAAAATCTTCACATGCACTGGGATTAGTCCAACACTAAGTGAATGAGAAGTGGGAATGGAGAAGGGAAAGCTTTAAATAAAACCAATAACAAGCTAGATTTGTGTCTGCGGAGGCATCTCTCTGGTTCCTGTGTTAAATGCTGGCTCCAGCCAAGCATGAGAGCAGACTCTGGATAAGAGGGAACATGAACAGTCACAGAGATCTCTGTGGATAAATGGATGAAGGCTGTGAAGGGTTTTGGAAGGGTCACAAAACATTGTATGGCTGATAGGAAGAGACAGGACTGATAAAACACACTGATGGCTTACTTAGTGGGTTTACAGTCTGCATAAATTGACATATTGCTATTTTTCCTACTTGAAAGGGATTACACTAAAAGTTGAGTATATTTGTTTATGTGTACTCATCCCACACAAAGTAATTCAAACTGCACCACACGCTGGAGCCCCATATTTGTTATTATGTTAGTGTGGCAGAGATGGTGCTGCAGAACAGCATTTTTTAAGCATAACACTGTAATGATTACACTGATTGGATACAACAGCCCACAAATCTGAAGTCTGAGAACATCAAATTACCCAGCTCTGCTTTCTTTAATGCCCATCTGGACTAGAGTGACTCTGCTGTTAGACTTGAAAGGGTACTGCATGCTTGTAGAGCTCGCGTTCTTCTGAGACCTCTTGAAATTTACTCCAAATGTCAGATGTAAATCTGCTATACAATAAAGCCTTGAAGTTGGAAAGCTGAAGAAGTAAAAGGTTTAGAGACACTGCAAGGCTTTTTTCTTTTTCTACATAAATCAATACTCTGAATTCAACCTCTTTTGGAGAGACATAAATGCAATGGATTACCTAAAGGTGTTTCTTCTTGACAGCTCTTCAATTTTAAAAGTCACAAAGTTGAAAACACTTTTAAGAATGGAAAATAAGATTTTGTTTTAAAATCCCCAATTTATATTAATGTGATACATTTTTTTTGCTGTACTTTAAGACACCCTGAGATTTCCTATGCACTCACAGAATTTTATTATTTGATTGGAGATTAACTTCTGAGTAAAAAATATTTTCAAACCACTTCTCTCCATTCTTAGATATATTTTTAATTAAAAATAAGATATATGAAAACATTGAAATCTAAATGTATTGGACAAACGTTGTATAAACGCTACTCCGTCCACAGAAATGTTTTGACAGAAAAATGTTTAATCACAGCTTTATGAGCAGTGTCTTTAGTCTTTGGTATTTCATTCCCAGGCTCCTTTGTTTCTTTATCTCATTATATTTCTGACATATTTTAAGACTCATATGATTAAATAATTTTAATGAAAACAACTCTGCTCATCTGCAATTTGGATATCTTGAACAGATTTCAGCAACAAGCTCAATTCTGCCTGGGTGTATGAAGTCGTGTCCCACCTCATGCACACCCTCCAAACACTTTGAGATGAACAAGTTTAGCCTCTTCCTCCTCTTTACTTTCCCCCTTCCAACACTCTCCTCCCTGAAGGTTCCTGCTGGCAAATGAGTCATCTAAACATCATTGCAAGTCAGAGAAAGCTTTGATGGATGGACATGGAGGAGTTTACACTGACTGGGAATGGCCAGCCAGGTCCCACCAGGTTTGTCAGGAGTTTAAATAAGAATTACAAAAAGCTTGTTTGGTTTCTGGCCGTTTGTGCAGGTACTTGCCTATGATAACTCACTTCCTACCACAAGAGCTTCACTGCCTCTCCAGGGAGCAGTTTTCAGCACCCACCCAACTTACTTTAGGCTGAAGAGGTCTATAGTTGAAGAGGTCAAAAAAATGTACCTGACACGCTGGCAGGGAGCAAGCTGGAAACAAATCATTATTTTGCCTTTTAGGGTGGAATTTTTCTTGGGACTTCTCTATGAAAAATACATATTTTTAAAAGTGTTACTCAAGTTTCAGATTTTTTTTTCCGTCCCTTCTCATTGCCAGCCTATTGTAACATTTTTGATGCACTTTTATTTCTAAGCTTTTCTATAACTCTCTCTATGAAAATAAATTTGAACTTCGATCATGTAAGAAGAACCTCTGTATATTTACCAGTCTTGATTTAACTGTATTTGAAAGATGTGTCAGAAATATGGTATTTATGAGCATATTTTGGGACATATTTCCCAAACAAATAACTGTAGATGTGTCTCCTTTTATACTGACTTTTTTCTTACCAGATTATTCATTTTGCTTAAAACAAATCCATGGAAATGTGTATGATCCCAGTCATAAAATTATCCCTGGCACCCCCCAATACCATCCTATTTACTGTCAGGACACTGTGCAGCAGTTACACAGCTGTGCAGCAGCATCCAGCCTTTCTGCAACAAACAAACACCAAGAATGCAGCAGAACCACTGTGGCATGGGGAAAACAGAAAAAGAGCAAATCAAGCCTTAAAGCCAGTGGAGGCTCTGGATTCTTCCAACATGTAAAGTCCTCCTAGTCAGAATTCTTTCAGTGCCTCACCTTTTAAATGAGTTTGCAAATAGCATTTGATTTCAGTATTATTTCTGTTTGTTCACATGTGTAATAGTCTTAAGAAGGCTTTCAGGGGACTGATAAATAAAGTTTCCAGTTTAGAGTTGAAATTTCCATACATATTAAATGTTTTTTCCTGTCTTTTAGTAGCTAAATGCAGAAGTCAAGATATGTGGCCTTTTATTACCATATTGAGCCTAAATTTTCTATGTTTATTTATATGCTGTAGTTCTGGAGAAGACTGATATAACAACCTGAACCTCACAAGCTTTTTTGATCCAGCTGTATGAGCTATAAATCATAAAGCTTGTACTGAAGATTGACTGCTTGTCAAGAGCAGGGACATAGAAACAAAAACAAAAGCAAACTAAAACAAACATAAATGTATAGAAAGAGTTTTGAAGTCTAAAATTATGTGTCTTTTTGTTATACTGTTAGAAGAAAGATAGAGATGGGTTCATCAGAACAAAAAACGAATGCAACAAGAGTTCCTAGCAACTGAAGTCAGAAGTCCTAACACAAAAAAGCGTGTCTTCTTTACCACAGCCTAATTGTTCCCTGGTGCTTATATGTGGTTATTTGACAAATTGACTAATTTTTAAGGTTCTTTCAAGTTAAACATAATCATTTCATAAAAAGAGTATATATAGAAAAAAAAGAAGAAAAAATAACCACATGCAAATGGAATAAGAATGGTTAGTTGCTATTCACTATTTCTTTCCTGAGTGATTTTTCAAATTTTTTTAATTAGCAATCATTTTTATTTTTTAAATAAACTGAGCTATTTGTTGGTAAATGGGATTTCTTTTTTTTTCCTAAACAAAGGGAACAGCATAACATTTCTGGCTTTCAAAATATTTGATGTTCTAAGCGCAACAACATTAAACCAGTTAACACTTCTGCCTTGATTTTCCTTTTCTTGCTTTTACACTGTTTTTCAAGTGGATTTCATTCCTTGTGATTTTGGAGAAAAGACAGAAAATGTGACATAAATGCAAATTGAAGACTGAAGTGATAAAAAAAAATCAATAAAAATCAAACAAGACTTTTATTGCTATTAAAAGAACCCTCAAATTTCTCTGATTTCTTGTAATCTCTTGGGATCTGGAAACTTTTGCAGTTTTGGGCAGACACTACAGCTGTTTCTTAATACATTTTTTTTTTTTAAGAAGCCTTGATATATGTAGTGACACACAGCTGAAACCTCCTATAGTAGAATATCAATAGCTTGAGTAATACTTATTTTAACTGAGATTTTAGTCAGTAGAAGAGCTGAAGTGCCGGGGAATCGGAAAGACCTTTTGCTTCCAGGTGTCTGCAGTAAATAAAGCTCCCTGTCCACCTGGCAGGCAGCCTGAGAGCTTGCTAACACTGCTTGGAGAGCATGCAGGAGGTTTTGGTATAAAATAATGTGTTTGAATTGCACTCCAAGCGCGCCCTGGGCCTGGGGGAGCTGCCAGCCCACGGCAGCCATGGGGTAGTGTCCATCTGTCCAGAAGCCACGGCACAGAGCGCTTGTCCAGTGCCAGCCCCAGCCTTTCCCACGGGCGCTCCTGCAGGGCTCCTGTCCCCGCTGCCCATGCAAAGAAGCTGCACCGTCCGGCCACCACCAGGGTTTCTGCCGTGGTGGGAGGAGACCAATGCCCACTGCTGAGAGAGGGGCAAAAATCTCCTGTCTGGACCCCACAGAAAGGATTGCTCCTTCCTCAGACAGGGGCCATACAAGGGTCATAAGCAACACCTAACACCAGAGATTTTTAGGTTTAGAGGCCTTTCCCATGACCTCTTTTTGCCCACGTGGTGAGAAATGGAGACATGCTGAAGTCTTGTTCTCTTCGGTCTTTTGAAAGTGAGTATTTTAATTCAGAATCTTCCTACTTAATCACAACCAATTTCTCTCTCATTTTGTTTAGTTTACTTTTAAGCTGCTGACTTTTTATGCTTTTTAAACATTATTTTCTACAATAGAGAAGAAATTACTTAATGCATAAAATCCTACAGATTATTGGGATTCCAAAACAGGATTAGAGAGCACTTGAGTGATACACTGATACACACTTCCCTCTGATACCTGTCAGATATACAAAGATTACTAGGGATCTTCCCTCCCACTCCCCCTAACAGGCCCTTAAGAACCTAGATTTATTATGATATGTTTCTATCATCTTTCCTTCTTAATGCTCTGTGATTCTGCTCTTCTTCTGTGCAAAAGCTCAATGGTTTAGCCCTCGAAGTCACTGAGCTCATTGCCTACTGCCAAAGAAAGGTGAGATTTCTACCTCATTACTATGTGAAATACTGGATGGTAAAATATTCCTTTAAAACCCATGCTTAATGTAATCACAAACTCACTCAAAATCACTTGAAACTAATTTAAGTGAGAGATGTCACAAGTTGGAATGTCATTTGTCACAAGTTAATGCAGTGCTATTTCTGGAGAAAACAAATTTAGTAAATAGCCTGATTAAAAAGGATTTGTGAGAATGTAAATAAATGAAGTTCAAAGAAATCAGCAATGTGTTTTATACACAGGCAGTGAGATTTCTCTAGGGCAAAAAGAAAAAGTATCAGCCACGAGGAGAACAAAACCAGAAGAGATATTCTGTGTTTGCAGCCCTGTTTCCCAGCTGCCTACCAGGCCAAGAGATGCAGAGAAGCATCCTCACAACCTCAAGACACGAATCACTCTGTGTTTGGTGCCAGCTGACAGGAAAAAAACATTATTTTCAGCCTGTTCAAAGGAAGTTTTCTTCAAGCAGAGGAAGAGTATGAGGTACACCTGAACAGATTAATTTATTCTCTAGATCTGCTCTTTTCAGAACAAATCTACACTTCAGATATCTGTAGAACTGGCCAGCAAATCTCATGGGAAAAATGTTAACAAAATCCCAAGTGGAAAGCGCTGGCAAGGGAGTTCCAGAGGCTGCCTTTACTCACAGCCAAATAAATCATAATTAAGTTTTCTCAGGGGGATGGACCACATCTGAGAATCAGGTTGCTTGAGGATAAATAGTTTTTTGAATGTTTTTGCTTGTACAGAACCTTTTTCTTAATAGAGATACCCACTTTCAATGAACAATGTTTGTTTCCTAAGATTTCAGTAAAGAATAAGAATGAAAAAGAAATAGGGATATGTCAACAAAAACCCCAATTCTCATTTTCCTATGCTCCTATCAAGGGAAGAAAAGAAATCATCTAGTTTTAACAGCAAGTTGTAGTCCTTTTATTCCTGTTGTGAAGAACCCAACTTGCAGTAAAAATTCTACTCAAAGAGACTGAGCAAGAGCTTGCACTAGCAAACAGCAGAATTTCACCAACCCTAGCTGGTACAAACTGGCAACACTCTTATGGTAGCAATGGAATTGTCAAGTTTAAATTATTTCTGTGAAAGTTGCTTTATGGATCTGCAGGGGGAAGATATCTGCCCACATTACTTCCCACAGAACAGATTTCAATGAATTCCCAATAATGTGTCTGATAAATTTCACCTTTTATTTTTGCTTATCTCTGGGGAGGATAGGGTTTCTCAAACATATCCGTTATTCAGATTTCCACATTGATTTTTTTGTTTCAGATATTAAACCTGTGGATTATTATGAGCCATTTGAGCTATGCTATCATCTTGTTCCAAGGGGCAGGGGAATCACACAGTACTATTTCCACTCTCCTTCTTGGGGCATTAGTTTAAAATCCTGTTTTCACCACCATATGTGTGGCTCTGAAATGCTTTTTTGTGATTGTTCATGGTAGCAAAATTTGAATGGTGTGGTGTGACCAGAAGGTGAGGTGTTACTACAAGGTGGAGTTCCTGTAGGTAGTAGAAGGGTGAAGTCCTTAAGTACTAATAGCATATTATGTCTCCAGAAGAAAGAGAAAGATACACAGTCCCTTTCTTCAAGGATTTACAATCATGGGTCATATTTTGTCCTATGCTGAGCTTAGGTCATGCAGAACCACAGCCGAGGTATATACAATCATACCTGCAACAATTAGTAGAGAGATATTAAGATTTCGACTCAAATGAGTATGGATACACATCAAATGTGTATGGATTTTTCTTCACCCAACTTTGTTCTACCTGTGACAATCAGTAAGTTCCCGAGTATCCAATCATCACATAACAAAATTCTCAGACCATAGCAATAGTGGTGTTATTATTTACTTCCATTTAGCAGGCATGCAGCTGCATCTTGGAGCAGAAGGAGATGCTGCAAGCCTCCTTATCCTGCCATTGAGTATAATCTGGTTTTGTTGCTGCTTCTGTCATAGGAAGATGAAAGAAATGCAGAGAATGACTAGAAGGGAGTTGGTGGTTAGCTTTTTTTACTGGAAAGGTACAAAGGGCAATTACGTTAGGTATTGCATAGTGTTGATCTTCAGAGCAGGCCTGATGCTACACTGTTATGTAGTAATAATAATAATAATAATAACAACAAACAAAAATTCACTAAATTATAAAAGTCCACAAAAATTGCTGCCACAGGAAGCTGGAGATGGAAAGCAATACCAACAGCTTCAAAATAAATAAAATGACTCATGGCAAACAGGTCTGCACAGACACTGAAGGGAATAGGCAAGGATGTGCCACCTCACATGCAGAGCAACACGAGGAGAACCTCCCCCAAGCAGCACCGAGGCTCACAGAGTCACCCTGAGCCCTTTGGTGCCAGCCCCAGGCAGGGCAGCCCCTCGGTTCGGCTCAGCAGACACTTCTCATGCTGTCACAGGGCTGGGCCCTTTCCCAGCTCCTTGGCAGATGTGCATCCTCTATTGAGAAGTTTCCTGGTCTGGAACCAGCCTGTCAGGTGCACACAGGGATTTCCCTGTGCCTGGTGCAGGCTGTGAGCTCCAGAGGCAGCCCTGGCCGTGGATGTGAGGCACAGCAGCCATGGGGAGGAACCCAAGGAGCTGCTCTGGTTCTCTGCCGGGAGCAGCTGGCTCTGGCACTGACCGCAGACTGCTCTGCATTCACACCCCTGCTCGCCTCAGATTAATCAGTTCCTGCCGCCGACATCCCTGGGCTGCTGCACTGAATAGCAAAACTATTTGCTTTTTTCTATTTCCTGGCAAAAAGCTCCATCAATGTGGTCTTGCCTAGGGTGCCTACCTGTAGCATAACTGATTCCTTCCTGCCTCGTGATTGTCCCATTATGTTTATGCCACTAGCAAATTCTAGAAATTATGTATATGATGCTGATGTTCTTTCCCTTGGACAGAAGTTAGATGAGGTTTCCCTGCTCCTGCCCTCCTGGTGGAGGCAGGGAAGTGACAGGTAAGATTTCTTCCCCTCCAAAACACTCTGCCCCATGGGACAGGTGGAGTGTGCTTCTAAATATCCCAGCATATACTGGGAAACATAAGGTATCCTGGTGGGACACAAGGAAATCTGAGCATCGGATAAATTAAAGTCACGTCATCTTACATATCATATGAATCTGATCACTGTGAATTTAATGTAAAATGCTCTGATTTTAGCATCTAAAGGGACACGGGTTTGAAATGTCTTTTGTCAGTGGCACATTGGTGGCCCTGCACATGATGCCTGCACTTCCCACTCATGCAAAAAAGGACCTGGATGAGCCAGTGAAAGATGGCTGGTGACCACAGCACTTGAGGCAGGCATAACAGGATTAATATTCCAAGATGTCCTGGCATCTGAACACCTCAAAATACAGGAAAAAACTTTTTTAGTGTGAGGGTACAGAAGGACTGGAACAGGTTGCAAAGGGAAGTTGTAGAGTCTCCACCTCTGGAGATGATTAAAAACAACCAGACATGGCTGTGGACAATCTGCCCTAGCTGTCCCTACTTGGATCATGGGGTTTGAATTAAATGAGCTGCAGAGGTGCTTTCCAACCTCAGCAATGTTGTGATTCTATAAAAATATGTTTAAGACCATTCCAGAGACGTAGGATGTGCGGAGTGACATCCAGCTTCTCCTCTTAAGAGATTCTGATACCCTGCAGCTCCTGTTCCCCAGCTTACTGCCCACAGATCCCTGGTGTCGCAAAGCAGCCCAAATGACAGCCCTGTACGTGGAGGGCTCAGCTGTGCCCAGCCTCCCCCAGTTAGCTTTGAAAGCAGATTTCTAATGAATCCCACAGGAACTTGATGGAGCTCTGGGTGTAAGAGCCCACTTGGGAAAGGACGTGAGGGTTATTGAGGCAGCACAGGCTGCCTCTCCCAGTTCCATGGCTCTTGTCAAACAGATTTGGCAAATCTAATTACTGGTACTATTACTAATAGCAGACTGACTCTTGATAGATTTTGGATTTGTTTCCTCAGCAACTGAAAATTGCAGAAACATTTATTTAATGAATAAACTGGGGATTAGCCTCAAAAAAGAAAAGTTCTCTACATCTTTCAGGAAAGATTTAAATAAGTTTCTTAAGATATATTCATAAACCTTCTAAATCACATCACCCAATTCTCACAAATTCATGTGGGCTTAAACTTTTACTCAAAATGCCATTGTAGGCAAATATTTCAGATTTAATGTAGGGAGCAATTATTTTTGAGAAAAAGCTCCACTATGCTGATTCCTGATTCCTTACAATTCAAACAAGAGAAACAAAGCCTTGAAGTTAGAGAATTGCATGCAAAGAGCTTGGATGTTGAATCTCAGTGCTCAGTAAATATCATCCCTAAAGAAGCAATATACATCCAGTGAATCATCCTTCCTTTTCCATTTTCCCTCAAACTTCATGCTTCAATGTCCCTAATTATTTTCATACTGAATAACTTTGAGAAAACGTCGATCTGTTCACCAGAAGTCCACAAATAGAAGGGAAAATAAAGTCTCATTTTCAAAAAAGAAGTGTTATACACTGTACCCAGCTCTGCAAGATAGCTAATACCAAATGAGCAGAGAGAATTCAAGCTTCTGTGGAACAATAGGGAAACAGGGGTAAAACTATATTTAACTATATTTATATTCACAGCCTCCTACAACGTGGGAAAAATAATCGCTTATGATCAGGAGAACAGGCACAGATATCATGGCCTCTTGTTATCCTGCTCCAGGTAAGATAAATAGCAGGCACTGAACGCAGCTTGAGTAGGCATAATTTTAGTGCTGCAGACAATGAACTACAACCTAATCTCAGACACCCTCCTGCAAACCTTGGCCCCACTGCTGGGCTGGGGAGCAGGTGCCCAATGTGTTTGCAAGAGCTTTCTGTTGGGAAAGGGTCCATACTGCACACACAGCTCCCACACTGCTCCATTAGCCCATGATTAAGTGTAAATGGCTATAAGTGCCCCATAAATTTACAATATATCACGTTTTCTAAATTCTCTGTGGTTAGGCAGGAGTGGGATTCTATTAATATTTTAAATCACACAGGAAAGCATAAAACAGACTTATACACACATACCCTCTTTAAAACTGAGGGCTCCTGGGATAGAGGGATCATTCTTGCAAGGTGCAACAGTGTCTTCATGACTGATTTTCTAGTATATAGCTGTTCTTGTATGAAAGGATTTTGGTGCTTAAAAACAGCAAGATATTTCCCATCATGTTCCCCTTTCTTTTTGACCAGCAGTTGTTTGATGGAAAACATCACCAGTACACAAGAAAATGTGAATAGGGGAACATCTTCAATAGTTCAGACCAAAGCCTACTGCTAGTCTCTGGTGATGACTGGAAGGACATGGCTAGTGAAGAACAGAAAATTAGACCACGCATGTTCCTTAACCTCCAGACATTTTCAGCTCAGGGATCTTCTGGAGACAATTTATTTTGAACCCGACTGAAAGGAAACCTCTCTAACTCTAGAAACCAACAGAAATTATGGCTAGAATGAAAACTAAAAAAGCTGATGTAATTCAAAGCTTTCAAATATATATCCGTGACATCAGGCATGGCCTGTTACAGTGATGCCCATAAATAAGTATTCCAAGGTCTTCACTGGAAAATCCACTGACCCAAAGGAAAACCCTAGAGTGTGAGAGCTCAAAAAAAACTCCCAAAACCAAAACCCCAAACCAAGAAACCAAAACCAAATCCAAACTAAAACCCTTAATATATAAGTTAAAATGAGTCAACATAAATATCTGTAAAGCTGTGCTCTATCTAGTGGAGCCATGATCAGAGGGCTGCCAAAAAACTTGCTCCTTCCCCTGTGAATGTTCATCCATAAAATAAATGCCTTTGCTACCTGGGAGCAGTGCTCTGTCCCCATGCTCTTGCAAGATTAGCAAGAAAACTAATTCTGTTTAATTTCTGCAGTTGCTGCTCTATCTTGGGGAAGGGGTTCTGCTTGCTATTGAGGCTGCAGTTAGAAAGTCTTTATCTCTAAGATATACTTTTATTATTTTTATTTTTATTTTTTCTTTAAATGTCAGCACACTTGCCAAAAGGCATTACTGTTGCAGAAAAACTCATCTTTAATATCTGCATCTTATTCCTAAAACAGTTTAGCTTTTTATTGCCACTGTTTATAGAAAGCCTACAGTCATATAAATGGCATTCATAAAAGTTGCCAGGTTTTTAGCAGCATGCTGTGCCTTCACAGCAGTTACAACAATTCTGCTGCCACAAAATAGTATCCAATTGCAGTATCTACTGGCAGAAGCACAAATTGTTCTCTTAGGTTGGACATTGCTGGAATAAGATCACATTTGCTAACACCTTTTTTGTTGTTGTTTTCTGGTTTTTGGCAGGATGAAATGTTTCTCTTTCTTTTGCCACATAAAAAGGAAGGATCAGGGAGTTTTTTGGGTTTGTGCCCTGTTAAGAGAATTATTTTCTTCTTCTTAAGATATGAGGCTTAATTATACTTCCCTGCTTGGTGCTTGTATTAGAAATTCAGCTTCCCACAACAGTATTTCTCCATGGAAGGTGTGCAGTGTGTCTAGAGAAATCTGAACTCTCGTTACATGATGACAAGATTTTGGACAAAATACTTGTTTTCAAGCACTCTAAGGGGCTGCCTCTAAATCAGGATTAAGCCCATTTTCTCTATAAGCCAAACCATATCCAAAGCAGCTACTGTGCTGCAAAAGTCAGGAGATAGAGGAGCACTGATAAACCCCTGTCCCAGGAGCAAATTTACAGACTAGAAAGGAACATCAGCTTTGCCCTGGAGAATTCCCTTTACTGTGTATGCTATGAAACCACAGACAGACATCCAAAAACTGGAAATGTTCATTTTTCCAGTGCTGAATAAAGACCACCTCCCAGGCCTGTCTCATGCCCAGGACTCATTTGTTTCTAAGCAGTACATTGTGGTCTCTCACGTGTATTCAGTGATATAACTGATTCCATGACACAAAGGCAATCCCTGGTCAGTTTTGTCTGGGTCTTACCACAAAGCTTTTGAAAACTTTCTGTCAGAGTTAGAGCTTTTGTGCGTTTCTGACCTCTCCCCCTCCTTCAGGAAAAAGCACCACTCCTAAAGCTTACCAAACCAGAGCTGTGATCCATGCAAGCAGCCAGAGATGTCCCATTTGAGTATAGCATTGCAAGCTGAACTGAGCTTTCCATTTAGGGCCGAGATTAGGGTTTGCTGGGAAAAGATCTCAGTAGCTTAAAAAGGACGTGAGTTTTTCCCCGATTCACACTCTGTTTATGACGGCCTGCCTGGCATCTGGCTGCAGCGCAGAATTTCAAATTTGTTTTTCCTCCAGGGAGTCAGAGTACTAATCTACAGTAACACAGGCTGCAGGAATCTAATCATTGTACCATGACCCCAAATGATCTTGTTATGCATTCTGCTTCTGCCCAGTCTATCTTGTGGATTGACAAAAGTTTCTGCAGTCTGGAGATAAGGAATGTGGTCTCATCCATTTATTCTTACTTTACTAGCCTGGAGACAGCAATATATTCCAGTCATTCAGATGAGAGACTTGCTGATGAGCACGTGGGAATAAATGGGAACCAGTGAATTATGTGCACAGCCACAATGTGGCTTTAGTGAAGAGTAAAGCACAGTGCCAGAGACGTGCTGCTGACAGAATTGAAAAGGTGAAGATGGGAGCATCCAGCTTCTTGGGACAGTTTGGAGTTAAATAACAAGAAGGCAGTAACATCACTCTCAGGAAGATTTCCAATCAGATTGAAAAAATACCCTGAAAGCAGAAGATGGTTTACCCACCATTTTAGTTCTTTTATTTCATGGTAGTTTCTTCCTGAAAACTTGGAGGAAACAAGGAAGCTGTAGGAAAAAGAGAAGCCTGCTTGGCCTGATACCAGCACCTTCCCTAAAATGATGGCTCTGCAGTGAATAGCAACATGTTTCGTCTTCACTGGCATCTCTATCCCAGGCTGGGAAAGACAGTTCTACCATAGCTTTTGTGGACACAACACTGCGAGAGGCCTAAAGGAGACAACAATCTGCCTTCATCTCTTTGCTTATTTAGCATTTCATCACTTCTGTGTTTGGTTCAAGTGATTGTACTGAACTATCAGGATATATATATGGACTTACTGCATAAAACTCAGCGAGCAATGAGGGGATGATCCGAAATTAAACATGACAAATGCCTGGGAAATCAGTTTACCTCCCTTGTTTTGAGAGGAATTAACCTATTTCTCTCTGTAGCAATAGGCCAGGCATGTGAACCAGCCACCTGTAAAACAGAACAGCTCCATGCTCAGCTCATTGAAGTGACAGCAAGTGGCATCACATATCTAATGGAGGTATGTCTCTCAAATATCATAGCAAGTCTTTCCCTATCAGCACAGCAAAGCTTTGCACAGTAAGGTCCATTTAGGTAATTTCCAAAGTCACAAAAACAGACAGTTTACCTTTGGACTTCCCGGTACATTTTCATGTTGCTTCCCCAAGGACTCCTCACTGCACTCTCTGCCTTTTCCACTCTGTAATGTTCTCAGGAAAGCAAATCATCTGCCCTGCCCCTTATATCTCCCCATTCTTACCCTATTTGCCCACAGATCCACCAGGATACAGAAAAAAAACAAATAGGTGATGCAATCTTCAGCTTCACCAAGGTGCTTCAGGTAATCTAACATATCTTCCAGAGACAAGCCTAACACAGGATGAACTGAGTTACTTTGATTCCAGGCTGGTGCACTGCCAGTGAAATAATTATCATTTAAAGGTTAATTAAAGAATCTGCCTTTGCAGGTTGTGAAGAAGGAACTTAACAGCAGGAACTGAGCTCAGGAGTTGTCGGTTTGTGTGCATAATACATAACGTTACGGGCACTAAAATGCAGACGTCTTCCAGACTCACTTTGATCTCAGCCGCAGCAGAGTAAATGCCATCCATCCCTGGATTCCGTGGAGCTGTTCTGAATTTACATGTTATGCAGTACAGTAGGCCCAGGAAATAAAAATGCTTTGAAGAAATCCATTTCATCATGTCTTTTTATCTGCAGCCCCACACACAGCCTGCTCCTGACATACAAACAGTTACACATTTAAGGCTTGCCAAACTTACCAATCACTCAGCACTGAAAAATGCATTTCTTGGTGATGTTCAGCTCTCAAGACCTGGTCAATGACTGGAGGAGTGAAATATTTCATCTCAGAACAATGATGTTTACCCAGTTGCTGCTGCACGGAGTAAAGCTCGTTCCCCAGCCAGCCACGGCTCTCTGCAGCTTTCAGTGCCATGGAGAAGCTGTACTTCCTGCCCACAAAATTTCATTTCATTGCCCCACTGACACGCATCTTTGAAAAATGCCTCGCTATACTACATCAAGAAGTCTGCATTTTTCAAAGCATTTTTTGTTTGGCCTACAAAACCTCAAGTCCCAAATCCATGTGGGGCTCAAAGCTTCACTCCATCCTCATTACATGGACACACCTTAAGTGTTTCATCCCTTTTGTTTTGACATGTTCTACTGGAACAATCAACTATCCATGATGATCACAGTTATTTTAGCTCACATAGTTTATGCACTACCAAGAGTAATTTATGTTGCTGCCTCTATGTTTTGTTTTTTTTTAAAAGCTATTGGTTTGATGAAAGAGATAGAAAGATGACAGTGGCATCCATCACTTCTTCCTTATTTACATCAAGATTAAAGCAACATCATTTTAGGATGTGCATGTATTTTACACTGAGAGCATGGAACAAGTTACCAAAAATTCAGAATATGACAAAACTGCCAAGGGTGGAGAGAGAGAGTCATCAGACTATATGAGAGTTGGAATAAGGGTTTGCCTGAATAGTTTGTACCCATCTCCCCACGGATAATGCTTTTAACAAGCATGCTCCTGCTTGCCTTTCTACCAGCTCTTCCCAGTGTACCTCTTGTGCTGGCACACACACACACTCAGAGTGTCATTCAAGGCTTCTGGCAACCATATTCTGAACAGAAGATGGGATCTGATGTGCAGGTGCAGAATTTTGCATCAGATGCCAGTGTCACCCCTCCCACTGATAGCAGCTTGCAAATAGGAAATAAGTAGCTGAAAATGCTGTGGAACAGGGCAACACCAGCAACCTCAACATGCAGCCTGCGCGGGAACAGGAGAAGGGGGAGCTGGCAAGAAAGCAGAGCTGTTAAAGGATAAGGGAAATAATGTCAATTAAGGGAAGAACAAATTAGATAAAGGGAATACCAAGAGTCAATATGAAATAAGGAAGAAGGCAGAAAAAACTGCAGGCAAGGATGAGTCCCAAACAAAATGGAGATGCAGAGACAACTTTACAAGGCCTACATCCCCAGGGCAGCCACTCAGGGCTTTCCCTACTTAACTTTCCCTCTGTGTCCTTCAGTTTGGTTTTCTTTGCACACACTCCATTTGATCTCCGGCAGGCTGAAGGCAAGAACTTTTAAAAGAAATGTTGTTGCCAATTTGGAAACAAAGAAGTGACTCTAATGAACTACCTGAGATATATTTTTACAAAGTCAAACCTCAAAAGATTTTATTTATGTGATGAAGAGCAGACAGAACAGATGTGAAACAGGAAAAATCATAAACAATAACAAAGAGAAAACAATTTAGAAGGTACCACATATTAAAAAAAATATGTGATATAATTAGATATATATTTTTAAAAACAGGATGGCTTGTATCTTTCTGATAAATAGCTACTGTCTGTTAAGAGACTTTCCTGTAACAGCTACCTGCTATTTCCTTATTCTTATTTTCCTACTGGGAAGCAGCATCAAGGATGTGATGCCCTTATATTTAGCAAACATTTAACCAATACATGTTGAATCATTTAAGAAAAAGCATCATAAATAAAATGCTTTGTGTATGAGAATCATCGGGGAGTAATTAGAACTCTTAATGTCTACAGAATAAATATGACATCCTCCTGTTTCAGAATCACTCTAACTCTCCCACAGAGCAGAAATACAGAGGAAACAATTAAGCAGGCAAAAANAAAAAGAGAGAAAAAAAAAACAGAAAAAAAAAAAAAAAAAAAAAAAAAAAAAAGAAAATAATTGAAAAAGGTACGTTGAGCATTGAGGGGAAACACTTCTGAAGTTCAATCCACACATTTCATTGTACTTTGGGACTCTGAGATTCCCTAGCAATAGACCTTTTAACATAATTGATCTTATTTCAGTTAAAGTATTCGACTTGGACATCTTTTGACAATAAACAGATTCAGTCTGTGTTTGTCAGAGCTATCTCAGCTGGTCTAAGAAAACTTCCAGCATGTTCATAAAGGTTTAGTTGTTTACTGCAATGAGAGTCTTGGTGTGCAAACAACTGGGTGTCCAGAGTCACTGGAGAAAACACCAAGCTACAAAGCAGAGATAAGGTGTGCCTGGGACTTAAATACGGAGAAAAATATGTCATTCCAATTTCATTCACCATGACCAGCAATCTAATTTCTTGTCTCTTGCTGATTTTGAAAGAGAAATTTTACAAGATCAGATGTAATTTTCAATAAAAACAAAACCAACCACATTTCATCTGGAAAGGGGCACCAAAGTGTCTGGGTAATTTCCCCAAACCCTTCTCTCTTATTTCATAAAATGTAACTAGAAAGCTGAGTTTCATAGATAGGATAATTTTTAAAAGTCACTGTCAACATTCTCCCAGGATTTCTTAAAATCATTTTGGACAGGTCACAGAATGAGATGCCCTTCTCACACAGATCCGGTGCATTTCAGATCTCCTTGCCCGTGCGATAAAGTAATATTACACACACAGCACATCCTGTGCATACCTACAGCCGACCATGAGGGAGCCATAAAAAGAGTTTATGGGCTGTTACCATACATTTCTTTCTGTACAAATTATTCACGAAGTGAATGCTTCGAAGTTGTAGACAGAACATCAAAATGTATCATAGAAAAACTATAGCACTTTTCAGTTCCACACATTATATGTTTGCAATATTTACGTTAAGTCTAAACATAAAAGACTGAGTGCAAATATATTCTTTTTATAGATGAAAGTGAATGGGCAACCTCATTATTTTTCTTTAGAAATAGATAATACCAGTTGTTTCTAAAGGGATCAACAGTACAACCCTTTTCAAGAATTAAGTACGAAATCCTGAAAATTACTTCATCTCAGTTCAAGCTAGAAGAAACAAAGGTGTCCCACCCCTATAAATAGCCACATGTTTCAGAAAAAAAATCAATGTATTTCTTCTTTCATGAAGAAAATGGGATATATTGGATGTCCACAACTATATATGGGATTAGTTAATAAAAAAAGGGGATGCAGAGAACAAGTGGTGAGGAGTCTTCTACCTGCTGTAACCATAGAGAAATCTCTCATCTCTTTGTGTCTTAGCTCCTCAGCGGCACAAGGCTGCTGTGAGGTTAAAGCTCTTAAAAACCTGAGCTCCCGCTTCTTTGCCAAAGCAGACATCTGTATTCTTCCAGAGCTTTTAGCAGACCCTTTACTATTGTTTTGGGGATGAGCAGGAGAGACTATGACATGGACAACTAGACCTTTCAAATAATTTCTCTTCTCTCCTGCAGCCTGATAAGATTTGTTTGATCCTCCCATTCCAAGTCTTTAATTTGATGCATCTGCCTGTTCTTTATATTGATGAAAACAAAAGGTGTTTCAAAGGAAAAATGAGAAAACAAATAGAATAAAGTCTTGCCAATCATCCTCCCTACTTCATAGGAATCTAATTTGTGGCTAAACCTGGTGAAATCCCCACTAAAGAAAATACAAAATGATACCTTCTTCTTTTATCTGTGGTGAGATAGAGTGTGGTCTCTGCATCAGGGAGGTTATTTTCTTCAAGTAAACCCTTCACATGAATTTAGCAGACTCAGTGATCCAGTGTTTGCATTTTGCCCTTTCTGACTAAGCAGAGACTGAGCCAAGCTGATGTGCAGTGCTCTGTACTGAGGCTAATTTACAGATCTGGTCTAAGAATGAAAGGTTCATTAGAAGGGTTCATTAACTAATTACCACGGTGCTTTAATATAATGTAATGCAGAAAATTGAAAGGATCTATCTGGATTGTTTAATGTAATAATTAACATTCCAGAAGTAACAAACTTCATGTTATTCAAATTCACAGATAATTTAAATTTAGGAGAAGCTGCAAACAACACTCGAGACAGAAATAACAAAGAGTCCTGTGAAGAAGAGCGAAAGAAAGTACAAAGAAATTCAGCCCAAGAAATAATGTCACACACTGGTAATACAGAGAGGAAACGTATCCACCGTGTAAACAGACAGAAGGGAGGAACAATAGGAGTATTCAGTGATACAGGAGGGTGACCACCCAGCTGAATCCACAGCCCCATATTGTTACATTGGTTGGGTTCAGGGAAACCTCAGGGTGCAGAGCACCTTACGAATGCTTTCCACAAAAACCAGCGCTCCCACTTAACCACCTGTCCCACTACCCTCTGCCTTCTGCCTTTCTTCACTCCTCTGCTGTTCACTCCTTTTCTCTGTTTCATCCTCATAACCTCACTCCCGGCAGTGCCCTGTCTACTGGGAACAGCCTGGCAACAAGACAGCTCATAAAGCTGCAGACCCAGCTGGTGACCCAGCAAAACATTCGGTACCTGGGAATCTGGATAAACTTTGAGTCAATAAACTACAATCACAAGAGAAATCACGCTATAACACACACTCACACACAAAAATACTGTACAGTTTTGTGTTTGCCTTTTCCTTTTACAGGAAAGAAGTGTGATAGGAAAGCATTTCGGGGAGAAATGTGAACATTTGCAATAATATTTTCAGTGTGTTTGCCCCATTTTGAACTACAAAGCTACAACTGTGAATAGTTTTGAACATCTCAATCCTGCATTCCAATCACACTACTTTCTATTTTTGAAAGGAAATAAAAGAAGGAAATTAATTTCACAGGCTGGCAATTTGACCCCAGCTCCATGCCTCTGTCTCTGTCCTGACATGATGCTTTAACAGCTGAAGCATTCTTGGGCATCTGGTGGTCAAGGGATTCAGGAACCAGAACCAATTGTACAGCCCTGTTTCCTCAGCAAATGTTACCAATACTGTCTGTGCATGTCCTTCTCTAACCCTTTTTCTTAGCTCTCTGGCATCTATCAACCAGATTTGACAGCAGGAGTTCTGACATGAAAATAAACAGTAACCAGTTACAGGAACAAGACTCTGTAATTATCTCAGAAGAAAAAAAACCAAAAACCATTAAAAAATCCCAATCCCTCAAAACTGCACTGTGAATTCAAATGTGATTAGTTGATAGCTGGAAAGGAAAACAGATGTTGCAAATAGCCCATGTACTGAAAAATATCTAATTAGAGCTCAAGACTTACTTGGGACTCCAAAAGTTGTACACCAGAACAAAACCTATGGAAATCTGTCTTTATTATTTCTGCCCCTTGCTTGGCATACTTGGCAGTTTCAAGATCTGCACTAAGTTAGAGCTTGTTTGTGCTCATCAGCTCTGCTGGGGTAGCACAGAGTCACTGTTCAAGCTTCATCAGTTGAGAAGCTCATTACTTCCATTACAAATAGATAGAGAGCATTTTGTCTCACACGTTTGCAAGAAAAAACCAAACAAAACCAATCCCTCAAGCAGTTGTTTTTAAGAATATTTCTGCTGTGCTCTGAAGTGTGGGCAAGTATATAGCTCAGATCCTAGACATTTTGCTGGCAAGGGTAGGAGTCTTAGCACTTAGTTAACTTAGGTCTTTACATACGGCTGCTACTGCTGTTTATTACACTGAAGCCCTCAGATCTTCTTCAGGCATTAATTTTTCAGTAACCCCTTACTGATCAAGCAGAATATTTTCCTAATCAGCACGTGGAGTTCTCTGGGCTATACCTTTCTTTCTCGGACTTGTGAGGCAAGCTATACTTTGCTGAGGAAATTTCTCTCATCTTCTCTTCACCATTGAGGATGAGATGTTCAATACCAAAGGAAAAAAGTTGACACAGGAGAGGATTCATCACATCTCCAGCTTCAGGGACTGCTGATTAAGACACTCACAATTTCACCAGCTGAGCTGATCATTCCTCTGCAGTCTTCAACCACAGGGATTTTCTCAAAGCTAACTCAATATCTAAATATGTTTAGTGACATATTTCTTGGTTCAAAAATGACACAGAAAAGGTAATAATGTTCCACTGTTACAAAAAAAAAAAAAAAAAAAAAAAAAAAAGGGAAATTTTTTTGACATATGAGCTGTGATTTTCTCGTCCCTTTACAGCTTGAATTTTCAGTATCCTTCCAACAAATGATTTCCCAAATGGAAATTTTACGAATGGTGTAATTCTGAAAATACAGCCATAAATATTTTTTTTCGTTAGAGAGATATCAGAGTTCAGGCACAATGTCACTTCCATTTATTTCATTTTGATAGGTAACTGATTACACCACCATCCTTCCAAATTAAACATCGCAATACACTTTCAGAGGAAAGGCTCTTTCCAGTCAGAAAAAGCTTTGCATACCATCATTGACACCCGTGGGTGGAAAGTATGAAAGGTAATCATATCTTATTAATCGGCTGCACTTTGTCACTGCAAATAGGCAAGGGTTCAGCACAGGGTTATTTTGGCTCTTTGCTTTGTGTATGTTTGGGAGGTAAGGTGGTGTTCTTTTTGTTATTATTTTTTTTCTTTTTTGTTAATGATCAAGAAACACAAATCCTTATTGCATTCTGCGTAGTGCTTAGTGAGAGACATAAAAAGAGAAAACATCTTTTAGGAAGAAGATTACACTGTAGCAAATCCTACAGAGTATAATAATTCTTGAAATCCTTGGTTATACAGCACAATAAATTAGAGTTTGGAACCTCTGAAAGCTCTTTAACCCCAGTCAAGTTTGGGGAGGGGAGCTGCTATATATAATTTTTGAATAGAAGCTTTTCTGACATAGCCAAACATCCTGTGACTTTCACTGAATGATTCCTACGCTTGTTTAATTTCCTGTGCAAGAATATAATTTGGGGAAAATGGTTTTCACTTGCTTTTCCCCCCAAGAAAATTTCAGAAATGTTAAGAATAGCAAATAGTCATATCTTGATGTGAAAACATAAAGGACTGTAAAATTGCTAGATGACATCTCCAGCACAATATTAATTTTCAGACAAATCATCTCCCTAGATGAAAACATAATTCCAAACTGTGTGTTCTGCCTGGGCACGAGTTATCCAAGCCCTCATCTGAAGCTAGGCCTTTGATTTTGCTGCTTTCCTCAACTCCATTTAATGTACCTTTGTAAGTCAGACTACAAGACAAAGAGTGAGAGTTTTCAGTTACTTCGGGTGTTTTGCACCTATAATATGTTGCTTTAGCACCTCATTAGACCCAATGACTTTTTCTTGAAGAATGAGATTGCTTTAAAATAATTCAAAGTGCTGGAACTACCACCATTCCCTCCCAGGGGGTTCATCCAGTGGTGCCTCTGACAGGCTACAAAGTAATGAAGTGCAATTGGAAGAAGAAAACAAAGCATGTCTTCATTGCTTGAAATCTGCTCCTCCTGTAATCCACTGCAAGTGCTTTTTCTAGTCATGCATACAAAATAAAGACTGCATCATTTACTCTAAGCTTATCAGAGGATCTGATCCAAATGGACAGGTTTAGCACAGTATTTCTGTGGTTTGCCTCCAAATTCCATGGTGCAATGGGGAAATTTGGGTAGAGAGATTCTGGACAAAAACTGAATGTTCAACTGTAAGACCATATCAAAAGATCTGGCAATGCTGCCAAAAATATAAAAGCCATGTGGGTTTTCTAGTCTTAATAATTCTTTATATACCTCAAAGGATTGGAACATAAAGCTGAGTAAGTAACAGCCCAAGGTCATCACAGTGAGCAAATGTCTCAAATTCAAAATGGAAGCCCAGGTTGCAATTCCTAGAAGTGCTGGACTTTGCTTCACCTGCTTTATCACCAGCAAACTTGGAAATGCAGTAATTTTTATCATAGGATAAATAGGAAATACTTGCCTTTCCCAGGCAAAAAAGCCTGTGAAAGGTAGGCATCACACTCCAGATACATGTCTTGAATTTCACCTCCCTGTTTGTGGACCTGTAGTAAAATGATAGCAAGAAAACAAGCCAAAAGAAAACATCAAACTTGGTGAAATTAAACCACCATCCTGGAACTTAAGATCAATCCCATTTTAGGTCCCCCTCTTTCACAGCAGAGGAGATTAAATTCTTCAATTTTAAGATGTCTGACTACCATAAGGTTTAAAAACTCCTAAGATAATAAGTAGAGAGGGCATTAACTGCTCAATAAAAGCTTCAGCTTTCCTTCCTCCATCTCTTAGAGAAACATCCCATTTCCCTACATTATTTATCGTGCTGCTGTTTTCTTGAGCAGCTTAAATTTGCTATCATTTCCTTCTTTATTCAAAGAGATTTTAGTGCTTCTAAACTCCCTATTTTGGCAGTGCTGCCATGCCTATTTGTAGTGTATAGAGATCTCTGGATCCAGAGCTCTGCATTAGAAGAACAAGGAAGAGTTGCAGGCAGCATCACACCACACACCTCTCAGGTCCCACACAGGCTGCACTGTTGTCTGGGGGAATGGTAATGACAACACAGGGGATCTTTTGAGTCTTCCATTTCCTAGCGAGTTATCCTGGTGCCATTGAAGTAGAAGAAGCAGAGAGAATACGGCTGAGGAGCTGCAAAGCAGTTATTTTACCCAAGTTAATTTTCAACAAGCTAATTCAGAAGTTTTCCCCTCTACCCCCCACTTATTTCACTGGCAGAGTTGGTGACTGGTTTTGAAAGCAGCCTGCAGCAGGCCGTTATACTCATCCATCAGCTTTAAGATCTTATGAACATGAATGAAAAAAAATAAAGAAAATGAGAGAAGCATTTTAGTCTAAACCATAAAGAAAAAGCAAATAAGATCATTAATTTTTTACAGAATAAAATGCACTCAATTATCTTGCTTTTGTACAGGAAGGAGGAATTTCAGTAGGAATTGATTTGAGGTGACTGCTTTGACAGAAAAGGGAAGGAAGGGAAGGATTTCATAGTTGGTTGTTGGTTGTTTCCTACCATTTCCCCCCTACCCAAGCCCCCCCTCCCCTTCTTTATGCACTTAATCCTCTGCTGCAAAGAGTTTTAATAGTGAAGGGTATGCAGTGCTAATACTGATAACTGCATAGTGCTGTGCCTATTTGTCAGTTTAATGGTTATGTACATGAGAAAAATTGTTGCCTTCCTTCAGAGGCTGATGAGCTTTTCAACACATTATTACCAGAATAAATGTGAAAAGTAAAGTAAGAATTTTCAGTGGAGGGAGTAATTAAGCAACCTCATCACTGAATTTTAATTAGTGATACAAGGACTATTTCATTGCTCAGCTCTAAATGTGCTTTCTGATGAGGGCATAATACCTAAATAGATCTTGTATAGTGTTCCTTTTGGAAGACAGGGGAAGAGCTCACGTTTGAAGCAATAGGACCATTCCCTCCAAGGTCTGCCCAGCACTAGGGGACTTGCAGCAGTGGCACTATCAGGGTATACTGCCTTCTTTCTTTCTTTCTTTTAATAAGAAAGAGCTTAAAAGGTTGTGTTATGTCTGGATCTGGCTGGATAGTTCAAATATTTTCTTAATTATTTTGCTATCAACAGAAAACAAGGCAGACTCTCAGACTGTTATAACCCAATAGTTACCAACATTTTTGTCCCACAAGTCATTGCAAACCTTCATAATTCGTCACAAAGCACTTTATCCCTGTTTTTGAACCGCTCTTTTGTTTAAAAAACCTTCACAGTAATATTGTACATGTGAGGTGTGCTTTTACCATGACATCAAAGATCACCACCCTTGTGAGCCATCTCTGGCAACTACTCCTGTTTTCTTGTATGTTTTTGTACTGATATCCTACTGATTTATCATCTGATTGCCTCTTTTGTTATGTGGAGAACACTTTGAATGTGCAATAACTTTAAAGGAGTTGCTTGCATAAATTCCCAGCACTATTTCATAACCCTGCATTCGCCTGACTGAGAATTGTGTGTGACCATATGTTTCTATGTTTGTGTATATGTGTAGGAGTGCAAACCCATCACATCACACTGTACTAATGGACACAAGACCACAGGCTGCAGCACTAATATGCAAAAGCCATTAAGTTCCTGAACACACTGCTATGATGAAACCCTTAATAGGATGTAGACTGCTGAATTAATAACATTCATCGTGATTATAGTGAGGTGCCAAGACTAATTGGAAAAGGTATTTGATCATAAAAATAACTATCAGGATTTTTTTTTTCTAATTTTTTTCCATAATGAATTTAAATGTGCAATGAATAGAGAAAGCAGGGTTGGTTAAAAAAATTATGCCTGGTATTGTGTGTGTTAGAAACACAAGTTAAATTAATTGTACATTTATTTCAACAATCTTTCGTGCTTTGTCAAGTTTCTGTTTTTAAAGCCCCAGCCTTGATCAATCTTTTTATAAGACCAATGCTTTTAATAGAGCCATGTACCTGAGCAAACCCATTTAGAGGTGTTTCACCTCTACAGTTGATATGCATGTAAGGAAATAACAGGCAATTAAAGTTTACAGCAGAGTAAATTCTCTGTTCTCCCAACTTCTCACTAGCTTGCCACTTACTTGTCTCTCAAATGCATGCCCATAGAAATATACACCAAAAGATTTCCTTGTTGTTGAAAGAGCTGGCAAGGTGAAGCGTGCTCCTGACTTCATACATGTGGTGGCAGACAGTGTAAAAATACTCATGGAAACAAGAGACCAGAGTAAGAGTAACAGTGCTGGGCTGCTTTCTGTGTAACTGTTTAATATTTTAAACCACTAAATATAAGAAGTCAAATTCATTTCAAGAGTTTTTCCTTTCATTTAGGTGGTGTTGGGTTTTGTTGAGAGATAGGGTTTGTTTGTTTCTCTTTTTATTTGGCTTTTTTTGGTTTGGTTTCAGGTTTTTTGTATAAGAAATTCTTTTAAATTGTGCTTTCCTAAAGAACCCTTTCAGTAGCAGGTCTTAAAAGTAGTTGCGGGGTAGAGAATTACTTGTGGACATTATTAGTTTTGATATATGAATAACAGCTGCAAATGGGATCAATAGTCTTCCTCAATGGGAAGCCAGACTGAAGTATTCATAGACACTTTTATAAAAGGTACCTCTATGGGGCAAGGAAAACAACCTTCCTAACCTGAGCTGACTAAAATATTAGTCCTGAGAATGAAGAGAGATTTATCTACAATGTGACTGGTTCAAACAATTCAGATTTAAGCTTCCTTCCTTCCATCCCTCCCTTCAGGATAGCATTTCATAAATATGTCATACAATGCTTAATATAACAATAGAAAAATTGTTATATTAAGCATAGTATGACATATTTATGTGAAGACACACATTTCCTTTAGTCTGTTTAAATATCCTTCTGGAGACTTTAATTATTCCTTTATTAAGTAATAGAAGAAAATCGAAACACAAGCAACTGGGTAGCCTTCCTTTGGAAATCTATTACTGTCCCTTACTTTTCCTTTTTTATTTACTCCTTCAATGCTTGCAGTTTCCTTTTGCATTGAATCCTTCTCATACTCAATATCCTGCTTATTTCCCTATCCTTACCCAGTACCTCTGCAATAGGGTCCAAAGAGCAGCTGGAAATGCTCAAGCATTACAGCAGAGGGCTTTTCCAGGCATTTTCTCCTGCTGGCCCGTGTCAGCCCATTCTCCAGGGGCTCCCTGCTCTGCAGGGATACAACCACGCACCCAGAGGAGGCAAACCAAAGGCTCCAGTCCCTCTGGACCACACCACAGCCACCAGCCTGCTTCCTCCTGTGGCTGGAGCAGTCCGGCTGCAGTCGGGCAGGGAGAGTCCTTCAGTGATACAGGGCAGGAGCAGAGTACCACACGATGGGTCACCAATAGTGGGTTTATTTTCCTGCCTGTTTTTTTTTTTAGTTGACTTATAATCCTTTGAATATATACATATTTAAAAATAAGCCACAGAGACCCTACATCCCATGAAATTAGAGGCAGAAAGCTGAAGAAGGAGAGTGCTTCACAAGGAAACCACAGAGATGAGACTCCAAGAGGGAGGAAACTCTCGATTCAACTTCCCATTACATGACAGATACCATCGTTCTTTGCTGTTGAAACAGAGTGGGTTTTTTTGGTGAAAGGATTGTTTCAAAGTACCAATTATCTTAATTATATATATTAAAACATATCTAAAACTACCTACACACATGCTTCTGAGGCTTTCTGAGAGCAGCTTCTCTTCCAGTCTGGATCAGAGAACATAAGATTCTTGAGAGATGTGACCAGAATAAAATCTGAGGCTGGAGAAATCCAGGAAACACCCTCCAACTCCGATAAAGTTAAAATTTGTTGTCTTTACTTCAAGCTTAGTAGAACCAGAAGTAATTTGTAAAATCTAATTTTTTTCCAAGTTGCTAAAAACTATGTTGTGTGAAATCCAAGAGATTCAGACAGTTCTTGCTACTGTCTGTGGTACACGGGGACAGAGAAATATATGAGTTCTATGCATTTTGGATAATAAATAAAACCAGCACTTAGCAACTTGCAAACACATACTGCTTTGAAACATATGGGGAAAAAAGTGCTTTTCATCAGTAAATACTTCAGAAATAGTGTAATATTTCAGCTGGAATAGAGATCACTTTTTTCTATATTTGTACTAAAACTACTGGAGCTTTTCAGTGACTAAAATTCTTTATTTAATCTTTAAATGGACTGTTTATTAAATTAAAACTATACTATAAAATGTCAAAACAAAACATTGAAATAAAATTTTTGAACCTTATCAGGAAAAGAGCTTACTCAGGTAGTTTCAAAATAAAATAAAATAAAATAAATTTCCACCCTTCTTTCAAAACTTGCATTATAATATAACTAGCTTGCATTATAATGTAACTTTTCAATTTATTCAGTACCAAAACAAATTTGGGAATACTGGAGTCACATATAGTGGAAATTCAAAGTTTAAGGTAAGTCCAGACTCAACACTTTATGCACCATCTTACACTGAAGACCAGTACACTTTAAATAGGGAATTTCAGATAAAATTGGTTCAACTCCATTACTTTATCTTCTTATGCAAATACATGCAACATTGCTTTTCTGATCCATTTATAAACACTGCCTGTAAGGCAGAGCCTGAAGTCATCAGTCATTTTTCAATAGAAAGATGATATATCAAAACAAGAACTTCAAGAGTACAAGAAAAAAGATTGCTGCTCTTGAATCAGACACTTCAAAATAAAATACATGAGGTTGAGTTCAAGAAAGATAGCCTTACTATTTCACTGTTCTTTTCACAAAAAAAAAAAAAAAGGGATGCAAATAGAAGGAAGCACAGCTCCCAGAGGAAAGTGGCACTTGCTAAGCTTAAAGACTTTCTCAGGCTCTGCAGATGCTTCTTGCAGCTCATAACGAGGATTACTTTACAGAGCTGTCAGTCTCACACACTTGCCCTGCATTCCAGGTATGGAAGCATGAATGTACTGCTAGATGGAAAAGGAAAGTCTCCATAGATATTTGAAAATTACTCAAAATAAGGACACCAAACTTAAAACTAGAAGCACAAGAGAATGTGCCTGATGGGGCAGCTGCAAACAGGATACTCTGGGGGATATCCCTGCACCAGCAGACACTGCTCACGTTCATCTAGGGCACTGGACAAAGAACAAACTCCTAACGAACACCTCTCAGTATAAAGCTTGCCACTATAAGATGCATGTTTCAGCTGACTCCAGAATATCCCTTTACAAGGCATACCCATGGCAAAGAAAGGATAGGCAGTGCTAGGTGTTTAATGACACTGAACAGACATGGAGTCAGAATTAAGAGCCAGGAGAAGAGAGATATTAAGGCAAGGGCTGAAATAGAATCCCCTTCCTCACATGACTTCAAAAAAGGCAATTTCTGTTGAAAAATCAACATTGAAAATTATTTTAAACACCCCTATGTGATTGTAACTCTAATCTATATATTTGCATACTCTATTCTTTTACCCCACTCACACCTTTGGGAAAGGAAGATTTTTCATTCACTTTAGTAGTACTTGGAGCTTTCTGTGTATAAGTGCGTATTTTGTTCCCTAGAAGTCCTATTTATAAGTAAAGCCAATGTAGTGCATGGCTGAAACCTGCATAGGAGGAAAAGCTGCACTTTAAGACAGTGATGTACCTCAGCCCCGAGTGCTGAGGCAGGGACAGGGATCAGTATTATCCATGAGCAGTACAAGCAACAAACCTTGCTGCTCTAAACCCAGCAGCATTTTTCAAATTGTGGTACATAGCAACAGATATTTTACTAACCAATGCAAAGGTATTGAAGGAAGCTTACAAGGCACATGAAGTTATTGAAAATTTAATCCATGGTTTACTGCCTTTGGAGTACTGCTGCCATCATAAATGCTGAAAGCATAACCAAAAAAAGTAGGGGTTTTTTTTTTGTTGTTTGATTTTGTTTTTTTGTTTTTTTTTTTTTTTTAATATTTATCTTTAAAAAAAGAGGGGAGTGGGGGAGAGAGAGAAATGCTTCGGAAACTATTTCTATTCTGGCAGAGTTTTCACTGCCTGCTTAATTTGGTTCCCGGACTTTGTCCTCTTTTAATTCCCTTGTCATCCAGAATCTATTACAGGGAGCTAATGCCTTAATGGCACCATCTGGCATTATTTAATATGTAACACTATCTTATAAATCAAATTATAATTTATAATTAATCAAACAATTTGTATTTTTAATAATCATAATCTCTATTAGAAAAAACCTGTATTTATTAATGCACCATAGCATTGTGAAAATATTTATCACCTGAGGTTGTGCCTTTTCTCTCTTTCACTGCTTGAAGACAAAGGCTTTTATTACAAAAGCAGGTATTAATCAAAATGCTTCTTAAGACAAAGTACAGGAATTTTTCCAAAGTTTTATAGAAATATGTCATCCCAAATATCAAATACTTTAGAGAATTTTAGAAATAAGTTCAAATAGGCAGCTGAAAAGTGGTTTTCCACTTTACTCACTGTCTGTATCAGTCATTAGAGAAACTGGTCTGTGTTCTGCATGATTGGGATCACCAGCAGGAATTCTCTCCTTCATTTCAAGTATCCCAAACCTACCCTACAATATATCCAGCTATATTCAAGGACAAATATTTTTACCAATTAGATGTTGCCTATACCTATTTTATCTTTCTTTCATCCCACCTCACAAAAAATAAATGCTGATTATCATTTCAGTAGGGGAAAAATAAGATAAGGGGGTTTTACTACCAAAAAAAGTATAATTCTCTTTTTTTCCCCCAATGTAAATTATTGGATAGGTACAAAATCAATGTTTTTAAAATTATTTTTTTTTAGTCTGGGATGATTCAGTGGAGTTTTAACAGAAGAGCTAGAAAGAAAAGGCCAAAGATGAAAAATTACTAATATTTGCGTCATCCTGCACCACATTATAGTCTGAACTCTGGGTTCCACAGCATCAAGGGCATGAGTAGTGCACCAATGCACATAAACAAAATAGCTAAAGATATCTGTGGCCTGAACACCCCACTGCTATAAAACTTCTTTCCAAGGCAGCGAGTTTCACCTGCTCCTACCCTCCATGAACGGCCGCCGTGGCTGCAAGACAAAACAGGGCTTTTGTGAAGGTCCTAAGAACTGCAGAAGTGGGGAGAGGATCAGCAAGCACCTTGCAGCAAACGCTGCTAATCTTCCTGTGTTAAAAAAGCACAGGAGAGGGGAGAGGAACGGGAGGAGCAGGACTGACTGGAGACGTGCGTTAGCTCCCTCCCATGGCACTGACTGGCGTGGACATCTCACCTGTCCCTGTGTCGCCAACCACGGCTTTGACTCCCTGGGAAGCCACTCCGGAGTTTAGTGCTAAATGCCTGCTGGCAGGCACAGTTTGGAGGCAAAGTGATGAAAAGGACAGAAAAATGTGAGGAAGAGCTCTGAATCTGGCCAACATCCCCAGCCACACCAGGTCTTATGCCGCCTGAGTCCAGTGACAGGGATGGAGGTACCCTGCCAGCAGACAGGGTGTCCATGTCACTCCACCTGACCACAGACAAACAAGCACTGATAAAACCAAAACATTTTACATCCACTTTCTCATTCCAGGCTCAAACCTATGCTTTTTATCTAAAAGTTCCTTCAAAGTTCAAAATCTGTTTCAATGAGACATTCATAACCAGATTTTCAAGGAAGCAATATTCATTTACTTAAGGGTTTTGCATGGCAGAAAGACTTTATGGGGCCTTTAAAATGCATGTTGGATGTACTAACTTATATTAATCTTAGAAATTCTCATTTTTCACCCTTGCATAGATCTTTATTCCTAAAATACACAAGAAACAGGAACTTCAAGGAGTGTTTAAAGTGCATGTTCTGCTGCTGCTTCTTCACTGCATGCAAGCATAATCCTCTGCTTGTAATGTCACGGTGAGTGCTTGCGAAGAAAAGAGATTAATTTGTCAGAAACAGAGGATTACACATTTAACAGGGGCACAGGCAGGTGAACAGGGCATACCTCTGGGAAGGCAGCTCCACCATCAAGCAGATCTAACACACCAGGTCATTCACTGGGATTATAAGAGAGAAGAGTTGAGATAACCAGTGTCAAGAAAGAAACATGAGATCATGTGAGCATTTCCAGTATCACTTGGCCTTAAGAGCACACACTGAGGTTACTATGAAGGAAAGAGAAGTGATTTGGGAAAGCAGAATCTCTGAGCTAATGCAGACCTAAGGCACTGTCTCCACACGGAGTGGTACTACACAAATGGGGCATTTAAATTCCTTGTCCCATTAACTTGGTGGCTGGGGCTCTTCCCCACACTCAGCACCCTTGTGTTTGAAGACTTCCATGGGCAGTAAATGTAACATATTAATCAGGAAATTGTGGAAATGGACTCATATATAGTGATGTAAATCCTTGCATTGTTTTCTGGCCTGTATAATTCATGATGTATCCCATTCAGGACATTTTTAGGAGCTTTGAATTCAGTCACACTGAAGACTCATGATAGCCTTCCAGGGATAAGAACTTGGAAGCCTTAAGCCAAGCAGCTACACAATTTACACAATTTTTTTACCAGGTGGACACATAACAGAGGCCACAGAAGATGTTTGAGATGGGATCATGAACTAGGCCAGGAATTTGTGCACTGCAGATCTGTGTAAAGTGAACTGCTTGCGACTTCTGCCTCAGCTACAAATGTGCATGGGCTCTTTGATACTTGGGCAGGGAGTAGGGAGCAACCAGACTTCAGGCTTTCGAATGCAGCTAAAGGGAAGGACAACTCACCATTAGCTGCAATGTGGGCACTGGCAGCTAACTGCATTCAGCCCCTGGTGGAAAACTCATGGGTTGATGGAAAAGTCTGTTGAGGTGTTTGGGATATGTTTAAACTCTGAAAGCAAAATGCAGCCTGTCCTAAACTAAAAGCCATGCTTAAACTCGCAATAAGCACTGTGCTCCCATGTAATAAATACTCACTTCAATATTTAACTGAAGGCTCTTTTGCTGTTTCAGTTTGGGAACTCATAAAGAACATGGCCATATGAACCCCCAAACTTCCCAGAGAAGCTTTACTCTGCAGTCCAAATATGTACTTAAAGGCCCTTCCAGCCTGGATAACTGGGGCACTTGACTTTGTTCAAACCTTGTGCATAAGTCTTTCAAGAATTGGGATCTATGGGAGTGTGTGCATCTCTACTAACAATGACAGAGTGCGGATGATTGCAGGAAGAGAATGCCTACCAACCTGCAGGTGAGCCTGCTGCTAATTTATTGCTGCTGGCACCACTTCCTGCCTTAAATACTACACAAATTTACTTTTCAAATACTCTTTGAGTAAATATATGTCTAAAGGGGAATATTTTATCAGATGGACATTTCAATGAAATATTTTATTTCTAAGGGAAGACGAATGGAAAGTAGCTAAGGAAATATGCTGATAATAAAATACGCAGTCAAGGGAAGCACTTTCATAGCAGCTCCATGAATGACTTGCAGAAAAGTATAAATTGTGTTTATAAATAAGCACATGAGGATAACATCAATATATGTGTTTAATTGAAACATGTAAAGCCAGTGAGATTTTTATCTCCTACGTTTTAGCATCTTTTTTGTTGCTGTGAAAAAAATTGGGAAGAAGGCAAGGGGAAATATGTGCAAAGCACATGGTATTGAGTCAAAGATATGAGACTGCCTGCTTTATGTTTACCTACTTGCTGTCAGAAGCATGGGTCCAGCTCTCCAGAAATGCACCCAATCTATGTATGCATGAGCAAGAGCAGGACCTCCTTGGTGTTGCTGACAGGATCTGAACCTCATGGAGCACAGCAGCTTGGTATGATGACAATGGGGTGCTGCTTAAGAAATGCTGTGAGTAGGGGGCAGCTCTGAGACCCACCAGAGAACAGGTTTTGTTAGGCCCTGTTCTACCATCATGCAAGGAAATTCACTGTAAAGTCACAGTCTACATGCTGTGTTTTCTCTATTTAGTTTGAAGTGGGTAAAAGCAGTTTCACAATGTGGCTGAGGGAACAGCTAGGACCACGATGGTTCACTGAGCTGGGTCTGGTCCAGACAGGCTTTTTAATTTCTCCCACTTACTCTAATCAGCAGTTTCTGTGCCAGAGCCAGGCAGTCTCAACCTCTCTGCATCTCCTGGGCCTCCATGAGCCCCTCTAGTGTGTGTGCCTCCTTCCCAGGCTGCACTCTGCACATCACCCAATGCCTCCTCCACGGGAAGGGAACCCCAGTGGTTCCCCCTCTCCTGCACAGAGCAGCAGCAGTGGGAAGCACAGATTACTCTGCTGGCAACCCAGACTGAGAATGAAGGGAGAGGCAAGACAGGAAAAGAACCTAATTTCTACCAGTTCTCACCAGTTCCTGCAATGGTGTGAAAGAACTATGATAAAAAACTGGATAGCAGACCTTAAATAGCCTTTATGATTCAGCTTTGCACTACTTTCTCTTACATAATTTACTTGCCTTCAAAATTTGACTTTCCATTTTCTTTTTATTGTACTTGTAATGGTTTCTCTAGGGATAATTGCAAAATCCCTGTTTTTCATGCCTTTTCTTTTTTTTTTAACTTAAAATAGTTGACATGTCCTAAACCCTAACTTGATCTAACATTTATATGCTAGGTGAAAATTAATACCAAAGCATTCATCTCCAGCTGCCTTAAATTCTAAAGCAGCGTTGTGTTTAATAGAGACACAATTTGCATGTTTCCAGTTTGTGCTGTAAATAAAATCTGCTTAATCACCCCAAGGAAGTGATTCCCTCCTTTCTCTTATATCTCCCATAAACCTCTATCACCCTTATGCTGTGGCACACTGTCTGGAAGTGTTATATGCCTTCACTCCCCCAAAGCTACTTCGTAAATATATTCTGAAGCTAGCAGAAAAAATGTTTCATCAGATGGTCAGCTTGGTAAAATATTTTACTTCTAAGAGGGGATGAACATCAGGCTATGAAAGAAATACAGCTCTAATAAAAGACACAGGCAGTGAAAAGGCTGTGGTAAAATCAGCATAAATGTCACCCCCCCCACCTGAATAAATTTTCTTTATAAATAAATACTGTGAGAATAACATTAATATCTTTAGCTGAGAGTGGGAAAGTGTAAGAACAGTAAAAAGTGCTCTTATATAAACATACTTTTCTCTTCTAGTGCAGGAGATATGGGATGAGAGTTATGGTACTTATTTAATTCCGGCTTGTTCCGTGGTGATTTTTCAAATGAGGCAGAGGATGGCCTCTCCTAACTCAGGCAAGAGGGGGCCAAACCTTGACTGCCATTTAGCGGGGTCCCTACTGACCTAGTGCCTGCTACCATCTGTTTTTATGCACATCTTTAGACCCTCACTTGCCTCCTGACCGTGTCTTGTTTGTCGAGAGTGTTTGCAATTTAGGGCCTTAATTAAACCCACACACAGCACCTCTCCCACCAAGCACTTCCAGGAGCTGCTACATCACAAATCAAAGTGAAGGGTATTTGCACTCTGCTTTACATTTGGTGCTGAAACTGAATCTGAGACAACTGGAGAACATTATCCATATTTTTTTTAAGTGTTGGTGTTTTCTTTAAATTCATTTTTAAAGTTTCTACAACTAAGAAACATGCCATTAGCAAAGTGTGACAGGATCTTGATTAAGTGGGAAAGAGAATGAATATGGTTGATGAGATGAAAAATACAGCAGAAAAGCAAGCATCAGACAATGCTTATACTTACTAGCAAACAAAATTAAACCCTCTGCTCTAATAAGACCGATGAAAGTCTTACATGGGAAGATATTAGTATGACTCTACTGAAGTAAAAAGATTCTAGTCCTTGCTGCTACTAAAAGATCAGGAAAAGGAAGAAAGAAGAAAAGCTGAAAAGCTGGACAAAGAATCGTGAAGGGAGTCTTTCTGTCCAGCCTGGTTGCTATATTAAATTGTTTGTTGGATAGGAAGTTAGGGTATCTTTTAAGATTGGGAAGACCTGCATTCTATTCCCTGAAGAAATCTTAAACAGTCCCGTCATTCTGAAAAAATTAACTGGGTTCAGACCTTTAAATTCCCCTCAGATTACCAAATAACACTTGATTTTAAGAAAATATTGACTTGAAAAATCAGATAAAATTAAAGTGAAATTAAAGTTGCTGAAGCAAACAGAATGGAATAACAATCAAATTAGAATGAACAACTACATACACAAAAAACAACCTCAGACAGTTTTGCTTGCAGTGTTAAAAAGGAGAGAAAAAAAAGGAGGGAAGTATTGTTCTTCTTTAAAAAAAGAAAACAAGGACCCAGGATTATAGGATTATATAAATTTTCAAGCTCTTTGCTGACTTCTGATCTGCATTTTAGATGGACTTGCTGATTTGTTTAAATTTGCTTCCTCACCTGCACTGAAGTACAGGCAAAATCCAACAGCAGGATCCCAAGGGACCTGGAAGGGCTGGTGCTATGGCAAAGATCCCAATCTCAACTTCAGTGAAACTGTTTATTACATACTGCTTGTGGTCCAGCCACGCTGACTCAAAACTTCACACAGGCAGACACACCCTCTTCTGCAGAGCCCTGGCTTTTCTTCTGAACCAACTTCTCAGCACAGAGCAGTAGGAACAACAAGGAGGCAGAGGAGGGAAGGTATTACAGTAACAGAGCACACAGGGGAGAAGCTAAGATTAAAGAAAGATTTGGAAGCTGCTTTTCAGGAATTCCTCTTATTGCATGATTCCTCCCCCTCTCCCAGTATCTTTTATTTACATAGTTTGTCTCTGACACGCAATGACAAAATAATCCTTCACATGAGAAAACTTTTTAAAAACTGTATCCACCAAAGCATGTTTGGCCTGCTAATTCCTCAGGTGCTTTGTAACTGCCCTTGCATTAGCGACTTCTCATTTGCGTTTTAGTTTTTATCTACCTCTGTGTAAATCTGAGGAATTGAAGCTAATGTTTTAAAAAAACCCCAACAAACTGTTCTTTAAAGATCATTATGGTTTGGCTGATGTTTTAGTATTTTTCTCCCTAAAACCAGAATAGACTGGAACACAATGTTGTCATCCTTAGAATTACTACAGGGTAAATTTATGTAGAAGATGCTGGTCTTGTTGCCTTCCTCAACATGGGGAGGAGACTTCTGGTTTCTCATTGCTAGCAAAAAAAGCAGCCATCTTTTTCCTTTTTACGTATAACAACAGCTGCACTCCCCATGCTCATCCCCCCCAAAAGCTTTAACAATTCTGTCTAAGAAAGACCATTTGGCCTCAACATGGTCATGTTTTATAGAGCAGATGGGAAGAACAGAATCTTATATGAGAAAGTCTTTAGCAAACAGCACTGTTGAGACACTTAGACAAGCTGCACCCATAGCAAAGAGACAAAAATGCAACCAGCACAAGTCAAAAGCAAGGAATTTATAGTGAACACTGTATTTCACTGGCTGTTTTTTCTTCTTATTCCCTTTCTCTCTCAGCTAACAAAAGTAAGGTAAAAAATCAGAAAAGGAAAGGAAAACCTCAAAAAATCTAACTCCTGCTCCTGTTGTCAAATATGTTTCCTTACATTCAAGCACAGGAACTTGTTCTGGGTGTATTCCTGTGCCATCAGACCATGCAGGAATCATTTGGTGGCCTCTGCTCACATGGTCCATGCTGGAGAGAAAGCCAACAATGCAAGCTATTATTTTAAGCTATGTTCTAATGGGATATACAACAAGGAGCTGCAGAACAGAAACAGATGGGTTTTCTCAAATAGTTTCAGAGGTAAAACATGGGATAACCACAGCATTACTTTGTATGCCAGTGCCTGGTTTAATGACTGTAAATTGTCTCAACATATATTCTTCTCTACCTTCTCATATTAGATATAATTATATTTACTTATCTATCATTATATATGTGATTGTTGGTAAAGAAAGCTGCTTAAAGTTCCCTGTGCTACCCACACTACAGCTTCAGTTCTCCATATCACAAAATTTGTCTTTGAGGACCAGTTCTGGTGTCATTCTTGCCCTGGATGCTACACTTAAAGGCAAAGACAGCCACTGAGAGTTACTGATCCAGGAACACATAGTTCACCTAAACCATAGTCCTGTTTCTGCCAATGGCCATATGCCAAACACTATTTTTTAAAAAATATTGAAAGAGTCAATAAGTTTAAAATATGATCTTTTCCTGAATATTTGTCTTTAAATTTTTTTCATAACAGGTTAATTTTGAAAAATGAAAACAGGCTGTTTTCCAAAGCAGTGCTATTGCTTGCGAACAGAGCAAATTCTGTCTAGAGAGCCAGGACATGCAACTGCACCTGGATCCTTTACTATAGAAAAGGTTTTTTTCAAATAAATGATTGATATGAACTTCTATTATTTTGTGCATACTCAGTATTTTTAAGGGATGCACATGTTTTAAGTTTGCTCATGCCTTCACAATATCCCTGGCATGCTCCATTTTCATCACTTTCTGCTAGGACAGAGCTGTTCCTCTGAATTTGCCCAAGTTGTTACGCCCCTACAGGATGTCAAACGAGGCCAAATAGCTCAGCTCTGGCAGCCCATTTACAAACACCCCAGGGGAAAACATAGCAATGCCAGTTTGCAACAGTTTTTCTTAGAGCAATGGATATTTCCTCACGATCTCTTCTCAAGCTGTTAACCGAAGGACAAACTTATTCCCACACTAACTGCAGGAGAAAACAGAGCCAGACTGGAAACACACTGACCTGTCTGCCAAACCCAGCGTCCTAGATGGGGACAACCTCCCCCCCGATGACCCCTGAGGAACTATCCCTTCTCACACTCTCCACAGGGGAATGTGTCATCACCTGCCCGCCCCTGGTCCAAGGATTTCATGGCTCCAGTCATTCATTTCCTCTGCACCTTTTGCTCACAGAGGTGTACAGAGACTACACAAATATTGCACAGAGTTGGGTGGCCACGCCATCCAAGATTCTGCTCACTTCTCTTCCTTATCTCCGTGTGAAGGTTTTACTGGGAGGTGCCTGCTGTCAGCTGCCTGTGAAGCAGCATAAATCAGTTGCTAAGCCACGGCGTGCTTGCAGCTGTTGTGCCAAACTGAACCCTGGTGTAAGCACATGCAGCTTGCAGCCATGGCTGTGATCCACTGGGCCCAGAGAGAAACATTTGTTGTACTCCCAGAGATCCTTTATGCTGTTACCTTACTGAAGACTATGGGAGGTGTAAAACAGCACATTTTCATTGCTGTCAGTGGATCTATAGTGACATAATTCTTTCTTCCTTTTTATCTCCAATCAGACTTGCGTTTCTGATCCTGTATTTCCTGCTGAGTTGCATTGCTGCTGCCTGTTGTCAGGCTTCCTATATCAAAACCAGACTATTTTTTGTAAAGGTTGTATACATAAGGTGAACACAAGCATTACACTGGGGTGGAGCTGAGCCCATCGAGTTCAGCCTCCCGGCTCCACCGGGGGTCTAGAGCTGCTAATTGAGGAATGTAATAATGAGGACATATTGAGAGCAATTTTCCCTCAGTACAGTTTCCTGATTTATTGTAATTAGTGGTACAGAGACATCTGGAGTTGGAAGAAACAACCAGGCTACTATTAAGAGACATGAATTTATCTAACCCTTTGGTTAACCTATTTGTACTTTTGACATTATTAAAAAAAATAAATATAAAAACAAAATTCTAGTTTCTGCTAGTAAGAAACCTTGCGTGGGGTGGATATGGACACTGGATTTCATTGCTTCAGTCTTTTAAAAAGTGAAGCTTCAGGAGATTCAAAAGAGCCCCGAAACTTTGAAATGAGTTCCAGAAAGGGGAAATGAAAGAAGTTGAAATGAAGGAGGCTTTATTGTTTTTTTTCTCATGCTTTTGCATTTAATTTACTGGAAGTAAATGGAAGTTGTTGGTGCATGGGGCTATCTGGTACAAAACTGATGGGAATGTCATTTCCCCTTCACCACACTGGAACTGTTCCCCTCAAGGTGCCTATCCATATGACAGCTGTTTAAGGCTGCTCTGTATCTTTGTCCACCTGCAAAGATGCATCAAAAACCAAACCAAGAATTCAACACAGCTTCTAAGTAGTTCTCTTTCATCAGCAATAAGTAATAACGAATTATAAGCCAGAAGGGACTATCTGTGAGACAAAGCTTCATTAAACCTTCTGAAAGGATTACTACACACCAAGTGTCTATTGTTTTTCTAGTAGCAGCTGGCTCCAGGTGCATTCTCAAATGTTACACATTAATCTAGGTCCTTTCTGAACCTAAGCTTTTTTGTCTTGCCCTACAAGTCGTATGACAAGGTTTAGATCAAAGTTTGCTTCTTGACCTGCGCAGAAAAGTCTTTGGAAAATGACAGACATCAAAATGGTGTGATCTCACCAAGTATCCCAGTCCTGTAATTTATGTTTTTTTCCTGGTATGTGTTCATTAAATTGGCTCTCTGTGAAGTCAGGTTATGGTTTTAATGGCCTCCTTTGATATTCAAATTTTTACAGAACATTCACTCCCTCTTTCTTGGTTGGAAAGCTGAACTATTTCTTCATCTCTTCAAGTCATCTGTACAGGGCCTTTGGTGGCTCCCACACACGTTTGCAAATCCCTGGGTGGCCAAACTTTATTTTGTTCCTTTTTCACATGCAGCTAACCTTTGAAAATAATTTCCAAGGGCTATTCTGAATAGCAGGATCCCTGCTGGAGCTTTTTAAGGTCGCGACATAAGATTTATCTTTAACACACATTCTGATTTTCTTTGCTTTGCCTTTTCTTTGATAAGAATTTGTTTTTCTCTGGTGTTTTGCTTTGTGTAACATTGTGCTTTTTGTGACCACACACCATTTTCAAAGGCTTACAAGTAAATTATTGTAAGCAGTGCCTTGCTATTGTATGCCGTTATTCACTGGTGAGGGAGGATGTATGCCAGCTGATAAAAATGAGAAAAGATAAAAAGAGTTCAGCACCTAACCTGCCCCATGGTGGAAATGGAAGCAGCTTTTCCTGCAAAACACTAAAGGTTCACAATCATTGGGAGCAAGTGAATAGGGAGAGAAGTCACTGTGTAAGAGTCAAGAGTCAAAGGGACTTTTAGCTGGGGATGGGAGGGCTGGTAGGACCTTGTTGTTCTGGCCCTAGGGAATGCCTTCTCTAGCAGCCCTTGAAAACAAGGCTTGGGGGGTTTATTGTAACACATGGGATTATTTGGGGTTTTACCTGATACCACTGATGTCAGTGAAGGTTTCACCAGTCAAGTCAACGGTATTATAGCCAGGCCTTTAATTACTGCAAATTATACTTATTCAGGGCTATGGGCAGAGAGAGAAAATGGACATTACCACCTAGGTAGGAATGGTATGATATCATGTCAGGTGTCCGAGCAAAAAGGCTGATCTTACTTAGCAACTCATATATCCTGTGGTGAGAAGGGCTGATCTAGACATCTGTTCACAGCCCTTTCACTAACACATCCTCTCAGATTAAAGTATTGTCCTGGAACAATTTTTCAACATGTATTTTCTTTTTCATTTTTTTGAGAGGAGTTTTTATGGAGAGAAGACCTTGCAGTCTCTCTCAAGTCACCAAGGACGCAGCAAGAGCCTCCTTAGCACTGCACAAACCAGCGCCCACAAGCAAACAAAAGCTGCTTGCAGCAATTGATGTAGATGTAGAATCACACTTCTGTGGTTTTCCCTCATAACTGAGTAGTAAAGATCAGATAGATTATCTTGAATTCATATAATTAATCATGAAGCAAAGAACCTAATCTTTAGGGGAGGTCCAACTGGTGTTAACTGGTCAGTTATTTTGTGTAGATGGGCTATGGTTAGACATTTATTTAAATATTAGTCCATTCATCTAGCAATTCAGTGCCTAAATTTTACATCAAAAATAGAAAGAAAAGAATGCTTACTATTCATAAACTTGGCATTCCCATGAACCCAGGCCCATGTAGATCTGAGTGGTAACACATTACGGTTTAGTTCACTATGAAAATAATATTAACCGCACATGAGGTGTGACCAACAGAAATAGTCACCAGAAAAAAAAATCATTTAACTTACTTTTGTAAAAGCACTCACTCCATCCTTAAATATATTGACCACATCTCTATGTAATAAAAACTGATTCCATTCTGCTGGCTTCAGCAGAGCTCTTCTTATCTACATTAGCAAAACATGAACACACCTTTAATTACTGACCTACCCTGCCGTGTGACAGACCATGCCTTTAACAGCTTTACATAAAATAATATTCCAGTTCTACTCTGTGTCAAACACAAAAAGTATCTATTCAAAGAGAAATACCAAGGAAAGAAGGATAGACAGGAAGCAATTCATCTAGTAAAACATGAGATGAGATCAACAGACTTTGAACACAAATAATGTATCACTAGAGACCTGCAGATTATCTACCCACATCCTAATGAAACAGCAAACAGAATTTTTTAAAAATAGAATATGTGTGCCTGTGTGTGTGTTTGCATATGCACTGCCTTTGTGAAATCTCATCACAAGTAATTATCTGTAGAAGAGAAATGATCTTGTGAGACCAGTCTGCCCATGCATAGCTAACAAATTTCAGACATTATTACAAAATTGTGACATATAAGTATCACAAATTAGCCTAGCATGAAGCTTATCTTCTACTGAGAGAGATTCTAGATAACTAAGGCCAGCACAACCTGCTCACTGCCCTCATATTAGAAAAAAAAATCAACACAACCCCCTATATACACAGAAAAAAACCCAACCAACCAACAACCAACCAACCAAAACACAAACAACCAAAACCAACCAAGAAAACCAAAACCACAAAAAAAAAAAAAAAATCATAGCAAAAGTCCTTGTTGACACTGATGGAGAGAGGGTCTAAATATCTTTACTGCTGTAGTTTGACACCTTATCAGATCCAGCTGCAATCTTCAGTTTGTGCATGGAGGTTAACACAAGGGAACTGATGGCTCCATTGTTACATTTCAGTGTGGCATCTTGTGTCTCACGCCTGGCAAAGTCACGTTTGTGCTGTGACCATGAACTGTGACAGTTGAGAAATCCCGTTTCTCCTTTTCCCATCCTAGCATGGATGGTAACTTCCCAGAAAAACAGGCCAGGCAAGTGCATGACTTTTTGTTTTGGAGACTGAGCCTGTTTTCCACTTGATGCAATCCAATAACAGCACAACAGAACCATTTTACTGTCAAAACATATATTTTACATTCATAACCAGAGATGCAGCATTTGAAGATTGTCACTTCTCATCACACTGACACTAGAGACTGCACAGCTCTTACAAGGCACTTTATGCTTTGCAGGATCAGAACTTAAACGCTCTTAGCTCAGTCCATCCAACATAGTTGACCAAAACTTCACTCACAAAACAACTCATAGACAGGGGGTCAAAGTCTAAGACAGGAGAAGATGACCGTTCAAAAGAGGAATGCTATGTTTGGGGATGGACCTTACATTACATCTCTTATGCCTTCTGATTTTAGTAAGATGCTACATGCTCATTTCTAATATCTTACTTCACAGCTTTACTTCAGAACATTTTGACAAGATGCTTTAGTTGCTAGTAATCAGAGAACAATTTCTGTGCACCGTGGCAGTTGAAAAAGGAAAACCCAATCAGGGTATTAACAGCGTGTGTCTAACCTCATATATAAATGTGCATCTTGAGAAAAAAATTTACCTTGCATTAGGAATTACTATACCTTCTCCNGTCAAACTCAGGAACAGAATACAACATGGTTCCTAATTTCTCATTAACAGTGTGTCAGACAAACTGATTTATCAGGAAATCTGCCTTCCTGAAAGCAGCATTGCAAGAGCACCTGTAATCTTCTTTCTAATTAATTTAGCTATGGAACTCTGCCTCTGGTTCATCTCCAACAAGAAAAAAAAAGAATTATCTATGATTGCATTGCAATACCTATTAAAAGATTATTTTTATTCTCAGAGGAAACATGAAGAAGTAACCAGACGTGAGTTTGTTGGTGTCCTTTGCCAGATAGATGACTATGGCTTTTGTGATGTGCAAACAATGGAATACAGACCTTTGCAAGCAAAAAAAAATGTGATGTTCCTACAATGGAAGGCTTACCAGGACCTGACTGAATTCTTCTGTAAACTTCCATGCTCACTTCATTTGCAAAGACCCCATTTTCTCCCTGCACAGACTGAGGCACTCAGAAGTGTCACACACTTTCAAGCATGGATGGGGTTTCAGAGATCTTCCATCATCGCTGGGAGCTGACTGCTCATTTCTTGGGTTTTGATATCTCAGAGGGAACATTTAGCCACTGAGGGAGTATTTATGGGGTATTTTGGAGAAACTCAGACCAGGACTGGGATGCATGTACCAGAAGAGTGAATATGAAGAGCTAAGCAGAAAACTGGATTTGTGACCAATTCCTGACTCTGCCACCAATCTGTAGCAAAACCTAGAGCACTGCACTTTCTGCCCCTCCTTCAGTTCCCTCTCAGGGGAGTAAAGATCATGACTCTGTGTTTACCCATCCTTTTCTGTCTCTCTAAGAGGGAAACTGAAATAAGCTGGAAAGAATTCAGACAGTCAGTTAAGCCAGTAGAGGTTTAACCTCCAAGCAGGTCATGACACCAATCGGTGGGTGACAGTAACATCTTCAGCTGCTGGGGCAGGCAAAAAGGAGCGCATGAATACAGGCATGCAGGCCAGGAGATGTTCTCTCACACTCAGGAAACTGCTGAAATAAAAATGTTCTTAATTCAGCCCATTTTTTGCATTGCAGTTCTACTAGGTTTACGTTTTCACATGAAGGTTTTGCTCCCCCTCTCTCAAGATTATATTATTTTGGAGGGAAGCACTGTGAAAGTAGGTTCCTTTTGAGCATGCATAGAGTGGAAATTAGTCATTAATCAACTGAACCCCCACAGAACCACTAACTTAATGCAGTAAAATGAATGATGGAAGGAAAAATAAATGCATCTGAATTAAACAAAGCAGAAATATTATATCAACCAAAACACAACACACAGAGGCTATTCTTGTAAGGGAGGGAGTTGAGGAGTCCTTCTTAGATTTATTATTTGGATTATTAATCCTGATGGGCTAGGGAGAAGCAGGGAGAAAATCAGTCTTCCATCCTGTGGTGCAGAAGCCAAGTATCCTGCAGTCTAGAATTAAATGATACAGATGCTGCTGTGTCTGGACTGAAGTTGTAGCAAAGAGCAACTTTTTTTTTTTCACCTTTCTTACCTAAATAGGAATCTCTGCAGAAGTTTACCATCACAAAAAACATTGTGCACCTTTGAGATATGGGAGATGGATCCTTTTAAAATGAAAGACATCCTAACAGTTCTCTGTACAAAACTAACCTCCTCAGTCAAGGTAGGCAAGGGATAGAAAGAAATATGCTCTTCAGTGAAGTAGTTCTGTATCTTTCTCACTGAGAAAGCTTTTGCTTTAATGAAACTGGTCCCAAACAGGTCAAAAGGATCACATGCAGCCTACCAGCTCCCAAACTGGAAGCATCTCCAGAGCTGGGGGTGTGAAAAGGAAGCTTTTGCTCTTGAGAAATGAGAATCAGTACCTGAAGCTTGGCCTGTCCTGCTTCTGGGGTACAAAGGCACTGTTCAGAGCCCAAAGCCCCAGTCCATCACATCTGGTGCAGCAGCAGCAGCAGCTAAGAGCTGGCAAAAACTCCCTGCTCCCCCACAGCCCCATCCTGCTGGGAATGTCACATCCTTGGTGCATTATGGAAAGAAATAACTTCTAACAGCATGAGAGCAGAAGAGGGAATTGAGGACTGAACATCCTCAGGACTTCAGTCAGGTCCCACTTACACTCTTTTGGGTTTATAGGTCGAGCCCAGGAAAATCAGCCTCAAATTAAAGTGGGCTACTGTGAGCTTCATTAGCTGTAAACAATCCACGGTTCATTAAGGGGTGAGGGACCAGGCTCACTAAAAGCTCTCCTAGGAAGAAGTTACACTAAACCAACAACTGGATATTAAGGGTATAAAACAGGTAGTAACACAATATGGGAGGCAAAAATCAGAGCTGCAGAGGTGCAAATTCTCCCAACTTTTATTAAAAATGTATCTTGCAGCTCATAAATGTTTTGGCCACTGATGAGAAAGCAGATTAGGATTTCAAAAAGCAGTTAAAAAGTTGGGATCAAATACTATTTCTGACTAGATTTTCACACATCCTTTCAGATATAACTGCTTGGTGAAGGACAGAACATTTTGAGCATACTTGCATGCACTTTTTTCCTTTAGAAGAGGTTCTTCTAAGTCCTTTATTTTGGCTGTGTCTGAGATTTCCCACATGCTCTCTTCATCATACAAACAATTCAGTTTACACTTTCCTGGCAGAGTTAAAGAGATTGCCCCAAGAACTACTCGACATGTAAGCAAAGACGAATCAGCCCAAAGAAACGCTGCTGTAAAGGGCAGCCCCTGCCCCTGTGCCAAGCAACAGGGAAATTGGCTGCGAGCCCTTTCTGAGGCTTTATTGAAATGTGTTATTTTCCCTGCACAGAAGCACCCCCTGCCCTGCACGACGCGGTGGAGGCTCGCAGTCCTGCGCACACGAGTTTTGGCTAATCGAAAGCAGCAAGCATGCCAGGAATCTGTTTGCCCTACGCAAACCGTGCTACCTTGTATTGATTTCCTCGTGCATGTTAACATAAATCTGACATTAACACGAGCCTACCCAGCACTGCTCTCATGGAGAGCACACTGATTTACAGGCTGTGCTAATGGGGGTTGTGTTCAGACAAACAACTCCTGGTCCTCTCTGCACAGGGATGAGGCATCATTTGCCATTCCCCATCAGATTCCTTGACTGAGTGCATCTTTTGTTTGATTTCTCTCTATTTTTGGAGGCTCCACCACACTACTGGTCTGTTTTTCTGCATCCTGCTGTAAAACATTACTGCTATGCCAGTCAGGAGAAAGACTCAATCTAATATTTTTTTCCCCCTAGGATCCCAGTGGGGGTGACTGCAAGAAATCATTCAGGAGACAAGTTGTCACGCCTTTAATTTATTAGATGTCATATAAGCACTCAACCCTCATTTAGGTACTTTAAAAGCAACTTGTCTCTGCCTCCCCAAATGGAAAACTCAACAAGCGTATTTACAGTTCATTTGACATGTTTCCTCTCCAGTTAAAAACAGGTCCCTCTCTTCTATTCTATATGATTACTTCAAACACTTTAAAACAAAATAATTTAACGGTCTTGGATAGAGGTGTTTTTGCAATTTTTAATAAGACTTCTCTTTTTAGCCTTTCCTTTCAGGCAGAAAAATATACACTAGTCTTACTAATGTTTTGTTCATGTTTCTATTTCTTTAGGTTCTGAAACCAGGCTGGCACTAATCCCATTGTATAATCATGGGTGCTTTATATTTCTACTTCACCAAGGAAAAAACTCACAGCAAACCATTCTTTATCCCACCTGTTAAAATGTCCCATACACCATTTGTCTTCTCTGGCCTTGCTTTGTTCAAGGCCAACCCTGGCCCCCAGTCATACTCACACAACTGATGTGTCCGAATGATAACACAAGGAAAATTCCACCGGAAAACAGGAGGTGCAAGAAACACTTGGGAGCACTGTACCCAAATTTTCAGTGTACTCAATATCCTGCCTCAGTGAGGTGGCTTTGCCCCTAAGCTGGGTACCTGTGTACCTTGGCAGGAGCTGTTTGTTCACAGAACCTGCCTTTGATGAACCTACCTTTATAATGTAATTTTTGGTACACAACAGCTATTCTTTGCTTATACCTGCTTATCCTTTCTTCTTTCTATAAAAACTGGGAAGCGACTTAGACTACATAGTTAAAAAAAAAATTCTGAATATAATCCAACAGAAAATTAACAGCTATGAGAGCATTTGAAAAGAGCAGACGTAGAGGCAAGTGCTGTTAGAAAAACAAGTAACAAATTAGAAACCTGGAGAGTCATTGCTGATATTATGACAAGCTGCATCTTTAAAACCTATTAGAAATAAACAGATTCACAGTAGTAATTAGGGAATTGGCAGTTGGATAGAGAAAAAGGGAAGTGAAAGAGAGGGAGATATTCTTAAAAATATTGAAATTGCAAAGCTCTTTGCCTCCATTAGCTTAAATGCTACAATTTAAGCACTCTGTATGTCAGCTCATGAAACTGCACTGACAGAAGTCTCAAAAGGCTTTTTTTTTCCCCTGCCTAGTGAGTAATAGCTAATAATCAGTCACAAAACCAGAAAAGTCCCCCTGGTTTGCAGAAAGGTACAGTTGTGTTACTGGCTTCCACAAGGTGGCCTCTGCCAGTCACTTTACCCTGCAGTGACACCCCTGCACAAGCTGTGTGTCCTGTAGGCTCAGACTTATTCCTGTTTTTCACCCCAACTCCTTTTCCTCCCCTAAAGGACTGGGAAGTACACAAAAAAGACTTTAGGATCATGAAAAAGCATAAGGACATTAAAAAAAACAGGTGTGGAAAAAGCATAGAAACACCCCTGATTTGTCTTGACAAGTATTTCCCTAAGTTGTTCATGCTGAAAAGAGAAGATGCCTCCTTTGTCTCAACTGGCAGACAAGCAACCACTGATAATATTCATCTGTAGAGGCTCTATCCTTACAGTAAGGTTTTACTCTTCTACTCTGATTGTTTCTTGTACAAATTCATTAAAAGTGAGTGAGCTCTCTTCACATACCACAAAGGAGCCTGCACAACAAACAGTCCTTTTTTTTTTTTAACACTTTTCAGCTTAAGTGAAGCCGGTGTGGCCTTATCAAAGCTGAAATGCTGAAGTCGAGTGTCAGGCATTAACACAAATGTCAAGTGACTGCAAACTTCTGGATGAAGAGATATTTCAATGATTGCAAGGCTGGCCTAAGATTCGGAAAGCCTGGTTAAATCTTATCGCTTGTGTTCAGCTCCTGAGTGACCTTGAACATGCTTTGAACTTCAGGTTCCCAGCAAAGTGACTGATTTTTCTTGACTCCTCCTCTGTGTCCTCTCCTCTCTTTGGCCTGTTTGCTTCTTCAGCACAGAAAGTACAGCTTATTATTTATAGCATTGCACACAGTGTGGTTCAGTTTCTGTAGCAATATTCAGTTTGACTGTAATGGAATAGATGATAAAAAAGAGAGGACCTATACAAAGAAAAACACTTCTAATTTAAGCCCAAGTTCTTTACCTAAAAGTAACAACAATTCACAAAACAAGGTCACAAGTAGCTTTAAGTCCAAGGATGTAAAAACTGTCCTATCTTTGCTATCTGCTATAAAGAGGCCTCAAATTCTTTTATTGGCAATATACAAATGTTACAAGGAAAAGAGATAGATACAGTGACCTACCCAGTCAGAGAGAAAAGCCTGTCCTTAAAAGCTGGGATCTTCACATTTCTGTTTGTGCAGTTTCCACAATGAACTTCATAAAAGGTTGACACCAGTTTAAAAAAGAGAGCTCTTTGTGCAAAGCTGTATGCTTTATTCAAAGCACAAAATATCTTCCAGACAAAAACATGTTCTGCTGAAATAAACAAACACGGATCAGAGACAAGAGAAACTTAAAAGGACCCTCTGGGTTTCAGCAGATTGCAGTTTACAATGACCATGTATTTTCTCCCCCATGCAGTCTCTTTCTGGCCATCAGTGGCTGTGCTTTCTTCTTTTAAACTCGCACCTCAAAAGCTGCAAATCTACTGTAGTATTTTTATACACTAACACTGAGGACTCTTTATGAACTTGCTTTGTGTGCCTAAATTAATCCCTGGCATTCAAGGTTGAATTTGGAGGCATCAATGTTCCCTGCAGACAGCTGTTGTGAGGCAAATCAGAAGGGGAACAACAGCTGGTATTAGGTTATAAATTGGGGTGCCAGAGCAGCAGTGAGGCTGAAGGACTCTCTACATGCACAGAATTCTGCTCCAGCCATTATGGAATGAGTAGAAAAAGATAGAAGACAGATATGAGCTACTGCACGGGACCGGATAAGGCTAGAAATACGATTCTACATTTTTTGGATAGAAAAAGCTGTATCACGTGCCAACAGCGTGTACAAGGACAGCAAAAATGTGACAGAAGGCATGAGGACAAAGCAGAGGGCACATGCCATCTCCTGACAAGACTGCTTGAAGAAAAAATGGTAAACATTTTATGAAAACGGAAAGCAAAGATGTTAAGTCATAGTTTTCCTATTACAAAGTCAGCTTGAGGAAGGTAAAGAGGTAGGTTAGGATCAATTTCACGTGGACTCTGGTTTTGTTAACACCTTTCTCAGGTTGATGGGAAAAGTTGTTTTCTGAAGATCATTCTTCTCTATCAGAGGAGCCTGGATAAATTGGTTAAATTCAGCCTGGCAAGATGAATCCCTTGTCAAGCAAAGTCTGAAATGCTGTCCACTGACTCCTTCCTCCAGTCTCAGTTCCAATTTTTCTATTTCTCCTGTGTCTCTCCACCACTGCTCCACCAAACCTGAGCAACCTAACAAAGGAGAGGCATTCCCAAACAGGCAAATATCCCAGAACAGTATGTATCCTCACTATCTGCTACAGGGAACAAATTTCTTGAAACTGCCTTTCAGAAGTAGTTTATAGAGAATAGTTTGTTACAAGATGAACTTGAGAAAATTTAGTAGCTTCTGTTCTCTACTAGTTCATTTTCTAAACATTTTATTAGTCAACTCTTTAAGTTTTGTGAGAGAAGAGGGGTTAAATCAAGAATAACTACCCAAAACTTGCTCAATTTTAAATTAGTAATAAAGGGAAATTCAGGGCATTTTCAGTCCAGACTATCTTTTATTTCTTTTGTCCCATTTTCAAAAGGAAGCAGAAGCAAACATTAAGATATCAATTCAGTTCTCTACACACTGGCAGATTTAGTGCTACTGCAGACCCCGTGAGGTGCTCAGGTGAGACTGCCAGGTATGGCACAGGATGTGGAGAGTAACAGCACCTTCTGCAGTGCTTGAGCAGCCTGGTTATGCCCCTTTCTCTGCATTTATGCTCTGGCAGCTGAATTGGCACCAAACTATCATGGTTGCATGGAAAACAGCAGAGCCAAAAAGTGGCCTGACACATCCAAAACCTGATATGAGGTCTTAAAAGGAAAACCAAGGCAGTTTAAACTTTTAATCTGATTCCTAGAGCTGGCTGAAATGTGGTTCTGGAACAGTTAGGGCTTTCTATGACTGCAAATCTTGCTAATCTGGTCTCCAATCTCTATTACATTCCTCATGTGAACCATTAGAAACCTGCACAGTCCTTAACACAAACCTACATCCTCATCAGTGGAAACAGTCCTCTCCTTTATCAGCCACATTTACTGTTGCTATCTGAATCCAAAGTTTAAAAAAAAAAAAAGGACAGCTGGCAAAAACAAAACAAAAAAGCAAAACAAAACAAAACATAAAAACAACAACAAAAAAAGAGAAAACAAAAGAACATAGAAAAACAAAGATCTTATAAACTTTATGCCTTGAAGAAAGATGAGTGCTTTTATATTATCACTTTACCTGAAGGTTTTATTCATATATCAGTAGAGACAGTGTAGAGTCATCCAGTGACTGAACTATGTTTGGGTTAGATCATAGATGTCAAAACACTTCATGAAAGATACTTGAACAGAAAGCCAATTTTGTGGGGTGCTTCACTAAAAAAAGTGTATCCAGAGGTGTCTAGAACAAAAAGCAACATGAAGATATCTGGCACCCACTTAGAGTCACAGACCACACCATTTTGCAGACACTCATAGAAAATTCAAGTCAAAATCACAGTTTTGACTCCAGCGGAAAGCACTAGTTTAAGGAGACACCAACCTTAACATGCACTAGGCTTAAAAGGAATTTCAAACTCTTCGTTCTTTGAAAAGGAAAAAAAAGCATGACTAAAATTTCCATTATCTTAGCCTTAGAAAATAACTTTTCTAAGTTATTGAAGTATGAACTATAATAGCATTGGGATGCATTATTTATTACACAAATTGTTTTATTATTATACAGAAGTGCCAAGCATCAAGCACTTTCTTGTGAAACAGCAAGGAAAGAAGATTGACCTGTCTGGCATTTATGAAACAGTTCAGGGTATGTTTCCATGTCTCCCAGAATCCTACAGCCACAAAATGACCCAGAAAGAGGGGAAGTTCTTTTGTAGTGTGATCTGGGTGTCAGATCTTCGTGGTTTTCCTAAAATGGAGCAAATTCAGGATACCCATTTAACAAGTGAATTTGATAATCAGTTCCTGCTGAATCTGTAATTAGCAGTGATCTGACCCCTCCAGAGTGACAGCAGCCCACTGAGCTCATTCACAGCCCAGTGCTGCCTTCAAGAGAGGATTTCAGGATATCAACACTTCTGGAGCTGGTCTGCCCACATACTGGAATTCAAGCTCTTTGTTCAGTCATCCAGACCTCCTCCTTGAAGGGCTGGGTTTTCCAAGCACCCGGATGGTTTGAACACTGCCCAGATGGTTTTTAAGGAAAGGTGGCCACACCCTGTCCCTCCAAAAGTCCCCCTCTCTGGCTGTGTAGAATAGCCCTGGAGCTCTGTAGAGGCACTTCTACAGCTGGGAATTACCTCTATGCTTCCTCCTGTGCTTCTCAGGTATCCAAAAGAGATCAGGTTCTGCCTAGGTATTCCAGCAGGGCATAAATTACAGCTCAGGAGGAAAGGTTTCAACAGGAAATTGTTTCCAGTCTCAAAGGAGCCTTACACTAATTTATTTATTTTTCCCCACCAAGCAGCACAGCCCATTATCTTTATTTTTGTGCTCTGTTTTTGCTTGAATGCAAGTCTAGGACTAGTCATGGATGAGTGGCATTGTTTTTTTCAGGGTGGTGATTGGTAGGAAGAATTGCCAGGATTATGAAGCTATTTCAGTTTTGCCATATTTCTTTTTATGTTCCAATACCTTAAAAAATAAAGAACATACCCCAACCCTAAATTGCCAAAGCATACTCTGTATTTTTGTTCCTTATCACAGGACGAAAAACTGGTGTTCATTTTCAGCCCTAAAAATGACTACTAACACCTCAATTTCAGAGTTCCTCACAGAGAAAAATTCCCAAGTATTTTCAAGCACCCATTTCCTGAAAAGTGAAGACATTTATGCAGGCACAGAAAGGAGACACCCCATTTCAAAATTCAGTGCATACAGGGAGACACTATTCAAGTGTGCAGGGAAGCAGCTACCCCTGTTGTCACAGTATGTTTAACCAGCCGAGTGACAACAGAACCGCTTTTTCCTCTCCATCACCAGCAGAAATATTACTTGAGCTTCTATATTCACAACACCTTTTTTGTCTCTTCTTTTCTTAAGCTACTCTTGTTTGCTTAGTGTATTTAGCAGACATTTATCTCACTCTATCAGCAAAGATTAAAGACTCATACTACCTAGTAATCCAATTACCCTGCATGAGAAAAGCAAATGTATCTTTGGTCAGTGCCCACAGAGCTCCAGGAATCCATCACAATATAAAATGAAATCTAATTAATTGTGTGCTTTGGTTTAGCTTCATCCACATCATTATTTCATTCGCTTCTAATGGATATGTTAGCAGAGATTTAATAGTTTTAAATGCACAGAGCCAATGGGTCAGCTTACCCTAAGGTCAGTGTTCAGATAATTATATTTTTAAAGAATTGTATCTGAAAAAAGTTACTTGTGGTGGGAGACACAAAGGAGACACAGTTACAGAGCCTTGGGATAATAATATAGCACTTACGCAGAAATCTGAGTGTTCACCAATTCCACTAATCCTCACTCTACATTTCAGGAGAAGGGGACTCTCATCAAAACTTTTTTTGCTTCTTCCCACACATATTTTCCCACAACCTATTAAAGCATCTGGAGGAACCCTAAGTAGCACAACACTTACCTGAATCCCAGAGGCAACCAGGTATCTGAGTAAGGTTTGGTGAAGGAAAAACCAACAAGGCCACAGTATAACACTATAGATAAATGGGCTGGTGTGAGATAATGAAAAATACAGTGGGGAGTAGAAAAAAGGGCCTGTGGTCCTACTTAGAGTTATTGGGGAAGCACACTGTGTCTCCAGGCTAGGACAGAGTCACAGGAGAGCTGTGAGAGCCAGAGGATAAGCCAACACTTCTGTAAAACTGCAGTAAGATAGCAGGAAGAAAGAAAGCCTCTTAATATCATTTAACCAATGTAGTGTTATAAAGCAACTTGCCCACAACTGACAAGCAGAGTTTTTTAGATAGTGAGAGACAATTCCTGGAAACATAAAGCAGACCAAAAATGAAATAAATCATCACAGAAAAGTTGCAAAACACTCTGTTAACAGCAAAGTGATTAGCCATTAGCAGAAACTACTTCTAGATGTGGTAAAGTCTTCATTATCTGTGCCTGTTGAATAAAGGCTAAAAGCTGTCTAAAATATATGACATAATGTAAATAGAAGTTATAGGGAAAAAATACACAGAATGCATTAAACCAGAGATCAAATTAGTCACTAATAAAGTTTCTCTCCCAGCCTTGAAAGCAACTGAAAATAACATTATCTTCTTGAATGTATTAAAATGAGGCAAGGCGTAAATATTTTACTGATTCTGAATAGTTTGTCCATAGGAAAAGAAAATGTTTTATCTTTTAAATGGTTAATATCTGATTTAATCAGTGCTTCCACTTTGTGATTTAACAGAGCTCTAGGAAAGGAACTGGGAAAGAACAGCAAGATCTGTCTCACCAAATGAGTAATTCCTTATGAATATCAGCATCCATATTTTCCAAAAGCATATATGAAATTTACTTCCATAACTCCACTCATTTTTAAAAAGCAAAATCACCATCCATGAAGCCTATAGGGTTTTAAGAACTGAATGCACTCTGTTGTCTCCTACTGCCCTTACACTTTTCCTTGCTCTCTTGCAGTGTAAGTTGGTGGGATATAAAGCCAGCTTCCCTCAGCCTTCCTGTTGTAGCACACAAGTTTGCAGTGAAGTGTTTGCTTAGGCACACACCTTAGACGTGGGCTCGAGTGCTCAGGGGAGTCAGCATGTGGACACAGGGAACTACAGGGCTGGCACTGACTTAAACAAATTTTACAAGTCCAAACACCAAGCCCTTCCCTCCAGAGAAATGTTGCAAAATACCTGACATGACAAACCCCCCCAGCTTTTACAGAGGTGATGCCTGAGTAGAGGCTACCTAAAACAGAGGCCAGACAAGATTAAGAGAATAAACTGGGTATGTATTGAAAGGCCTTCAATAGGCACACCTCAGGCAGTCAAAAGCCCTCTCTGGGAGAGGCTAAACCTAAGATGGACCCCAGGTCACAAGGTTTTTACACTTTTATAAGTTTTGATCAATTTACATATCAGGGTTAATGCTCTAATTACAATTTCAGGTGATGACTTTTAGAGCTTTAGTTTAAATACTTCAGGGCCTGGAACAATGAGGTGTCCTTGAGTCCAGGCCTAGAGAGGATTTGTTATGTCTAACTAGCATGTGAGAACAGAAGCTCACAGACTGTATGGAGTTTTAGAGCTACACTAAAGCAGTAGAGGGTCTGAAAAATATAAAAGCTAAATCTTAAGACATCAGAGGTACTGAGCTGCCAGACTGCTGCATCCACAGGATCCATACAGACGAGCCACGAGTGACTGGTGCGTGCCATGGCCATGATCAGAACAGTGTGGCTGCCACACAAACTCATTCTGTGTTCGTGTGTGTGTGCATGCACATGTGCTGTACTTTGAACAAAAAATGTGGCATGTGTTTCCAGCCTTCAGTCTGGGTGCAAAGCGAGGTAAAGGCTGAGGAGACAGTCAGACCACAGCCACCAACCCCAGCAGCTCTGCCAGCGTCACACCAATCCTCAGAGTGGGGCAGCACTCAGACCAGGTGTCCTGTGCAGCATACAGCCAAGCCACCATGGAAGAGTGGTTAAACCAGCCACAAAATACTGACTGCTTCGCTTGTTTTGAGAGTGATGCTCCTAGCTCTTGGCATTTCTTAAAAGAAAAAAGAAAAAAGAAAAAAGAAAAAAGAAAAAAGAAAAAAGAAAAAAGAAAAAAAAGAAAAAAGAAAAAAAAGAAAAAAGAAAAAAGAAAAAGAAAAAAGAAAAAAGAAAAAAAAGAAAAAAGAAAAAAAAGAAAAAATAAAAAAGAAAAAAGCATATTTGTAAAAAAACAAAAGCAACCCACTCTTCAAACACACATACACATACAGATTTAGGCAAATCTGGGGAGTTGTACAACAAAGTAGTGCTAATCTGACATTGAGCTTTGCTCCCTATTGATTAATTGTCAAATATAGATGAAATTCTGTGTTCATGTTGCAAACTGCACACAGGTCATTTTAACTTGAAGTTGAAGAATATGAAAGGCCTGAGACAGAAAAGAGAATCAAGTGGGAGGAAAAAAAGAAAAGAAAACAAAACAACCAACAAAAAAAACCCCAAAGGAGGCAAGGACATGATGACATTTCAAAGAAAATATAACACAAAGATGATTCTATCTGCTTGAAGCTCATGCACTGCTACTGAAGTTGCCTACTTTATGAGGCCAGTCTTAAAGACAGATACAAAGGGAAAGTTAGTCAAAAAAATCAATTCTATTCTCTAAGTTCCCAGCAGGTCCCCTGCATCCATCAATAAAATAACTGATGCAGTATTTTTTTTCTGTGCAATGTGGCCTTAAAACAAGTAGAAGAAAGTATTAGAAGAAATCACACACCGAGTCATGCAAAGCCATTGTAAAACTGAAATTACTTGGAGAATTTCATGAATGGAGCTAGAAGATGACTCATGCAGTCCTCCTTTGTCCCACAGGGGAAGTTCAAAAGGGCATCACAAACAAGTATTTCACAACCACGACTTTCTGTGTGAATGAAAGGCAGAAGCCCCACTGAGAGGCTTGCAAAATGTCCAGAAGCACAACAAACTGTATTTTCTTCAAAAACACCACTTACATCTTTCCAAAAGATAAAACTGGACATAACAACACAGGACATACTTAACAAGGCATAAATTAATTAGATTTGAAGTGAATGCAATCTATCAACTGGTCAACATAGCCACGTAAAGCCATTTCTGAAGAATCAAGCAGCCTTTTTCTCTTTAAGTAAAATATTTCTAACAAAGTAGAATTTGAAGCCTTCTGAGCCATTTTCTCTACTTGGTCTTGGAGAAAGAGCAGCTCACTGCACACAGACTGCAAGAATTGCAAATCCCGACCTGTCTGTACTGCACTGGGGCAAAGGGAGATGGAGATCATTACTGAGACCTTTGGGAGCCACACACAGCTTGCCTTTCACTGGGCTCCTCAAGGCTTTCATGCAGCTCCTTCTTGAGCAAAGGTGATTTTTACTTCTTTAATCATACACTCATTATCCCAATTTGATGTCTGCTTGCTAATCTCCTGCCGATGCTGTGATCTAAATTTAGCACTCAGGTTTTCAGAGTCAACTCTGCCTACAGCCCTCTCTTGGTATTAGGTACAGCAATCTCTTTCCACGATCCTGCTTTTTATTTAAAAGTTATGCACTATCCTTCTGAACAATTTAAATAAGGTGCTTATTAGAGTTCCTGTCAGGTTCTTCAAACTTGGCACAACTGCTATTGAGGCAAAACCACCAAAAGTTCCATGAAATCCAAAAAAACCTAGAAAACCTACACAGGGCTTTGGATAACAACTGGAGTAGTCACTTGTGTGCAACAGCTAATTAGTCTCTTTTTATTTCCAACACAGAAATGGAGTTTGACTTTCTACAATATATAACCAATCTTCCTAAAATAGACATTGCAAGGTAGTTGTGACTCTTAATTGCTTTTGTTATTACTCACTGTAGTCAATCCCTTCAAAGAGCTGAGCTACAGCTTGGCAGCTGCACCTTCCACAACTTCAGTGGGATTTGCAGGTGTTCAGCCACTGCCTGGATGTAGCTGTTTGCTGTTTGACAGCTATGCTATGCACATCTTTCTCACATCATAGAATAACGCCTTGGGAACAACAACACAGGTAGGATGAAAAACCTACTTGTTCGAGTCTGCTTCTCCCTTTTGGATGAAGGTATGTTGGAAACCAGAGCTAATTTTCACATTTGGCTTAGTGTAGATACCTGTGTGACATACCAGCCCTCACTGGTTTGCCCTTATGTAATTCTAGGCACATATATTTCACTTGCAGGTCTTCCAATTCATCCCCAATGTGCTTTGCATTTTTCACGTTTACATGCAGTGATACAGTTGTGGATACCAGTGACAACCAGCAGGCCTCTGAAAAAGAGGTTCCTTAAGCAGCCAAGGAACTAATTGTAAAGAAATTGAGTCCAACACGACAATGCTGGGTAAGCCCACAGTACCTGTAAACCAGAGTACAGCAGTGATGATTCATGAGCGTGCAGGTGTAGTGCTGAAGGAGTTCTACCATTTACTGTGATTTTCTCATATGTCCTTGATGCTTAGAAATATCAAAAGAACCCAAAGATAATGTTGCACTAAGGAGTCCTGAGGTGCTCTGTCTGCAAAGACACAGCCATGCCACCAACAAGAAAACAGCCCAAGAGAACAAGTGTGGAATCCAGCTCCTTGCGGGATCCGTGCCAACGTCAGCCCAGCCTGAGGATGGCATCCCTCATGTGACCTCCTTAAGCAGTAGCATTAAGGGTGAGCTTTGAGCAATGGAGCTAACACTGGTTGTGGAATCACTCTCCAGACCTGAATTATGAGAGGCTGTCAGCACCTTTCATCAACATGCATCATATTGCTTACTTAATGGACCCTGAAAAGGATCTACTATTTTTCAATATTTTTTCCCATTATTGTAAATAGATGAGATTCTGCTCCAGGCCACATAAGAAAGATGAAAAATTAAGAGGAAGAGACATGAATAAATGCAGAGAACGTGAAGAAAGAACATGACTGCTCGTATTTTTTTCCCTCAGCAAGGCATTTTCTTCCCCTTGAAAAAACTAGCAGTTGCCCTGAGAAGGAGCCAGTTGATGTTACCTGGAATGCAAGATGGACAAGCATTCTAAAGAAGCAATACCTGCAGTAAAAAACTCCAAGTATTTTACTAGTTTAAACATTGTATTAACAATCATTTTTTCCTCTAAATGGTGATTCTGATCTCTTTTTAAAATTAAAAAAAAAAAAAACTTGGTTAGTGGCACAAATATTAAATCTAATCATAAAAAAGTTTTTGCACAGCATTACACAGATTGAGCAGCTCATATAGCTATAAACAACAGTTCTTCTGAATTAAAAAAGGTACCTACATAAGCTGTCTGCTCTGAAAAATGACCTCTGAGTCCTTAGAAATGAACCCAAACCTCACATTCTCAAAAGCCCTATTTTTAATACTACTTTTAATCCAAATTTTAGCAATCCATCTGTGCATTTGAAACAGAGTCACTGAACTTATCACCATTCAAACCTCTGTATGTGTTTACAAAGTCATGGCAGAGCATGAAAACAGGGAATCTCGACAGAGGTGGTCTGTAACCATTTGCAGGCTCAGGTCAATGTGGCAGGTCTCTTCTCAAATTAGTTCCACCTTTTCCTCCTGATAGAAACAGGTTTCAGCTGTCAGGGTCTCTCAGCTGCTATGTTATGTTTATTATATATATGCATATGTTTTTTGCTATTGATTTGGTAAGGAAAACCAAAGCAAATTCAACAACAGACGAACTCTGCGATTTGCAATCCTGACACAGCACTGTGAGAAATTCAAAGTATCCTTGATCTGGGGACTTAACTTGAATGTTTAAAGGAAGGAAACAGACTGATAACCCTACCTCCATAGTATCTCCACAAATATTCCCTCTTCCCTGGGTTTTATTGGTGGGATGTCTTCTGGATTTTGTGGTTTTTGGTTTTTTTCCCACTGAATTAGTTAGATAGATGTATAACACAAAATGAGCACAGAGGAATTGTATCCTTGTGTTGTGGTTTTAGTAGTGGGGGGGTCATAAAGATGGCTCTTGTGAGAAGCTTCTGGAATTCTTCACCATTTCCAGCAGAGCCAATCTCTGATGGCTCTGAAGATGATGGACATGCCACTGGCCTTGTCTGGGCCAATTAGAAAGGCTGGTTACACCTCTGTGATGACATATTTAAGGAAAAATCAAAACAAAATGTGCACGCAGCTGGCTTTTAGTTAGAGAAGGAGGAGGATGTGAGAACATGTGAGGGAAAACAATATGGAGACACCAAGGTCAGTGAAGAAGGAGGATGTGCTCTAGGCTCTGGAGCTGCGATTCCTCTGCAGGCCGTGGTGAGCCCATGGTGAGGTGGGGTGTCCCCCCTGTAGTCTGTGGGGTCCATGAGGGATGCAGAGCCACCTGCAGTCCATGGGTGAGGTGCCAGTGTTAGAGCGGGGAGATGTCGGAAGCCACAGCAGCCATGGATGCCAGAAGAAGCCGCAGTAGCTGGAGATGCCAGGAGAAGCAGCAGCAGGTGCAGCCCAGTGAGAGACAGAGACTGAGATAAAAGTCCCGCAGTTTGTGGAGGAGGTGACCACGCTGAAGTGGGTGGATGTCGGAGGAAACTGCAGTCCAGGTGGGAGACCCAGTTGGAGCGAGAGGGGCCCCTTGCTTCCATGCTGGAGCAGTTTATCCTTGGAGGACTGCATCCCGTGGACAAGTCAACCCACACCATAGAAGTTCACAGAGAACTGTCTCTCGTGGGAGAGACCCCACGGCAAAAGCAGAGGAAAGAACTTCTCTCCCTAAGCAGGGGAAGAAGATCCTGGAAATGGACTGACCTGAACCCCCACACCCTGCCCCCCTCGCACTGTTGGTGGGTTGGGAGGGAAAAGAAAGGTATCTTTTAAAGGTTTAGGTTTACTTCTCATAGCCTCCTTCTAACTCAGGTAGTAACAAATTTCACTTTGCAACTTAACTTGAGCCTGGTTTGTCCTTGGAGCGTTTTTCTCCCATTTCATTATCTCAACTCATAGACCCTTGTGTTAATTCCCCCTTTTCCCCCCCACCTCCTTCCATCCTCTGCCCAGCTGTGGCAGGGGAGGGAACAAGTGAGCAGCTGCTGTGGGTGCCTGGCACTTGGCCAGGGTCAAACTAGGACACCTTGTAACTACCACTCCTGACTGCTGGATTGAATCTTCAGGGCACCATTTAATATTCAGATACACAAAAAACATTTAAATAATGCTAGGGTTGGGCTGTGCCACAAACCAACAGATGCTGGGCAATTCAAAGTTAAGGATGACACTTCATTTCACTGTCTTAACAAGGGAAAGCAAAAGCAAGTAAATTAAGGATATAATTTCAGCCTTTCAAATAAATTCTCCAGGATTTGTTACAACAGTAATGTTATTTTAAGCAGTTTTCTATATGTTAAATGCCAGAAACCTTCTCTGTATTCAGGCAATACTAAGTATCAAAAACTGTAAAAAAAGTAAGTAATAAAACTGAAGAGTCAGATTCCCAGCGAACTGCTAAATAAATCCCTGTAAAAATCCTACCATATTGTTGGGAGGGGAGTGGGAAAAAGACTGTGATGGTGTGAACTTCCAACATCATACCAAATGCAAACACAGCATGTAAAGCTTGGCAAAAACTGAAAAAGAATGCTGCTGAACTATTATTCACACATAGAACATAAAACATTGTGGAATTAATTCATCTGGCATAGATAGTTCTTTCTAAAGTCTCATTTTATAATTCTTTATTTGTGATGTAAATACACAGCAGTAAGAGTCACCATCAAACTCCTATACACAGAGTTAGTTCTGAAACAATAATGAGTCTTGATGGCATTTATTTTAAAACATAAAATTAAAGGAACTGTCATTTTCTCATGGGCAGTGACTAATTAAATGCCTGAAAATAATTAGATTTAATATAAGTGATGTAATAAACAAGAAGCTAAATGGTACAAAGTACTGAACATCTCCAATATGGGGCTACAACTGTAGACACTTTTGATGTGATCACTCCTTTAATTTTTGCAATGCGTTATAGATATGTAATTTATTAACCTGTAAGAAGCCTATGTGCCACTCTTAAGTATTTTTCATAGGGAAGAATAGTGAGGCCATTTCCTAGTCATACTTGATCTTTTTTAGAAAAGAAAAACAAATGAAAGAAACTCTACCTGAAAATGAGAACATTTGTAACTGCAGATTCAGATTTTCAGGCTGCTCATTAGTTGAGTCCAACCCATGACATAGTATTATATATATAAATTTAAAAAAAAATACAAAGAGAGAAAAAGAGACTTCAGCAATAAGAAGCATGAACTTCTGTGAATCTGAATTAAAGAAAGAGACAAGAAATGGAAAAAGAAAGAAAAATATCTAGTTTAGTAAAGACCAAAGGGACAGTACAATGAATAGAGGATTGCATAGTATAAAACACTTCTTCAAAGCAACTGAAGCTTAAAAAGTCAGAGAAAGCCTTTGAAAGCATAAACAACCACACAGAAAATGATCTGAAAAGCACAGGCATGTCTGACACATACCTGTCAGGACAAACAATTCAGCTGTATGTCTGAAGGGTCCAACATACATTTTCCTGAATTCATGATTTTTATTTCAGTGCCTTGTTTAAAGAAACCATACTACACAAGATATTTAAGTACTAGCTGCCCTTAATGCTAAAAGCAAAAAGTTGTCTGGCTCACAATGAAAGATTTAGGCTCCTTATGCAATAAGAATACTGGCATACTTCAAGCAGTTACTTATTTCACCCCATAACCAACTCAGTGGATGTTTGCATATTCTGAGACAACATGCTCAGAACCACCAAAGTACCATGAATTAAAAAACAAGAAACAAAAGCCCTGAACAAACATCAGAAAACACCAACAAAACCAAAACTAACAAAAACTAAACTTAAAAAAACCCATAAAATGAAACATAATACTCACTAGGTAGAAGCAGGCAAACAGAAGCAGGTCACTGTGATACAGCTGTAAAACCAAAAACCACACCTGTCAGCCTTTACCAATTTAAAGACAGCTTCACTCACATGTGCAGCAGGGGGTATGGGGAAAAAAACCCAACCAATAAAAAAAAAGTTTCAGAAGAACACAAATGTACATGGATTATCTTTCCAGAAAAGGCAGTGTTCCTACCTTGCTATACTAGTTCAGAAATAATATGTAACATAGAATATTTAAAGTTGTCCGCAGTAGCAAATTTGTTCAAGTTCTTATGAAGAAATTTATTTTGAAAGAAGTGTGCCTTTTTTTAGTTCCACTGACTTCTCCTAATGAAATACTTGGAATCAGCAAGTGAAAAGGATGAGTGAAGACAGCCTAAGCTTCCTTGATTCTAGAGGATATGAGCATCACACTGTCTAAAGTTAGCATATGAACCAGTTATCTGATAAGTCACAGAGAAAATTATTCATCAAAAAATCCAGCCTCAATCCTTTGAAAATCCCCTTAAAGGAAATATACTTACAACCTACCAATACTGTATTATTTTTATTTCATGATATTTAACATATAATTTGCTTTTCCTCTTTTCTTTTCTATTTTTAAATATGCGCTGCTCAATATTTTTCCTTCTACCACTTTCAGCTCCAAATTCTGCTGTATGAATGAGTCTCAGACCTGTTTTATTCTCTCATCTATTGCATTTAATTTTCTTTACATTTGCAACCTTTGAAATCAATAGCTTAACAGTCTGAGACAAAGATAATGTAAAAATGCATATCCAAAAATATCAAGATGCATCTTAGACCACCTTGGCAACAAAAAATAAATTACTTTGCCTTACCTTTTAAAAAGTTAAGGCAGCTGAATAAATACATAAGTGGAGAAAAGAGCTGAATCCCATAGGTACAACTTTTCCTGTTATACTCTATAGCAAAAACTGTTAAATAAGTTAACATTTTAAATTATAGTAAAAAAAAAAAGATAAATCATAGGGGAAAAGCATACTTCCTAACAGGACTTGTTTGTGTGTATTTCCTAAGCCCTTCTCACCAAAGTAGAAACATATACAGCACTGAAACTTCTAATCAGAGATTTTCTTAATCTCTTGTGTTCCTTGCACTGAAGAGAACCCAAATTTTCCCTTCTCCCTAAGGGGCATCAGGCCCTGCAGCTGAATTTCAAAAACTTGCAGTTAAAATGAAGGGTACACTGGCAGTCCTCAGAGTGGGCCCACGTGTGGCAGAATCCATCAACTCCAGCTACTTTATCCGGAGTAATTCCACAGGATTGGTTTACAGGCCAAGGACCAAATCCTGGAGAGCTGCGGGAGCCAGAAATGTGCCAGCAGGACCTGCCCTTTGGGCGAGGGGAGGATTTCCACTCTGCAGCTTCCTCCCACAGAGGCAGCACGCCAAGAGATGCTTCCAGCCTGGCAGCACGTCCCATGAGATCCTGAAGTCGATGCAGAGGGTGTTTTCTCGCCCTGAAGCAATTTACTGACACATTCGTGAGGACTGCTGTGGATTTTGTTTTGTTTATCGTCTTGCTAATGAAGTGTTTGTTTGTGTGAGTGCAAGTGCTCCACGAAGAAACCTCCAATTTATCATGCTTGTGTTGACATTGCTTCATATGCAGCCTGAACACAAGCAGAGACTGCACAGAAATCTTACGGGTGGTTAAGGGTTTAATACTGTGTCTAGCACACCAAGACGGGCTGGTAAAAACCCCATGGGTTAGGTGATACATATCTCCCCAAATCACCAGCTGATGAGGGCAATTGTATGACAGTCAGAACAATGCTCTTAGTCCTACAGCTTGGTGAAGAGTATAAAGAAAAACGGAAAATATTCCAGTAACTTATACAGCATAGAGCAGAGTTTCATGAAAATTCAGTTCTATTTTAAAGAGGCTGATTATTCAAGATATATACCTGCACCAGGCTCAAGCCCGTTGGAAAATTTGTGCCCATGTATGAGAAGGAGGAAATGTAGTGATGAACAGAACCACTGCTGCCAAGCAGGAGAAATAAAGTGCAGAGGAATAGGAAAAAGAAATCAATTTCCCTTATCGCTCTCCAGCTGCACATTGTGTTTCTGTCTGTCATGCTTATATAGGCAAATCATTGTATTATCTTTCCTCCTGTGGACAGTTCCACTGAAGCATTTGTGAAATGGAGGATGTGTGTGACTTGTCAAAGGCTGTGACCCCAACGATAAATCTGTACCCCTCCCTGAAGAAATCCCTGCTGTGCTCCTCTTGTATAGATCTGCTCCAGTATAGGGTTGACTCTGGTTCAGAGTCAACCCTATACTGTCTGGAAGATTTGCTACTTCCATTAAGATTCAGCTGGGGGCAAAGCAGACTTTTGAAATGGTTGACATATCCCTAAGACCTAAGGTACAACCCTTTCCATGGTATTTGCAGAAGGTCCACGAACTTTACAGTGCTGAATAGGCTGCTGAGAAGGCAATGTCTGGTGTTACTCTGACCAGGAGCCACTGTGACACCAGCTTTAAACAGAATGTGTTTACTTGTGAGGGCTGCCAGCTGAAAGGAAAAAAACAACCCACAGTGAACCACTTTTACTTCAAGAGGTGGAGCCCAGAGGTTCTGGTACCCTGAATTCTGGTGTACCCTTCTGCAGCTCTGCAAGTTCTTCCGGGTAGCAGCCTTTTACATCTCTTTGCCCAGTAATCCACCACAAAAAAAAATATTTTTAGGGAGCCATTTTTAATAATAAAAACTGTTCCATTTTATAGCTAATAGTAAGGGTCCTGCCAACAAAAGCAGACTGCGTGCACGGTAAAGAGGCCCAAGCAACATCAGAGTTTTACAGCTTGCTGCAGCTCAGGACCTTTCCCCAGCTTCTCCCCCAGCCCCCAAATCTCTACTCATTCAATTAAGTGCCTTGGGATTCGGAATTGGAAGGTGCTAGGAGGATGTCAGTCATCATTACAATAATTATCAGACTTAGACATTATGCATTATTTATTCCAAATATTTATTCATTATTGTGTCCCAGATTAATGCAAGCTACTTGAGGCAAATCTATTTCTTATGGAAGTATAAGTGAGAGAAATTCTGAATTAGAAAAAAGCAAGCTACCAGCCAAAAAAATAAACCTTGCCAAGCTCCTTCAAGGAGTGATAAAGAGGAAAAAGAGAGAGAAGAAAGTTTTAATAAGATGATTGATCCTAAAGCTGTCAGGTTGTATTATTGACAGTATGCAAGCCTCTTCTGGGAGCACAGATGTTGATCTAATATATTTGGTCCATGATCTAATTTAATATGTTAGATGTCCTCTTGGTAGACTGTAAATTTTCTTCCAGTTCTTTGGGAGAAAAAATGCGAAAAAAACCTCATAGCTGCGATATCTGTGTGCTTAAGATTTTTTAAGTGAGTAAGTTTACATATTTTGTAAGGTAAACTGGAACAGCTTTGTTGGAACTAATAGCATTATCCTGACTTTTGTCTGTCAATCCAGTTTAGTATGAGTAGCCCACAAAGTAGAGTTGTGGTTTACAAAAATTTCACCTTAGCTTTGCTACCAGTTGTTCTTAATATGGTTTATTATCTTTATTATTAGAACTACAATGATAGCGAAGGACTGGGGCACAGCCACCCTATGGGCTGCACAGAAATGTAGCATAGCAGGAGGTAAATGGACACATATCAGGACACTTTGACCAAGAGGCAAATACCAGAATTATCAGGAATAGACCACTTCTGCAAGCTGAAATGAGACCCAAGAAGGTAAGAGATCTGCTCAGCCTCATAGGTTCATCAATACTGGAGTTGGCAGAGCTTTCTGAGGTTTTGTGAGCTGACATGTGGCAGTTTTATTGTTATAAAAAGGATCTTGAAAATTAGTTTTTCCTCTATATGCATATATTTTTAGAGAAAACTGCTTTACAAAATAATAAATAACCACAATATATAGGTGTGTGAAGATGTTGCAATGCTAAGTTCTTCAACCCTCTGCTCAATTTTGACATGCTTTTCCTCTGTATTTTCCTATTATTGAATTTGTCTGTATAGTCTCTTCTTATATTTACAAGGGAGGCCTTCAGGAAAAAAGGCAACTTTTCTGTTTTTGTGTTTGAATTCACCTGGACCTAGGAAATAATGTTGTACAAAACCCAAGTAATATAATAATAAATTAAAACTTCTAATCAAAAACTAAAATCTTACATTTTTGGGTGTATTTCCTTTTTTTGACTCTTTTGACTTTTTACACTTTTAAAAAATCTGAAGGGACCAGAAACAGAGGAATAAGAAAAATGGATTCATATATCCATAGATTCCTCATGATAAAGGCCAGCCTTGAGCTTTTGCTCTTCTGCTCCTTTTCTTCAGTCAACATTGGATCTAAAAACAGAACATGTGTCCATATTCGGCAGTCCTTCCACACCACTGGATAGGAAATACAGGATTTTGATCCTTCAGAACTACTTACTTGGCATCTAATCATAATGTGTCACTTCTATCAGAAATCAAACCTCTCACAGGTGCAGACCTGCAGCAAGCCACTGCCAGGAGATGCAGACACTCACGTAAAGCAAAATCACTGTGCTCCTGCTGTTCCACTGAAGGCTTTTTTAATCCACAGATCCAGAGCAGCAGCTGGGCAACACCAGCCCAGCTCTGTACTGACCTACAACAGCAAACATCAAGGGCCAAATATAGAGTTAACACAATCCTACTGTGACATTTCTGTGGAACACTCTCCCAGCGTCCAGTGACCGTCAGGCAAGGTCTTTTTTAAAACAAGAGTGAACTCAACAACTGAGTATCGCCAGAAATCTGTTTGGATCTTGATATATGACATAGAAGAAAGAAAAAATGCTTATGTTGCCATGACATAAATACTGGAAAGTTTCCTTCTGACTGTCCGTAGAGGAGAAGGTGAGCAGCAGGTTAATTGCATTCTAAAGGGAAATTTTATTTTTGAGTTTCTTATCTCTGTTTCTCTCTTTCTTTAATGTTGTCACAACATTTTGATGTTAGTTTAGTGCAAATAGGATTTAAACAATAAGTATTTATATTCTGGCTGGTATACTTCCATCACAGTGAAAGACAAGGAATCAGCAATCTACCAACCAGCTAGAGGCAGAAGGGGCAGAGAGAAAAGAGTTTCTGTTTTACAGCAAATGAAACTTAAAAACTTTTTCAAAGAAATTTAAATGAGAACCAGACTGACAGTTGCATTTAAATGACTATTGTGTTTATCAGAGCAGGAGAGTGGTGAATTTGAGCACACCAAGCCACCACAAATGGGTTCCCTGGACACTGCTTGAAGCCTTCTCCTGTCCTAAGGCAGTGTGAAGCAGAAGTGTTCTGCCTGACCTCTTTTAACCCAGATCATTTAAAAAGAGAGAGAAAGGAGGAAAGAGGTTTTGAGGCAAGCAAATAAAGAAGAGGTGCTCACAGCTTCTTGCTGAATTTTATAGTTCTGCAGACTGAGACACATGAGGATAAATGACAAATCAATACCCTTTCCAGGATGTAAATCTGCTTTTCCATCACTTTCCTGTCCCTACCCCCTTTCATTGCATGCAGAGGTTGAGCCTCTCCAAATATAAAAAATGCCAACTGCTTGAACCTAAGATTTATCTTTGGGAAGCAGTAAGTTCTGCAGGTTTAAGTCCTCCTTTGTATACCTGAAGGGAGGGTGGCCGGAAACCTACCTTCTGTTTGTACTAATAATGTTGATAAAAGAAAATAATATTGATAAGGAAAAGAATGACCTAAGTGAAGCCCTAAGACTGTAGGGAAGATTAAGTGAGTTCTCTGCATTGTTCACATCCAATGAAATCACAACACATATGGAACAGGGAAGAAAGAGGGAAGTCAGGAGCTCAGCAACTGCTACAAAATTAGGAGTTTACTTAATGATGAGCAGTGATTTTAGTTAATACATACATTATGTTTTGAATGAAGACTATTTTCTTTGAAAAGTGTAGGGGTTTTATGGAAACCTGAGGAAGAAAAAGTAGATTAAATATTTTTTTACTTTTGAAAATTATTTCAATAAAAAACAATGGTTTGAGTTTTCATCTGATGCTATGACTAGTAAATGGTTCTTTGAAGAAAGGGCCTTGCCGTATTACCCATATTATTAAACTACCCATAAACAGTGATAGATTCAGGGCACAGCAACTTTCCTGAAACACAGAACAGCATCACCACACAGATTAACAATGGTCAACTGGGGCTTCATTATAATAAACTGCTTTCCCAGTCCTGCAAAAAATCCTATGATGAGTCTTGCAATCATGGAACTTTTTAGCTTGGGAAAGACTCTTAAATCATCACATCCAACTATTAACTCAGCACTGCCAAATCCACCACTAAACCCTGTCCCTACATTGTGACATTTACACTTTTAAATACCCTCAAGGACAGCAACTCAACAACTTTTCTGGGCAGCCTGGGAATTGAAGCCACATCTCCTGAAACTTAATTCAGAAACATCCCTAACTTCGTCTCCTACCCAAGATGGAGGCTGGAAGCAGCTGATGGAGCACTATACTCCATTCTGTCGCCTTCGGATGGTGGGCATTCAGAGCCATGAGGCTACATTCAAATCTCTGAGGCTTTCATGTCATAGGTCCATGGCTTGCTTCAGGTCAGAACATTTATGTAACAGTATTTATAATCATGCAATAGAAAACCCCACTTTTTAAAATCTCCTGAAAGAGCTTGCAAAATACAGAGACAAAACAGTGCAAACAAGACTAAGGAAAGGCAAAGGAAAGAAGGAGGAATTTTCCCAGAGTTGTAGGACATCATTTTACAAAGTAGTGATGAAGAAGGTTAAGGATCTCTCCTCCTAATTATTTAATGTTGAATATTCCCATGTGTTTTCAGTCTGTCTCCTTTAAGGGAATATTCCTGGCTGATCGGAAAATGCTCACTCAATACAAGTCCCATCTTTTAACTTCTATCCTTTCACTCATGCTTGAACAGCTCAACTCTCCCACCTCTTCTTCTTTTCCCTCATTGGAAGGTGAAGAATGGAAATGAGCTGGGGGTGGGGGCGGGGCACCCTAAGCCAATTGAACGGCTGAGAAAAGTTTCTTTGAGACACAGGTGCTGCTGTGTGGCAGAATGCACGACTGTGCAGAATAAACCCAACAAGTTTTTGGCACTAGCAAGGGGCAGGAAAGTGTGCAGGCAAAGCTGAGAGATCCAGGCTGATTGCTGGTGGAATGCTGGTGTAGAGTTGCACGGAAGAACTCTATGAAGTTAGTAACAGGAACTTACTGTGCCTACCAAGTCCTTAAACAGTTCTACACAGTCTGGAGCACCCATGTGTTGTCTCTCTGCATATCTATAGGCAGGGCAGTATAGCATAACATGTCAGAGGAAATTTGAAAAGTACATAATCTGATTCTTATTATCATCTGGAACTAGAGGTCAGATCATGCTCCACAAGAAAAACCATCATGACCACTGACATCAGTTTAAGGTTATCAGTAGTAAGACCTAATAAAATGGTATAAAAAGGGCTATAAATATCAGAGCAATTTCAGTAGTTATTCAATGGTATAAAACACATCATTCCAATTGAAATAGAGATGACAATGTAATATATCTTGATTCTTATGCCACAGAAATTAGACTTGCCCCAAGACTTTCAGACATATATTGGATTTTTCTGTATCTAATTTCATTGGTTTATTGGGGCTGCTAAGTCAGCAAAAACATTGTAATATGCCACTTGCTATGTTTTAATTCTGTTGAAAAATCTATTCAGTTCTCCTTTAAGACTTTGAGATTCTCCTACAGGAATCTGTCAGTAGTGAAAAACATTGCTATTCAAAAGAAAAACACAGCATGTCTCTCTGATAAATATCAGAAAAGTCCCTTGGTGACAGTGATGTACTTCATTTATTTATTTATTTATCATATGAATGCGTTCAAAAGCACTCATAACATAAAACAAAACATGGGAACAATCTGTGGATATCCCCCATGTTGGGCCACTCCTCCCACCACTTGGGTCTGATGCCCTGTAAGCTGTCATTTCCAAATCAGTTCATACCTCAAATTTCAAGCCCTTGCAGCAGGTAGAGTCTAGCCATGTAACTCCCCACTCCTCATCTTCGTAAAATTTCGATTTCAGCTGTCAGCTCAATGGCAAACTTCTCATTGAAATGTCATTTCATACATTGCTAAGTTTCCTCCTCTCCCCCGCCCTCTCCCTTTCACTGGCAGGGCTGTTTTGAATCTGGCTAGCTCTGATCTGTATGACAAAAGGGTAACAAGACCTAACTGCAGTTACATTTCATCAGGTGCACCAAGCACTTTCAGGTAGACAAATGCCGGATCATATCTGAAACCCAGATTGTTTCTCTGAACAATGGGGGCAACTGCTTCTACTCTCACACATTTTCAATAGCAGATGTAACTCCACAGGCTGCAGGATAGTCACTCACAAGCTTGGGCTCAACCAGACCTCTGCTTCAGGGAAAGTGCTGCCACAGAGCAAAAATCCATCCTATGTGGATCAAAATAAGCATGTATGTTGTCCTGAGTTTTGCAGTTTCTCAGTGTTTCTCTTTGCTGTGATACTTTCTCACACATTCTACTGTAAACATGGCCATGGTTTCTTGACAACTATCTATGTTTTGTTAACTGTCTCTGTTGTTTATCATTCCACTATCCTGGGCGGAGAAATATGATAGATAGATGCTTTGACCAATGGAATTGAGAGGTAATGATTTCTACCTCCAATCCACGGTGATTTGTAAAAACATATAAATAAAGGTCAGAAGGTTCTGCCCTCTCTCTCTTTTTGCCCTCTCCTTTGCTGTCTCTGTGTAGTCTTTCGTTTAACTCTCCTTTTAGCTCCTCGGCCTGCTCGGCCTGACCCGTGCTACACATGTAGGCAGAAAGTATCTGGCCACGAATTTGTAGCTGAGAAACTCCAGAATAATCCTGTGTAGAATCTGCTAGATTTTAGAGAAACTCTTAGATGTACCTCTCATTTGTCTGACCACAGAAGGGACAGTGGTACACAAGTTCTTGACCCTGTCTTAAAAGACTAAATTTTACAGTGGATTAGTTCGGGTTTAAGCAGCCTAGCTTTTTGAGGCAGATGCTTTAATGCATCACTGAGGTTTGTGAACCATACTTCTTGATCAAGCTCAAGTACATTTAGGAGTTTTTCTTCAGTTGGTGGTGCTGTCATTGAAACATCCATACATTGGAGTCTAGAGCTGTTTCCAATGCCCCCAGACAATTTCAAGAAGCATTTCCTGCTTGTTCTGCACAAACAGAAACACTCATTTAAAACAGCTGTTGAGACCTGGTGGGGTCCCCCAGATGCTTATGTTTAGGCACCTTAATCCTGCTCAAACCTCACGGAGAATTAGTCTGTCACTATCCTGTTTATCTGATCGTGCTGCAGCATCCCTGATGGACTGTGCCTTTACAAGGCTCTTTCTTGCACAGGCTAAATGAGAGCTCAGCACTTAAAAGCTGGCCACATGCTGGACCTGGTTAGACCCTGGAAGCCTGGCCTGAGTGTCAGTATTGCATTATTATTATTCCCCAGGGCTTCCAGATGACTGTAAACAAAATCTGAGCTCCACCTAAAAGCTTGTTCTGTCCAAAGTCCTGCCTTGTAAGTATGGCTTGCACCACCAGGAATTGTGAAGAGCTGCCTTGGTATCTGGGGTGAGAAGCTACAAGCTGGTCAGTGCAGCTGTTCAACACAGCTCCACTCTGACCGACAGCTCAGGCTGCAGGAACTGAATCAGCATATTCAATTAAACTGCATTGGGATCTGGACTCTCACACCCAGCTAGTTTAGGTATTGCTGTATTGCTGAGGTAGTGGCATTTGTGAGTCAGAAATTAAATCCTGTTTCCTCTATTGTATTCTTTATGTAATGATATTATAGAGGGAAAATAAATATGTAAACTCCAGGCTTTGTGCTTCCTCAAGCACACAAAGGTTTCTTTGATATGAATAATAATTAACCAGGGGAATGAGAACCAAGAGCTGTAGTGTTACTGGGCATCTTAAAGTTAAGACAGGTTTACATGAGTTTTACTTAAAGACATAACCAAGTTTAAGGATAAATTCAATCAGGGAAATCCTACAGGGGCAGGAAACACTCGCTGACAAGCACAGTGTCACTGCAGATTTACAAACCTGTGAAACTCCCTGGCTTTGGACCATTCTCAAATGACTTGCCCAAGGCCCCACAGGGGTTGTGTGACAGGCAGCCAACATCCCCCAGAGACAGCACAGCGCTGGTGCTTCCCAGGCCTGATCCCAGGTTGATACAAGAGCAGGTCCTCTCTGTTTTACAGAAAGACTTCTGGCAGATGCCAAAAGTTTATGTTCAGGAATGCATCTCCAATAGGGGGATCAGTAAGACTCATACACATTAAAAATATCCCCCAGAAGCTCTTACAGCTAATGATATCCAATTTCAAAAAAATAAAATAAAATTAAAAATACACTGTATTCAAACTTCAACACTTAGAACCAAGCATCTTGGTAAAGTAACTGAAGTAAGAGAGATGAAAAAGAAAAAGAAAAGCCATTACTCTGATACTAAAGGGTTTTCCCTTGAAAAGTGCTTACTTATTTGCCCCAAAGAAGAAAAATCCAGGAATTTTTTTTTTTGCTGACATGTTGGCAAAACTATGAAAGTTACATAAAGCAGGGCTGCAAGTTAAAGACTGAGGTTATTTGTGTCAAAAGTACTCTGACTTGGTGCGCTGCTGCATTGGAAACTAAAACACATCTTAAGGAGTACCTTTCCCCCATGGACATTTGATATGTTCCTTGATGTTTCAGGTGAGGGAGCAAAGGCATTAGGAGGACAAAAAACCCAAACCAAAGAAAACTCGGGGGAGGAGAAAAATGGAAAATCACACATGCAGTGTTAGAGTCTTGATGCCCTCTACCCTGTGTTTATCACATAGGTGTTCGATAAACACAGTAGATACTTACAAAGAAACTGTCATTTGTAAAGAGAGATAAGTTGCCCCAAGATCTGTTTATAAGCAGAATATGTAAATTCTTATTGCAGTTCCCCCCAAAATAAGTAGTTTCCTGTTCATAGAATATATAATTTAATTGGAAAATTCTCTATTTGTGGGATTTTATCATGCTGGTTTTCCATGGTCCTGCTGCTTGGCTTCATTCATAGGTGATGAAAACACAGATGCTGCACCATTTCTTCATACAAGTGTCTTTAATTTAATCCTTAAACCTCATTAAAGTTCTTTAAACAAGGCTTTAAATCTAAAAGTTGGGAAAAAATTATATATTGGTCCTTTCCTGCAAGTGAAGCGCTGTGCTATGAAAATAAATCAGTCTGTCAGCAAGTGGGTACTCCTGGTTTCAGACCCTTACTCCTTGCATGGAGAGCACAGTGACCTTCAGGTCTCTGCCTGCTCTTGTACATTTGGATGGAGCCTTTTGGGAAGGGGGAGCCACCCAGTGCTCCTTGGTGCAGTAGCACAGCAGAGCCTGTGACAGGAGTATTAAAATGTCCCAGCAGAGGTATGGGAGGTTTTACACCTGCCAGTGTCTGAACAAACCATGAAGGAAAGGACTGACTTAGAGACTGGCCAAAGTCAAGCCCACAGCATGATGCCAAATTTTACAAACTTTTCCTGTTTGCAGGCTCCAGGTTTCTTTTTTTTTTTTTTTTTTTACTGGTTATTTATGGAGCACATGGACTAACATCAATCACTCATACTGTGGCAGAATCTTTAATGCCAAGTACCTGGACCTTACAGCATGGAGACATCCAACCCAATATCAATGCATCCTCCTGGCCAGAACACAGAAATGACCCTTCCTAATTTCTCATTTCAGTTTTGTCTTTTTTGACCAGGATAACTGCTCATAGAATCACAGAACAGTTAGGATTCAAGGGAGCCTTAAAGCCCATCTAATCCAACCCCCCTACAATGTGCAGGGGCATCTTCAACTGGATCAGGTGGCTCAGAGTCCTGCCCCATCTGACCTTGAATGTTACCAGGGAAGGGACATCTCCCACCTCTGTAAGCAGCCTGTTCTATTGCTTCACTCACTGTAAATGTAAATGATAAGAGGGAAGAAGGGCTGTTAAGCCTTTCACAGTTACATGTGGGCAGTGTAGGGGTACAAGTACAAGAAGCAAAGTGTGAAGGAAAGATGTGCCATTGGGACAACTTAATTTAGGACTGAATAGTTTAGGTGTTTTCTTCTGGAAGTAAATGGCTCCGAGCTTGGAAACAGCATTGATTAACATTCTGAGCAGCTCCTGCTGTTGAGAATGACAGATAATCATACCTTGAGCTGTGAGTATTGTTGTTTTTATGGTTATTCTTCCATGGGGTCAGAAGGAATTGGCAATATTACAGCATTGTTAGATTTTCAGTCATTAAAAGGCAAATCAGAAGCTATGTATTTCTTCAGCCTCAATTAAAAACCAGACTTAATATACTGTGTAAGTATAAGGAAACCCCAATCAAAAGAATCCATTCATTATCCTTTACTATATAATGGATTGATTACATGTTTGTGAATATCCATTTTGTGCTTATCAGTCTGCTATTTGAAGAAATGACAGAAGAGCAAGAATCATAATCCAATTGCCTATTCCTGCTTCCAAGCTGGGTGTACAAGAAATGAAGATGTGTGGGTACTTGACAGTCACGCTACCTGGCACCATACATCATGAAATGATGGCTTTGGCTGTTTCTTTCCCTCCTGTACAGAAGACTTCAGTTTACCAAACCTAATGGTATCAGGGAATCAGTCATCTGAAACAAAACTATCTAATCCACATTAGTTACTTCAGTTTCCACTAGAGCCAACAGAGAACGATTATCACCTGAGCTGATTAATCTCAGCGTCAGAGAGGTGTCTGAAACTGGAGGGACTTATTATCCTCTGCACCAAGTACAGAGGGAGCTTGGACAAGGCGTCAGACCGGAGCTGTATCTTGTGGATAGCCAAGGACAGCGAGATGGATGTTTGCCTGCTCGCTCTTTTCAGCCCTGGACTCTCATTAGAGGCCCTTGGAGCAGTGCAGGTCCATCTCCATGGCTGCACAGACAGCAAACACTGGTAGCATTAATCAGAAACATCCCTAGTCCCTTATCTCAGATGTATATCTGGGCAACCTTGAAATACAAAGTGCAGTGTAACCAGCACCATTTCACCTCTCTCTCAAACACAATGACTCTTGCAGAGAATCACTGCAGCCAGTTAACCATACATGGGAACTGCTGGTGAAAGAGGAAGGCACAAGTCTTCTCTTGCGTAGGGCTGAAATGGGAATAGTTGGGGGACTGAAAGGATGCAGGAAGAAGAGGGTGGCTCATACTATAATCTCCCCTTGAAAGCCATCTGAGCAACCCCCTTTATTTAGTCAAAACTTGTTGGGAATTAGATTCGCACTGGGATGAGAGCAGGTAAAACAGCAATGTAATTACACGGGGTTTTCATCTATAATATTATATATATATATATATATATATAATATACTACAATCATTGGACCTTACACACATATCAAATGAAGGTTGACAGTTTTATAAAATATTTTTGTTCCATTAATTCCTGGGGTTCCTCCTGAGAAATACAGTGCTTATATTTATGCAAGCTTTGTGTGCTTAAAAACTGAGGAGCTGCTGGTGAGGCTAAAAGAGGCAAGCCAAAATTAGAAATGTCAAGCTATGCCCCAGAAATCCTTGAGGTCTGTAGCACTATGCCTTTTTCCTCTTTAAAGCAGGAAAAAGCTGTTCATAAAATGATTCTAGAGTTGACATCATGTTCCTGAACAGAGCCCGAGGACAAGGCCAGGCTGAAAAGTGTAGTTATCTAAGAGATCATATGGATAATCACCTCTTTAGTCCCTAAGGATCTCCTTCCTCCACCTTCTCCTCCCTGGACACCATCACACAGCATTCCATACAGCACCAGCTGGGGAATGTGAGCAGCAGCTGTTCACTGTGGTGAAATCCTGCTTGTGCAAGGCTGGGATAATGGGACTTCAGCTTGGCCTGGCAGTAGGACTTCTAAATGTCCAGGATCAAACCCAAAACCAAAACCAAGTGACTGAGAATATGAGTGCATATATGATCTGGGGCCTGCTGCAAGGACAGTCACAAGGCACTTTGTCCAACCCACTTTAAGCTTTGTCTTTCAAAATCCCTTCTACATTTTAGGAATATGTTTCAGTGGCTCCCAGATTGGCTGTGAATGTTTCCAAAAAAAGCAGAATGTTTCCAATAAATTATGCTAGTAGGAATCAAAAGCAGTTTTGAGCAAATCATGCCCCAGGTTCTTCTGGGTCTCCCTCAGGTGTGGGTTTTAGTGTGAGACAGTCTGAAAGCCATATGGAAATGATAACCAGCTCCTGCATGCACAGTGAACTTGAAATTCCTGTCAGTTCTTTCCCTGGATTAATGTTGAAGCAAGAATATCAATGTCTTTAATTGGTTTCCATGTCCTGGGGGCTCCTGCTATGCAAGAAATACCTTGAGGACACAAATACTGATCTACTACAAAAAGCTAAGCAACAAACAAAAATGAGATATTAAGAACTGAAGTGCACTGAGTGATTTGCAGCCATCTTCACTGCTGATATCAGGTTATGGCTTTTAGTAACATTCTGCATTTCAGAAGCCTTCTAATGCACATATCCATTGTCCTGCAACAAGCTGAGTTTCTTGCCTACCTGCTTATTACATCTGTCAATCATGTGTGAAAAATGATGCCAGAAGTAATCTCAAAATGCTGTTATATCCAATAGCAGTGATAAGGATGAAATCTAAGGCTCCAAGGACTTTGGTGGCAGCAAACCATCCACAGCTTGGATCACAGCATTTTCTGTCAGGCTACCTTTCATTAAGTCTTTACCAGCAAAAGAAAATGAGAGAACCCAAACAAAACAGAAAGGAACCAATATTAAAATGTGAACTTCTGACAAGAGCTAAAGCAAGCCTCTACTTGCACACAAGATTCTTTTATAACCTTGAAGGAAGAGAGGAAAGGGGAGAAATTTAAACACAGGATGTAATTCTCCACTATCTATGCTCTTTTGACACCTGTTCATATTCCTAGAAAAACAAGCTGGCTTTGTACCTCCATGAAGAGTCTTTTGTGCAGGGGGTTGAGCCATGCATATGCCTTTTAAAATCTCCTGTCATGTTGGAAAAACTGCACCTTGGTGGGAAGAGATTTTTAGAAAAAACCTTTGATCAGATGAGGGAAAGGAATGGCTTTACAGAATCACAGAATCCATTAGTTTGGAATAGACCTCTGAGATCATCAAGTCCAACCTATGACCAAACCATGTCAACCAGACCATGGCACTGAGTGCCATGTCCAGTCTTTCCCTAAACACCTCCAGGGACAGCGACTCCACCACCTCCCTGGCAGCCCATTCCAATGTCTAATCACCCCTTCTGTGAAGAAATTCTTCCTAATGTCCAACCTAAACCTCCCCTGGCACAGCTTGAGGCTGTGTCCTCCTCATCCTGTCCCTCGTTGCCTGGCAGCGAGCCCTACCTCCACTAGCTGCAATCTCCTTTCAGGTGGTTGTAGAGAGTGGTAAGACCTCCCTTGAGCCTCCTTTTCTCCAGGTTAGACACCCCCAGCTCCCTCAGCTGCTCCTCATGGTCCTTGTGCTCCACACCCTTCCCCAGCACTGTTACCCTTCTCTGGACTTGCTCCAACACCTCAATGTCCTTCCTGAGCAGACCCAAAAATGGACACAGCACTCAAGGTGGGGCCTCACCAGTGCTGAGTACAGGGGCACAACCACTGCCCTGGTCCTGCTGGCCACACTATTGCTGATCCAGGCCAGGATGCCACTGGCCTCCTTGGACAATTTTTTCCCTATGGGTAAGCTCTTCTCTATGTTTATTTATACCTGAGCCACTGTGAACAACTTGATATCACAGAATATGGAAACAAGTGGGAAATGTTTGCATGTTCTAAAATGCAATTTTACCCACCTAACTACTATCATAATACCTTTCACCAGCTATACCTAAGGTCATCTCAACAAATGGATGACAACTTCAGCTGGAAACAAACCAATCAAATTTATCCTATCCAGGGTCAACGATTTGCCTTGGTGATCATTGTAGGTCCCTTCTTACTCAGCATAGTCTGATTCTATGAACAGCATTAAAATCAGTGGAGTCATTCTTGATTTAAACCTGTGAAGAGAATTTCCCAGTACAATTCTTCCCTTACCTTGGGAGGAAGGAAAAATATTCTTGTAGTAGCAGTATTAATAGAAACATGCAGGTGGAGAAGCAGGGAGATGGGGAAGAGAGCCCAGGACCCTTGAGGTGCTGAGCACTGGACGGACATGATGCACATCCACATCTCAGCCTGCTCCACGCTGGAGGCCAGGGCTGCAGCTGTGGTCAGACAAGCACGATGAGAGTGATGTGCATATACATCATGCTGGTAGCTGGACTGGCCTTGTTGCTTTAGAGTCTCCAAATTCAGAGTAATGCATCCTTCCAGTCATCAGATTTCCTGTGCTATTAAAAGAAGAGAGGCATCTGAATTTCCCCCATCCTTCCAATACACCTGTGATGCCAGCTTGGAGGCTGGAAACACTCTGGTTAATGCAGTTGCCTCCCTAGAGACTGACACTGGCTCACTCAGAACTGACTGCAGCTCTTCTCTGCAGGGTGACATAGGCTTTACACTCACTCTTATTTTCCAATGTCTTCCCAGTTCCATGCAATTAGGACTGACACTAAATTAAATCAGTAGATTAAATTGATTCAGAAATTTCTTTTCACCTCCTCTACCCCAAGGAACAAATCTGTTTAAAAAGGTGGCCAGAAACTGTTTCAGCACAGATACACTGCAGATTTTGACAGTAGTTTCAGCACCAGCAACTGGTTTCAGGGTTTTTTTGCCTAATTGGTTATCATATTGTCATCATGCATCGGTTTCCTGAACTTTCTGTCTGGAGGGGGAAATGCAGGAGAAAAGCTTTAATTTGAAAAAAAGAAAAATAAAAATCTTAAATAATGGGTTTGTGGGCACTGACATGACACAATTAAATTTTAATTAATATTGGATATGTGTCCCCAGAAATTCTGCATGATATATTTTAAACACATACATATAAATAAGTATATTTTTTTCTTACCTAAGGGCAAACCTCTCATTTACCTAAATCAATGGTCATTGATTTATGGATGATGTTTGTGTCTTTACGTATTTCATCAGCTTGGACAGATCCCTTGGCTGTTCTTACTAGGTTCACTGCTTTGCCTTGGCAATAGCAACACTGGTCAAACTTACCCATCATTCGCTCTTCCCACTCGGTATTTAAAACAATAGCCCTACTTTAGATGCTTGTGCAATTTAAATCAGCCACACAGGTAAGTTAGAAATACTGACCTGGATGGATCACACAGAAAATCCAAGCATCTGTAACCCAGACGAAGGTCTGGCCTCAGATCTCATGGAAAGGTTAGCAGAATGTCAGCCTGTCACATCTAATTAACAGTAATAATAACAACTCACACTTCTGAATGCAAATTCCATCTGCACATCCTAAAGGTCTCAGCAAAGATTAACACACCAGCCCTCGAAGGACAAACCATGACACCTTCTTTAAAACATGGGGAGAAACTGAGGCAGGAGGAGCAGCAAGAATGGAGGAGGGCTCCAGACAGTGCCCAGAGGTGGGAGCAGACAGGTGAGAAAAGGGAGATATTGAAAGAGCAGGCTTGGGGCAGCCAAGGGAGCATCAAGTGTGACTGGGGAAGGATGCCTTGCTATTTTGATGGGGTTTATTTTTAAATCAGAACCAGATCTTGTGTAAAACAATACTAAATTTAATGGTACTACACTGATATGCACAATCCAGTCATCCAGTAAATATCAGCAGAGCTTGGCAGCTTGGGTTTTTGATCTGCTTCATTCTTTCCAAATGCTGCAGATGTCCTTTGCTTTAAAAAAAGGTGCAACCTAAAGCAAATCCAGCAATAACTTTCACTAACTTGACTCTAATTGAACTGTCGTGTGTGTAACCATTCCAGAGAAATGGTGATTCCTGCAATCAGCTGAAAAGAAAGAGGCTGCAGGAAAAAATAAGCCAGAGACACAGATAAGAAGATTTTATTCAGCTTTATTTGACAAGTTTTATTACACTGAGAAAACATAATGTATCTAATCTCTTTGCAGCTGTTGCAGCCCTTCAGCCTTTATTACTTAAATCCTATTAGATATAAAATTGTTTCTATTTGTCAATGGCATGATATCTTCTTTTATTATTATTATTATCATCATCAGAGTCTTGCAAGTATGGCCATGAACATAATTTCTGGTCTATCTTCTTACCAATAGTTAAGGTTACCCTGTGATATTTGCTAGTTTAAATGGCCTACTTCTTCAAAAGTCCTGAGGAGCTGTGTGTATTGTTGGGATACATACCATGCCATTAAATAAAGCTCAGCAAATAATGAAAACCTGTGCAAATGAACCAGTACAGCTAATTATTTCTATTAGGGATGCTGAAATTCCACTCAGGCTGGGCTCAGCTATATGCTTACCCATACGAAGACCTTGAAGCAAAGCCTTTCATCACTGTACACAGGTTTTTCAATTTGTCACTTGTAAAACCTTAATTCTTTATTTTTCACAGAAGGATGAAGGACATTCTTTTTCTTACATGAACTCCCATTATTGCAAATAAATATTGCTTGCTGTGCTTCTTTCTCTCCCTGTCCCTAGGATAGCCCATTGTTGTCCTGAATTTTGCAGTTCTTCAATGTTTCTCTTTGCTGTAGTACTTTCTCACGCATGCTGTTGTAAACATGGCCATATTTTTGCTAACTGTCCTTGTTGTTTTCATTCCATTCTCCTAGGTGGAAACATGTGATAGATTTTTCCTTTGACCAGTGTGATTAAAGAGTGTTAATTTCTACCTTCAATCCACGGTCATTTCTAAGACCATATAAATAAAGGTCAGAGGGCTCTGCCCTCTCTCTTAGCTCTCTCCTTGCTCCTCAACCTAGTCGACTGCATGTGTTTTCTGTGTGTCCAAACAGTACGACAGCCCATTCTAGGTTTCATCACTTAGGAGAATGCAAGGGACATCCCCACCATGATGTCCCATGGAAGTCTGGTGGCTCATGGACAGCCATGGCAGGACATCACCTGGCTACACTTCCCATGAGGAATGCATGTGTCATTTCCACAAGGACACATTTTTGAAGCAAAAGATTTTACTTTATGGAAAAAAACCCTGCCAATGAAAATTGTAACATGTCGATATCAAAATTATTTTACAGCTGTTTTTAACAGATGGGTTTTGACCAGATGTTCTTGCAGCATCAGCAAGGGTAGAAAAACAGCAGCAGAAAAAATAAGGCAAAGGTGTTTTGTCCAGAAAATTCCAGCAGAGTAGAATATACCATTAGCATCCCCAAGAAGCCTGCTCTTGCCTGCACTGGAAGCATCATATTCATCCCATTAAAAAGGGCACTTTCATGCTGAACAAAATTAGTATTTCATACTGCCGGTTCCGTAAAAGTTTAACAAATGAGTAAGACACTGATTCTGAATGCATACCAATAAGGAGGGGGAGTTGTTTTCTCTTTTGCCAATTGTTTTTTATTGTTATTGTAATCTCTCTCTCTTTTTATTAGTTTAATTTTCTTTTGTGTAATTTTGTTTTTATGGAACAGATTCATCCCTGCTGTACCTCTGGTGGAATTTCAGGAGAGACAAAGACATACTTTCTGTTGTCTAAAGATAAAGAAAATGTTAATTTCTTTCTCAAAGCTTTCATATTTAGACACTATGGGCAATTTTTCTGTAGTTTCTCTCTATCTAACTATAATAGTGATGGCCAAAAAGTGGCTCACAAGCAGCTCACGATCTGCTTGCTTATCAAATGTACTGATTTTCTGACTGCATATTTTAGCATGCTGAAATGTGAAAGGCATTAATTTTGGACAGCAATATGTATGGAAATGAACTGAAAAGTTCAAGAGCTGGGAGGTGCTGCCTCAAGCAGGAACAAGACACTGTGTGGCAGCTGATCTTTGGGAGGTTAAATCTTCCATCTCTTGCAGCTTTTCCACTGCATAATGGGTGACATCTTGCAAAAGAACTCTGTTGAGCCAGTGCTAGAAAGCTGGGCAGCAGAGAACTGGGAGCTGGATGAGATCACAGACAGCAGACTGAAATACACCCAGAACCAATCATATCTTCAAAGAGGTTAAAAAAAAGATAGAGCCAAGGATAGTTAGGTATATGTTTTGGAGCATCGAAGGTGTATCACAGAAAGTGAGAAAGCAAAATGCTGTGATATCCTGTATTTGGAAAGATATGGGTATATAGTTGTGGATTTAAAAGTTTGGGGTGCTGGATTTTGGGGATGCAGGTTCTGAAAACGTAGTGTGAGGTAGGTCTTATCCAAGTGGAGAATTCCTTAAATGAAGGAGTCTGTCCCTCCATGAGACTCTTTATCTCAGAGAATGTAGGTAAATACCTGACAAATATATCTCACACCTGAAGACTCTTATTTTAAGGATGTCTTTAAGTGACAGACTGGATCACTGTCTGCAGGCTGCATTTCTGAAATTCATCTTTGATTCAGCTTTGGCAAGAGGAAGTCCTAGGACTGACTACAGAAAGCCATGAAAATGCAGACACAACCTGAACCAACTGTTGAAGGAGACAAATGTATTCAAAGCCCACAGACCAGATCTAATGAAAAAAACTTGTGCATCTAAAACTGGACTTGGAGGATATCCTAATTTCTAAGACTTGCACTATGGTATAAAACTACTTAGCAATCTAGTTTAGCAGCATCTGATCTCATCAGACATTTGCATTTTTGATCCAAAAATTCCTAGGACAGGTTTTTAATAAGCCATGACCAGAGAGACTGTTTGTTTGCTTTCCACTCTGCATGCAAGGAAAGACTGGGGTACCCCTAAAATACCAGGTAAGGCTCATTTTTACCAGAAAGCCATCTGCCATGGTGAGAAGTGGCCTCTTCCCCTGGAAGATGTCCCACCATTGTAAGGAAAGGAGAGAAAGCCTTCCAATAGCCAGGGAAAATTCAGCAATATGAGATCCTTCAGCATACTGATGGAAGAACATGACTCTAGTGCCATAGTCAGAGCACAACATGTGGGAGGGGATATCAAAGGCAACTGAGTTATACGGGCATTTTTTGAATTATTTCTCTTTATTTTTATCTCTTTTATAAATCCAGCCAATATTAATGTGAAGTACACTCACAATTTCTAGACCACTGAGACATGCTCCTGCTTGCTTTGCTCTCCATCCACTGGCAGCTGGGCTGTTTGATGTTGGGCTGGTGCTTAGAGACCCCAGCGAGTGAAATCTAATAAATGTAACCCCCTGAAAATGACAGTGCTCATTACAGGTGGCTGCCACAGCCAGAGAGTGTGGTGTTGAGGCCGGAACCTCTCGACTCGTTACAAAAAGCAGAGAGACTTTCTTCTACCAGCACTTTTAGAGACTCAGTCTTGCTATTTTTTGTGTTCAGCTGCACATACTAAAACTAGTTTCCAATTAATAAGTGATGAGCTTTTATTAGATTCCTCAACACTGCACTTGTGTTTTTGAGCACACCTGAAATTTGATCATATAAATAGCTCTATCCTCTAAAGGTGAGTGCTGTAATAAAACTGTGTCACAATCTAGGCCATAGGAGGAAGAAAATATCTAAGAGCCTTCTTGAGATTAAAGAGAAGTATAGCAAGAATTTTTTGTCAGTTTTATATAAAATAATAGAAACATATTGTGTGTTAGGAGCAAACAGAAAAAATACATGCATTGGAGTTAGCATTATTAAAAACCACCACATTTGGTCTTTGATGTTTGAAACATTACACTCATTTAGATTTACAATTTATCACTCAGACTTCCAGAGTCTTGAAAAATAAAATAAGTGAGCAATACTCCAAGGATACAATGCAGTGTCAACCATCTGTAACTGGGACATTAAATAATTATATGGTATTTAGCACAGAAAAAATGCAGTCCAAGCATTAACCAACAGATCTTTGTAACACTTCTCTAAGACAGAAACTCTATCCCTGCTTTGCAGATAGAACATTAAAAAGAAAGTAAAATCCTTATTGTTCTTTAATAAGTATGACCAAATGATTATGTTGTGAATCATTCATTCCAGTTTTTTTACAAAAAGCAAAATACAAGAATTAGAAATGGTTTAGGCTAAAAAACAAAACCTAAAAAACTTCACTTCTGAACAAAAAACTGCTTTTCTCCTAGCACTGGATTTAGGCTAGAAAAATCTGCATGAAAGGAACATATGTTGTCAAAGATTATGCACTCAGAATGGTGATGTGGTTTGCAGAAACTGGAGTGCTGCTTCTGAAATGAACCAAATGTAGTCCATCAAAATAACCTAATTAATTTAGTAAGATTTAATAGCAAATAATTTTCTTCCCCTCTGGAGGATTTGCAAAGTTAGCAGGTGAGCCGTAATTATACTGAAGCAAGAATTGCAGGAAAGGACCGGAGCCATCTCCATCTTGGGCATCTTAATCTGTTCATGAGGTATTTCTGATCTCTGCTTCCCATTAATGTTACATCTAACACTGAGCAAACACTACCAAGGTGGGTCATTTATGTACTAATATGAGTTTTGGATAACTGAAGACTCTTCAAGTCTTTGTTCTGTGCAGCAGGATATACTTCACCTTTCCCATCTATGTTATGGCAATGTACTCAAGACTGGCATAAACCTTCCCAGATTTTAATTTTCATTTTCAGCCAGAGCAGCTCCATGGCCTGACTCATCACAGACCTGCAAGCTTTGGTGTGGCAAAAAGCTGACAAGGGAACAGATAGCCTGGGGTCGAAGGAGAAGCAGCAGCATCGTTCTCAATAATAGTTTGTATTTTAACTGTGTTAAATCCAATGCAAATCTCAGCTATTGTATCTGTCCACCAAATAAACAAAACAAACAACACACGAAAAGGCAGCAGGAAAATAAAACTGGCCAACAGTAAACTGGCAGCTCAGTGCTAGCTAAGAAGAGAAAATTATATCTCTCAGCTCTGTAATTCAGTCCTAATGAGCAGACTGTCTGAAGAAACTGGATATTAGATGATATTTGATTACTCATCAATTAGTCAAAATCATGGGTCGTTTCACTAATTTTCCAGCCAAAAGGGGTTGTGGAGCTGTTACCATAAACACACATGGCAATGTTATGCTCTGATTCAGCAAAAGGGATCTCAGTGAACTCAGTGGGGAGGGATTTGGCTAAAGCTCAAAATTATTATTTTGTGGTTTAGAAATTTACCAAACAAAAAAGGAATTTCTGTAAAGCCACTGTGATATTTAATCTTTATCTCTTCAGCAAATCCAAGGGATTTGTTTTCACTCAACTTGCCAATCACACCAACCTAATTTTGTTTCTGTTATACATATAGCTATATATGCAAACATATATATATGTATATGCATGTATGTATATATACCTATACATATCTAACTGGTCCTTTTTACCTTTTTATATTGGTCAGACTTCTGTGCTTTGCAGTGGACAGTGTCTGAATTTAGCCAGCTTTGTCAACTGCTGTACTCTTAATTAGACTCTCCATCTGAGTACAGTTTCATCAACATACCAGCAAGGGATTTCAACACTGGGAATGGCAGAATAGATTATTGATCCTTCAACCAGCTTGCATAACTGGTACACTAGCTATAGAAGGATAACCAGGAAAAATACAACAGACCCAGATGATGCCACCAATTTCAAATGCTGAGAATGACTCCAGCTTGGATTTCTGTGTCATCTGTTCAGTCTGTTCAGCACACTGTGGAAGTCTTAGGCATACACCTTCCTCACTCCTTTTACAGGTAGAAGACAGGACCAGAGAGACTAAAGGCTTTTGAAAGCCAGCTTGGGAGTATAAGGTGGGTTTTGTCCCTGGTTATCATACCCAAACCCTGTAAAGGACTGCGTGCTTACAGGCTGGACACCAAAGTCAGGAGTAAACACATTACCTTAAGCTACCCTTGAAGCTGAGCTCGCATCAGCATGTCAAAATGAAGCTTTCAAAATGTGTTGGGCACATGCTGCCTGCTCCAGCAGAGGGGAGAGGCAGGGCAGGGTGGGCTCTGAGCACAGGAAGGTCAGCGCTGCATTTTGTTTGTGTGCACAGAAACCAGAGCTGCAAGGGCTACAGTTTTGATGTCCAGCTTTTGCAAAGTTGTATTTACATTTTTAAGTCTAGCGTGACTCTGCACCTATCATGACAGTATATGCAGCTACCTTGTCCTGGTTTGCAAGCACACTGGGACCACATAGAAATTTGGTGTCTATTAGATCATGCACTGTGCAATGTTCACTGAGAATACTGTCCCCAGATTTTAACCATAATAACATGTTATTACCTATCCTACTGGATTTTCCACTAACAAACAAGTAATATTTTCTTTATTATTGTCCCCAAAAGTCTTGTTGTTTTTTTATAGAAAATCTAGATTTTATGACAAAACTTTGATTTCTGGCTGAAGGCAGCCTCTTTCTCAACTGTGCAACACAAACGGAGTAACAAAATCTAAATAACTTTTCCCAGATTATTCTTTTCTGAGAGAATTTTTACAAGCATACTTTATTCATACAAGATAATATGAAGTAGCAAATGCAAGTGACTGAAATATTTTGCCACTCAGTAAACTGTCTCTAAAACTTGCAATACAAACCTAGATAATTTGCTTTATTTCTTTCATACTGACCCAACTGCAGCTGAACTTGTGGGGCCAGCAGGAGAGGATGACTGTCAAACCGAAGCCTGCATCCCTTCTATACACACACATATGTGGTTTTAGGAAACCTGTCCTGGAAAAAGAATTAGAAGATGACCTGAAAGTGGACATGCCAGTAAGCTGTAGAGAAAATAAATCCATGACATGAGCTATGCATGAACACGCACTGGCAGAGACTTTAAAAATATTTTTTTCAGTGTGAGAAGCATTTATGGAGGGAGAATGAAAACAGGTGGGGTCCTGACTGATCTTTGTTTGTGGTAAATAGGAGGCTGCCAGCGACGTGTTTGCTGCTGAGATTCAGTGTAATAAAGCAGCGAGGTGGGGGAGGGATTTTTGTTCCCCACTGCAGACGAACCTCTCAGTGCTTGGAACCCAAAGGCAAATATTCAGACTGGGAACAGAGCCTCCTGGATAGAACATATTAAAGAACCCATCACCTCTACAGAAATGTCACTGACAAAAGCACACTACCCAGCAGAAAGCATCAGCTTCTTCCATTACACAATACAGCATTTTAACAGCAAGGCTGTTATCAGTTTAAGCTCCATAAGGAAAAAGCTTTATATACACTTAACATTTCAGGAGGAACTCATGTAATCAGATGATGACTGCTCCAATTTCAGCCTTTCCTCTCCTGAAATTTTCAAAACAGCAACAATTCAGCAATCCCCAAACAACTGTCTCTCTCAGAAAGCAGGAATCAGAATTATGATAAAGCCCCAAGTAAGCCCTTCCCTTTGAAAGGGTTTGTCACTGACACAAGAAATACTTTGCCATTTTCTATCATGGTTATTTGCACTCTAGAGATATTTGGGTATAATTTCACTTCAGACCCTGCAGCGGATGTCAAGCAAATAGAATGTATTGTCTGTGAAAAGTTCCTTCATGTTCACCTCTCCCCACATTAACATTTAAAAAATTTCGTCCCCTCACTGGGTTTGATGGGCTCTTTCTGACTAATAACCAACATCTGAAAGCTTCTCCATGAGGTGGAGGGTGTTCCAATTACAAATACATCTTTGAACATCCTCATAGGTAGGTGAGTGCATTACCTAAAAGTGAAGTTCTGTAAAAAAGCAGCCAGGTCAGTAACAGTCATCATCCAGAGACATTGGTTCAGCCCTGAAATTCTCATGTCACCTCCTGGGGGTAGCTGGATTTGTCTTGGATGTTTCTCCAGTTAAATATGTCCCAGTCCTTACCCTGCTTGGTTTGCGGAGTCTGAGATCATCATTCAAGTACCATGTCCTCAGGCTTGTTGTGACTCTAAAATGCCCTCAGGGAGGAGGCGAATTGAAAAAGAGGTCGTTTACTGAACATCTTCGTTAGGTTGTCCTCAATAAAAAATTGCAAACAAGTTTTCTTTGAATGTTGATGTTAATATGCAACATGACTAACTAGCACTAAGAGGTTTGGGTTATATAGAGATGAAAACTCAACTAGCTGGCAACATTTTGTTCTTTTTTTTTGCCTAAACAATAGAGGTCTTTCAAAGGCTGATAAATGGAGACTGCTCACAGCAGCACCCCCCAAACTGTTTAGTTTCTAAACTACAATATTTTCAGTGTTGAAAAAGATACTTTTAAAAGAATTTGTCCAGTTCTCCATTTCAGTAGAGGAGCTGGACACTTGACAAGAGAAACTCAGACAGGAAAGAAGTAGCTGTTTTGGAAAATGAGTACAGAAGAGATAAATGGCAGGTACTTCCAGCATCCATTATACAAACACAGACTGGTGTCCCAGTCTTTCAGCTTGCTGGGCAAAAAAATCTCCCTCTTTTCCAGCACTGAGAGCAAGACACTTCTTGTGGCTCCTGGGATACTTCAGCTCACAGATACATCTTTCCTCGGGAGCCAAAGTGTGTCTGTCATTCTCCCTTTCCTACAGATGGAGGCCGGGGTGAGCTGTGCGTTTGGCATGTCCAGTGTGGATCACTGCAGTTCACTGTCTGGCTCCAGTTAGTTCAAAAACATGATTTGTCTCTTCCATATTTTAGGAGCTTTGTTATCAGCTCTGTCCCTACCTCCTTCCATGATTTAAGGCCTTGGTACCATGCTGCAAAGGAACAAAAGGATCTGGTCTCAGCTGATTTAGTTGCAATTGAGTGTAGTCAAGGCTGCCGGGGTCCTTGGGGATGAGACGAATGAGGAAACCTGGCACACTGATCGAGTGAGCTACAAGTGATGGAGACCCAGGCTGAGGGATCTGAGCACAGGGGAACTTCTGGAGAAAGGGGAAAGCAGACAGAGTTTGTTCACTTTCAGGAAACACTGAAAAGTGTTTCTCATATAATAAATTCTTTATTTGCTGGCATTATTATTAAATAAAAGCTTAAGATGAACATCCACCCCTTTTCTTACTGCCAGATCTCATTCTAATTAGGAAAAAAAGTAAAACCAGAAGGCAGCATTGCTGTTACAATTTACCTAGACAACGTCTCATGACTTCTATGATAGAGATTGACCAGATACAAAAATAAAATGAATGTAAATCTGGCAGAAGAACTTGTCCCTAATTAATTAAACTGATTAGAGGAGAAGAATTCACATCAGTATTTCCACACTGGTCCTGTCTTTCCAGCAGCTGATGTATGAGAACAGCACTGCCCTCTCCTGGATGCTCTTTGCTCTCCAGAGCTTTCCTACAGCAGCTAAACCTGGAATGTCAGGACAAAAGGGAAAATTCACACAAATATAAATTCAGATTTCTCAAGAGATGGTCTGGCATGGGCTGTACATACTCCTCCAACCCCTTCTCTATGCCCCTGCTCAACAGCATTCCCAGAGGCGCCTCAAGAGCTCAGGAAAGGACAATTTCTGTAGGCTCTTTGCTCCCAGGGAGCTAGCTTGGCTGCTTTTGCACCTCCTGACACTGATGCTGGAACTTTCCTTTCCTGGGCTGAATTTCCTCGTGGCCCATGCATGCCCCTGAGAGAGCCTCGCTTCACTTTAATGGGACGGAGGCACAGGTGAACTTCCTGGTAACCCAAACACCATTCTGCAAACACCCCCCTCAGCCAGCCACCTGCACCAATGCCAGCATTCAGGACATTGGAGACCACCCCAAATCAAGTCAAATCAAATCAAATCAAACAGACAAGAGTTAGAGGTAGGGAATTCAGGATCCCCAAATGATTCCTGGTAACTGGCCTTCCCCTTCGAAGGGGTCTTCAGTTTGTTTTGAATGTATCTTCTCATCATTACCCCGCCTCAGCCTCACTCCCCAGATTTCTAGGATATACCTTTAAATAAGGCAAGATATTTTCAGAAACATTTTACTACCTTCTGTACTAGTCTTCTATCACATTATTCTCTGTTTTAAGATCTCTGAGTTCAGAAAAGAGAAGTTCAAGAAAGAAGGATAAGATACACTGCCGAAAAGTCTGAAAAACAACTCAGCAGCTGTTCAGCCAATGTGCACTGTATACAAATGTTGGGGTTTATTTCTATTTTCTTCTAAAGCCTTAGTTTTCATCTGGTTTTATGTCAAATGACAAACAGCAAAGAACAGCCACAGCACCCTACCTCCAGCTGTGATAATTAATAACCTGTCAAGACATGGATCTTGCTGTCTTAGGAAATCTAATGTCTGGCTAGAGGTGGTGAAAAACACTGAGAAACCAGAAAGAGGGCAGAAAATGCATGATTAAGAAATTATACTCGGTGGGGGAATAGAAAAACCTTTTTAAATAAAATTATGTCTTTCTCTAGGTGTGCATATTTAAATGGAGTCAAAACTTGTTCAAGGAGCCCATTTTCAAAGAACAAAATCCTTAGGAGAAGAGTTCTGTATCAATACAAACTATTTTTATGATTTTCTTTTCACTTGTAAAGGCTGCCCAGATGTTTTTATTCTTGCAAAATGCATTCTTTTCATTTATAACTAAAGTTCTCTGAAGATTGTGGAAAGTCTTCCATTGATTTTGGCAGGCTTTGGATTTTGAATATTCATTTTATAAGGTAAATAGAGTTAATTCTGAGGGGCCTCTTCAGTCTTACTTGAAGGGCAGATCCACCCCTTCAGGTTTGTGGGACATAAATCACATGAACAAGTCACACTGATGCCTCTACATGTGGGTAGCAATAGATGCTCAATAGTCTACTTTACAAATACCAGGACAACAAAATATCTGGGTTTACCTAGAGAAACACAGATTTGCCCTCTACAGATCCATGTCTTCAGTCCCAATATCCCTGTTTTATCCACTGCCATCACCAGACCATCAAAAGCTACTGAATCTAAAGTCTTCTTGCTGTGGAAGCTCAGTGCTCGACCTTCATTGGCAAAACACTCAGACTCAGCCTGGGTGATGAGCTGAATTAGCCTCGGGGTCTGTCAGTTGTACAACCAGAAAGCTGGAAAATATACAACCAGATTTTTGAGCAAAAACAATGTGCCAAGTTTTCACCCAGGAATGTTCCAGAGAAGAGCAAAAGCACTTTTTTTACTCACAGAAAGACTAAGTTTGTAGGTAGCCTTTAAAGAAAAATATATATATTCGTGTTCATACATACATACCTATACAGAGAGAGAGAGAAATTGAGAAGACTTTCTTGCACACAAAAATGAAGTTAAAATAGATCTGCTTTTTGAAATTTGTGTCACTTGAGAGTTAAAGGCAGGCACACATGGGGAAAAGGAGCTTTTCAATTTTATACTGCAAAGCACCTAGCCCTCCAAGGAAATATGAGGAGAACACACCAACTAATTGAAACTATCAGCCAGTTTTGATAAAGTAGGATGTGATTAGCAAGCTGGAACTTAGCCAGAGCATCGTGGTCCACATTTTCACTCCTCTCTGCCTTCATTCTCTCAAAGTGCCTGACTGTAATCTACCCCCATACAGCTGTAATGTTTAACTCAGCTTTTCATTCCACTGAAAATAATTACATATGGAGAACACCTGTTAATTGACTGTGCTAATTTAAAAGGGGAAAAAAATCCAATTTAACTCTGCAATGTGTTCCCATTAAGATGATATTACAAGTTTTAATTAATATCTTGATTAGATACTGTTATTCATAGTTCTATTAGAGTCACTGAGATCAGATCTTCATTGTGATATTCCTATTTTGACGCAGAGAAAATATGACTTCTTAGGTATAGTACTTCTCTTTCTAAGACTGATGTCTTTCAGAGTTCAGATAATTGAAACTGCTGGCATGAATAAACTGGTGGGAAAGGCAGTCCTTGTTTGCAGTTGGTAGGGTGCAAATTTGTCTTGACGACAACTGCAAATAACATGTCCAAGAGCGCTTACAAGCAGAACTAAATGCAAACAATTAATAGCATTATTTATTCAGACAGTGATACCTGCAGTATGACTTCACTCAACAGTGACTCATCTGCAGCACTTCGCTTATGAACAAGTAGGTGAAACATAAATTTTTATCAGAGTAAATCTTTTGACTATAATTTATATCTTTATGACAGAGACACTATTTCTGAATTCAGCACAGCTATAGACAAGCAGAGTCAGGATCATTTTCCTCTCAAACACCTTCACTTACATAAACAGCCTCCTTGATTTCCAAGGAAACCCCTCAAAAATTAGTGATGGAAGCAGGGATTGAAGACTCTTGTTCTTAAAACCCTAACCTTACTGCCTTCCCATATGGCAATACCTCACTCTTCATCCCCTAGAGCCCAGATAGAGCCTTGCTGGTGTTTCCCACATTGCCAGAGTTGGGCCAGAGAACAAATTCTTGTGCAAGGTCAGAGGCTGTCCTAGACGAGCTCACATATTCCTGATCTCTATGAGTAATTATCCACTCTGGGAAGCATCAAAACCAGCCAGAGCTGCATGGTAAGGTATGGAAAGGGCGTTTAGGACACACTCTTCCAGGCAAAAAACCGAGCAGGTTGGAAGCCTCTCCCTGCCCCTGACCTGAGTCCTTAGAGAGGGGCCATGTCCCCTGCACCGCTGCAGGGTCTGTTCCCGGGATGCTGGCGGCTGCAGCCTCTCCTTGCTGTGCTCTCCCCAGGCATGCTCCATTTCCCGCTGTGCCACTGTGCACGGCCCACTGCCACAGGGGTATTAAGCCAGCAGAAAAGTCTCAATTTCCTTCTGTCAGGGCTTTCCATGCTGCTGACAAACAGCAGTCGACTGACATTTAAGTGGGAAAAGCTTGGCTTTGAAGCCTCAGACGGTCTGTGCCCTATTGCTTCTTGCTCGCTGGCTTTGTTCACATAAACCAGGCTGAAATGTGCTGCCAATCATAAGAGAGGGGGAAAAATCCTCTGCAGCATTAAACCAGCTGGAGATGCTTATCCTGACCTGCTCTCAGAGGACATGAGCACTGAATCCATCCCCACTAGAAGGGAGAGGATGTTGACTCCTGGTTTTGTTCCTGTGATTTCAAGAAGCTTAAATATAGTCTTCAGAACACAAGAAAAGACTTCTTATACAGAAAAATATTAGTAAGTGTAGTGTTACCAGAAAAACTTAGCCCAAAACAAAATAACCAAATGAAAATCACACATTAAAAAGTGTTCTCAGTTCAGTCACTATACTGACCATGAGATTAAGCACACTAAATAAGTTGTCTGGTTTCATTACTCTATTCATTTCTCCTGAAAAAAAAAAAAAAAGGAAGAAGTGAAAAGATCTCCTAATTTACCTAGGCCAGTCCAAAACCAGAGAGAATGAAAAATCTTAATTGAGGAGTCAGCACCCAAATACTCCAGAAAAGCAAATTTTCCTTGATTTCTTACGAGAGCTTAGGGTGGATTCAAAATGGATGTAATCTGCACACAAAGTCCTTCTATTGAAAATTAAAATCCTGAACACTCCTGACCCCAGAGGACTTCAGTCCTTTCGTGTCTGAAGTTTTGTGACCTGACTTGGTCACAAGAGTTATGTCCTTGGTACAGTCAAAGGCACTGGCAACTTTTACTGAACACAGCAGAGTGGTTTCAAACCACTGAAGGGATCCAGAAATCTCCCAACCTAAATGCCTTTGGATTGCATCCATGCAGGTGGAGGAGTGCTCTGGTCAGGTGTCATCACAGCAAGTTTAATGCACACCAACAGGACCAGGCCCTCGTGAAATTTGACATAGGGGCTTGAAAAGCATCAGTTAGACCTCAAAAGGTGTAAAATACATTTAATGTTCTTTTCATATGCTCTGCCTGATTTAGGCACCTTCAGGATTTGTGTTTTCCAGCACATCCCCACAATGCAATGCTCACTTCTTAAAGAGAGGAGATTTAGGGCACCTGTCTAATTTCACAACTAAAGCTGTGGAAAGCAGTCATGAATTTGAATGAGCATTTCTTTATGGGTTTATAAGGTGGATCCAATAGACCCAGGATGCATCTGCAGGGTTGTTTTTTTTCCCCCTCAGAATGGCTGCTATGGTCAGAGATTTCTCTAATAGAAAAATGGCTGTTTCCTGTTCATCAATTCCTCATCTAGGAGGAAAGAGCCAAATAAACTCTGGTTCAGAGCAATTTCCACTATGCAGCCTTCAAATGGGTACAAAGTACATAATGGAAGTATTTGCACACAGGATACTGAAGTCTCTATCCCTCTTCCTAGCAACACCAAAAATTAGTTTGAGAGTAAGCATTTACCACACCTGGGAAAAGAGATTTTGTTGGTTTTTGGTTTGTTGGTTTTTTTTTTTCCCAAGAGTTAAGAGACCCTTTACCTGTCTTTATACTTTTGCTAATTGTTTCGTTCTGAGCCCCTGAAATCAACAGCCTGTCAGCTCTTCACAAACTGTTTCTATGCCAAATAATAGCTGCATTCTGCTTTGGGAGCACTCTGGAAATATGAATGCTCAGCCATCATTAACTTCTATTTTCTTTTTTGTTCTTTTTTTTGTATTATTATTTATTCACACTTCTGTGCATTGTCAAATTTTCTCTCTCTTTTCTATCTTTACTTAACACATTCAGCCAATTGGCCTATGTTGTGTTTGATTTTATTTCCCCTTGGATCAGACTTCAAGAGGTCCCCAGATTTCATTTCATTAATCCTGTATCTTAGGATGGAAAGTGCTTCATTTATATAATTAACCCTTTTTCAGAGGAAAATGCTTCTTTTTTTCTCTAGAAAAAAGAAAATATGGTGAAGGTGTGTGTTAGAAGAACAGTCAGCTTTCCAAACATGAAAGCTTCTCCTGTTTGTTTGATGTCTCAATTCCTTGTTGGACTTTCTCAGATGAAATAGAGAAGGTTCTCATTAACATGTTGAGATGTCAGCTCTGAGAAAAAGGCTCCTGGGCTTCATGAAAAAATTCCTTGTGTCTAAACAGAGGGATTGGCCCATGAAAATACCCCAGGGCCTGACTGGGGTGATGTTCACAGATGCATGGGAGGAGTTAGGGATCAGGGAGAGGGACCTGGCTGATTTTCCCCAGAGCAAGATCTCTAAATACCGAGCTTCGCCCACTGTTCCAAGCCTGTGTGACTCCTTCCATCTGTGATTAATAATCATGGCTCTTTCTTGAGAGTACATAGCCCTTAATTAAAAATCAAACAGGGCCTGAGAACAAAATTATTCCTTTCTTCCTAACCGGAGCAAGCAGAGGAGGAAGAATAGTATTGGGAATAGTATTGGAACTACCAGTTTTCAAGACAATAATTCAGATGTCAAAGCACCTGAGAAGAGGATTGCCACATTTCATTCCCTCCCAGACCCTGATGAAATGTTAAACTGTGCTTGCAGCTGGTCAGACTGGGCAATATCCATCAGTTATGGCTCCTTCCTTGCTTCCTGACTTTTTTTTTTTTTCATTATAGCTGAAAGAACTGAACTAAACCCATTAGTTTAGCCTTTCCACATTTAGAAAGGAAGTATTTGTGTCAAACTCTGAGGGTTAGAAAAATACTAAGAAAAGCTGAAACACAAATATTAACAACCTTTTATTTGCCAAGCAGCTCTAGAATTATGAAGGAAAAGAGGTTTTATTTTAAAAGAGTCAAGATGTTTTTTTCTTAAAATGCTTCCAATTTTACTTTATTCTCACTGTAATATTCTTTCAACTGCTATTACTTTCCACTAAGTATTTGCAGAAATATATGAGGAGAAATTAATTTTGCTATTCTTACAAATATGCCCTCCCCTGGAGTATACTCTTTCATACATTTAAATTTTTCTGTCTTCCCTTCCCCATTTTAATTTGTCCTCTCTCAACATTATAACTTGTTTTTACATTTATGACTGCTGTATAATGAGGAAAGCGAGCACAGATTCATGGCAGTGAATGATTCAAACCCTCATACATAAGAATCAAAAGTGACTGCATAAAACACAGAAATTTTTATTTACAAAAGCATTTCATATAAACTGTGTATGGAGTCTGGCTGTGTGGTTTCTTAGAGCCTTAAAGCAGCACAGAAAGCTAAGGAATAATGTAGGTGATATTTGAGGGATTGTTTTGCTGTTGCAGAGAGAAGTAGAAGACAACTTAGTTTGTGCAAAATAAGCTAGTACGCAGAGCTAATAGAAAAATAAATAGAAAAATAAATAATAAATGAAATGTTATTTCCCTCTTCCTAGCCAAAATATACTATGACTGAACAAACATATGGATCTGCTCTGTTAAATAATAAGGTGCCATTCTTTCCTGCAATAATTTTCAAGCTAATTATTTCAGGTAGAATACCCAACTCACAATCTTGTTAACCTAATTAGCATTTATGCTTATTCAACAAAAAAAATTAGCTTTGTCCTTGAAATAATATTTCTCCAATGCTAAGATATGTTTAGCAACCAATATACATGAAAATTTAAAAAAATAAACAAAACAAAATAGAAATTTCATATCTTAACAAAGGAATAGAAATATTTTTATTGCCATGGACAACCTCAAAATTCCATTTTTTTTCTCCTGAGCTCTAAGCAAGCTCAGAAACAAAAAAGGCAACTTCAAAATAATTTATTGAAAATACTACTTATGATTCTACATTAGCAGAGCAGAAATAATAATAATAATAATAATAATAATAATAATAATAATAATAATAATAATAATAATTACTGTTCTGTAAACTGTGGACCCTATATTCTTTGACATAATTTGTAGATCCAAGAAATTAGTACAAAAAATGTGATTATTGTACATTTCAGGAAGTGTTTTTCCTTTCTATTTTACGTCTCACTTAAAACTAAAAAAGTTGCTAATACTGCTACGTGGAGTAGTGAAGTAGTTTTATAGCATTAGTGCCACTGCTGACCATCAAAATATTTTGTTACACAGAAAGATATGAAATGTCTTTCCCTCTTTTATTGGAGTATTGCAGATAAAGGAAAATATTTTAGATTAGAGACATACTATCTGTACACTAGAGACTGCTGGAAGTATTTGTCTCACAAACTAATTTCTGTATTTGCAGAGAACCAGAAAGTAAATCCAAGGTGATTTCTTCACTATGGCCTGCTGACTGCAGAAAAATATAACAACACAGAAATAGTAAGATCATTTATCATTTACATTTATTTTCAATACTAGTTTCATTTTCTGTTTGAGGCAGTTTGACCTTGCAATCTCCATTTTGGGGAATTAGATGACTGGGAAGGTTTCTCAGCTATGTAAAGGAATATTGCTCACACAGCTCAATCAAGAACCTTTGTTACCAAAGGATATTAATATTCAGACTACGCATTCCCTTCTGAGAGACAGCACATTGTTCCAGGGGAGCTATGAGGCAGACTCAGAGCACATCTCTTTGCAGGAGGGTGTCATAAGTGCTATGAAACCATTCCTCTCCTTTTACCTAATCCCAATACACGCCAAAATTTTGGGCGCTGTCACTGAATGTAAAGCTAGAGAGCTTGGTGTAGCTACATTTGGAGCTTGGACCAGATGTGCTCCCGAGATCCCTTCCACCCTCGTACATTCTGTAGTACTTTAGACTTGCCCTAACCTCAGAACAAAGCCCTCTGTCCACTGATTTTCCTCTCAGCAGCAATGATCTGTATCTGAAGAGAGTACACAGCCATCCACACACTTTTTGTCTGCAGGAATGTGAAGGACTGCAGCTGCCTCTCTCCTGAGCAGCCCTGTCCTAGGATGGCCTTTCAGTCATCAAGAACCAAAATCACATTTACAAATGTAGGCAGATTTCTAGTGCTTCCTGGTAAGTATATTTTCACAAGATCAGCCTGGAGTTTGCTTTTTCCATAATTAAAGGAAAAGCTGAAAGATATTTATTTATGTGCTGGCTGAGAATTGTTATGCGCCACCTTTTATCTGCCACTGTTACATATAGAGAAATGCATTGAGAGCACACTGCCCTCTGAGCTCTATGTTCAGGATTCAAACTCAATAGTAATTTGCATTCCTATGGTGCCTAAGAGTTCAACTAGTTTTAGAAACATGATTAAATCCAGACTTGCAATCACTTCTGAGCCTAAGACATTAACTGAAACAAGCATGTGAGAGCATTCACCATGGCTGAAATCCCACTGCACCATATGGTTGCAGAAAATTATTACTGGTTAGGGCCTGGATTTGATGCCTTCTTTTACTGAAGCACAATTTAGTGATTTTGGGGAAGCCTCAGTGTGGCAAATACTTGGCTGCATTCACACGCTGGTGAATGGCTATGACTTTGGACAACTTGTTTTGTTCACTTTTACTGCTGAGGATGGTGGGAGGAAGAAGATAAGAAGAGAGAGAATTCTGCCCCATTTTTCATTGTCATTATTTTGGTAAAGGACGTAATGGACCCTTTCACAGATGGGAAAGAGAATACACATTTCCAGATTTTCAGGCTGGAACTGGAGAAATGGGAAAAAAAGGAAGAGCTACAGGTCTGATTCTCTTCCTTTTGAACACAGTGCTTTGTACCACTTAATCACCAATGGATATTTAAAAAAAGGTGCATGAATACACAATTATTTGATTGTCCACACTGATCCAATACCAACCGATCCTCCCTGACAGGAAGGATTCATTAACTATCATTCAAGTCTCCTTTTGCTACATGTTTTTGAATTTGTTTTCCTGCATCAAATGGGAATTTGTTCCTGCTCAGTTTATGCAGTGTGCTCAGATGCTTTCAGATAAATCCTCCAACAATTTGATTAAGTAAATGCATAAACATATTGCAGGACCTGCAGGAATTTGCTTCAGGGGGTCACCATTTCCCCAGCTTAAGGCAGGATATAATTGCCAACCAGGAGCCACAGCATAGTGCCTTGAGAGAGACAGAGAGAGAGAGATAGACTGAACCCTCATGCCTCTGAGATAATCCGGGAGAAGAAAGTGCCTTCAAAGCAGCTGATGTTTCCATGCTTAGCTACCCCTCTCAGGTCTGAAGATCCTGATTAACTTCATAACCACAGGAAATTTTCCACTGCAGCAGCATGAACCATGCTGGGCAGCACTTTTGGGAGCAAGGACGTGGTTTTGCCAGCACTGAGGGATTGAAGAGCATTCTTGTGTCAGCCCAGCCCATATTTGCTGCAAAGGTGTCAGTACTGCAGGGAAAGCAGCACAGACTGCTGCCATGAGCATGGCAGAAAAGGCTGCAGGGAATCAAATCAAAGCCCTTGTATCTCAGTGCATCTTACATGCTTCCTGTGAGGCAAGAGCCTTCCTGCCTCACAAACATTAAATTGACTGAATCCTGGCAAGACTCTTATGCAATATGGGGATGTTATTCTTGTATTATGAGCAAGTACTAAGTAAGGCCCACAGAACATCAAATCTAGAGTTATATTTGAAATTAGACACCCAATTGTTGTTTATTTAGGTTGAAATAAATGGAAATTGGAACTGAACTCAATTCTTTGGAGTCTAAATCCATTGCCTACCAGATAATCTTTTTAACATTTATTTTATCTCAAACACACACAACTCACATCTGTGGCTTTCCCCAGGACTAAGTAACTGACACCAAAACAGAATGAAATAAGTTATATAATATTTGTTCATTCAAACCAGCAATGGGAAAGTGCAGAGGGAAGTGTGTGTCTATTTTCCCAGGTAGTTTATAGTTAAAAGCACTTCTTTGAACTGCTTCAGCATAGCTCTGTTGTTTATAGTTAGAATTAGAGTGGAATGTACTCCAGATATGATAAGCTTGTTAACTAAACTATTTGCGTTGTTTTTATATTGACCTTGAAGAAACTAGAGAGAGTGATATCACAACAAAGGCCGAAAGACAAAACAAACCCCAGGAGACGTGGGGAGAGGGAGACTCCAGCCTTCAGCCTCAGGGACCACCAGGTGACAAAGGAAGACAGGAAAGACCCCTCAGTGACCCAGCCACGCAGCCGCAGAACGCAGCAGACCCGGAAGAAGAAATAACGTATAAAGTCGGGGGCTCCGGGGGGCTGAGGTGTGCACTGTTCGGTGGAGTCGAGCAGAGACTCCCTGTGCACCCCGCGCGGTTTTTGCTTTCTGCCGCTTGCTAATAAATCTTAAATTGATTGTAATTGGGCTCTGGCAAGTTTTTCGCCGCAATTACTTATAACACAGAACACACTGGTATGTATTGTTACAGACATGCCATTTCAGATATCCTGAAAACAAACTACTATCATAGGGAACTTTTCCTTTCACAAGGGAACAGTTTCATCTTCCATTTGTATATGAATCATGAAAGCAGCATAAGTGATGCAGGCCATATTTGGAGACTTGCACACCTTTATGTCACCTCTTTATCCTTGCTGTCTCTGTGATGCAACTGCAAATTCTTCTCTCTCTCGCTCTCTTTTCCCTATTTGTAATTAGAGGGCAGAACAGGTGGTAGTAGCTTACTTTAAAGTGATGTCTTCATTAAAACACTTCTCAGTATGCTGCCTAAAAATCATGCACAACAGCAAAGAAATTACTCTTGTTATGGGCAAATCTCACAAGGTTTGAGGTTCATAGTAGAGAGACATCAACAGCTCAGAAACTTTGTGAGACCAACACAAAATTCCAGGAATGACAAACTGGGCTGAGTAGTGTCTTAGGAACATCACCTCCCTATGAGGACTTTGGACACTCTGTTGCTAATCATGTCCCTGTGAAAATCAGGAATCAGAATCTCCTCCTCCCGAGCTTCTTGCTTCCAAACTAGGTTGTGGCCTAATGCTTGCACGTCTGAACAGAGGCAAAAAGGGAGTCATATTTACTGCTTTGTGCTTTTAGCCAGTGACAGATGGTAAGCTTTTTACACAAAAATACCCAAATAATTTTCCCCTCCCAAATCATTATGTTTGCAATGATGTTTCTAAGAAAAGCCAATGGTTGTCTTGGGTTATGTAGAATGCAACATTCATTTTGTTTCCGAACAAATAGGCACCATTGTGGACATGAGAAAAGGCATACAAGGCTGAGATCTTTTCATGAAAGGGGAGAAGAATGAATTCTCCAGAGGTTCTCATCTCCGAAATGTGCCTTTCCTCATGGGTCTGTCTGTGTGTGGATTGTTTTATCTTCCTGTACTTGATACAGTCCCTCCTCCTTAACCCAGATCTGTGAAGGAGATAGAATTTCAAGGAGAATTGAGGAGTACAGTGGAATTATATTTTGTGGCACAATTTGATAGCAAATTGTGTGGTCAGTAGACATTGGTGTCCTAATTGCAGATACCACTAAGTATATTTTATTTCTGAATTCTTCACTGGATGAATTTTTGGCATGTTTTTAGAGCTCAGATTGACCACCTAAATCAGCTAATGACAGTCAGTGTCATAAACAGAAGTTGTATATTCTCAGACCTGTTAAACAAGTTAATTAGTTAAAAAAAACCACAAAAAACCAAACCAAACCAAAACAAAACCCCAACAAATAATAAAATTAATAGAATTTATGTATAGAGATTGATTATACCTTTCTTCTATACTTTCCAGTGTGGTTTTTTAGCTAGAAAATTGTATTATCAGGCTACGATTACGAGGGTTAAAATATCACCACTTTTCACTTGGAATAAGAGTATAAGGTTCAAGATCTTCAATAAGATATATCCTAAGGCCTTACTTAAACTTCAGTTTTTAATTTTAAAACTTCAGGGTTATCTTTATCATCTCCCAGGTAAGCATTATTTTAATAAATGAAAAATGTAAAAGGGATACTCTGAAGACTCCTTTTAAGGACTTTCCAAAAATCTTGCCTCATTATTTCAATTTGTTGCTTTTCCTCAATTGATCAAAGTCTTTTGTTCCCTTCTCTCTTGCTATTTTTTTAAATTTCTTTTTAAGCAGTCCTCTTTTCCTTGCTGTCACCTATTAGCTCATGAATCTGGACTCACGTTACTATCATGCAGTTTGCAAACGAGTTCTAGCTGGTGCAGCCCAAGAGAAGAGTGAGCAGTTGCATTGTTTCTAGAATTTCAGTGTCAACGTGGGTGCCTGGCTCTCAGTTCTTTGGGTTGCTAAACCCCACAGCAGGTGCTAATCTTACTGTAAAACTGAATGAAGGTTTTGTCCCAGCACAACAGAAGACACCAGGAGGTGCATTAGCCCTGTGCTGTGGCGAGGAGGTGGTCTAATCACCCAAACAGAATGTGAGAACTGGGTGTCAAAAAGGCAACAACCACAAATGTTCAGTAAATGTTTAAGTGCTTTCTTGGATGAGAGTCAAAGAACTCTACAGGTGGAACTCTACAATGGAAATGTATGAGTAACCATGGAGAATGTAAAAATGAGCATTTTCAAAGTGTCTGTCGTAACATTATGTGGAAGTGTTGCCTGGGTTTTGTTTTCTCAGTATTCAGTGAGCAAGCAGGAATATTTTTTTACTGTCCTTTCTTTTTAACTTCACAGTAGAGACAATTACTAAGTAAACTAATTATATCTTTATAGTGTGATATTAGTAAATCAATACAAACTCCTCCATTTATCATTGTGGATATAATCCATTTTAAGATGCTATCTAGCTGGACTGGAATGCAAAAGTATGGGTAGGGGTAAGAAAATAACTAACCTACCTAGTCCTCCAAAAGGTTTAAACAAGAAAAGTCTTTTATTGATCAGGCTGGTTTTGTCTTCCCCCACTGCTTTGCTTTCCTGCATAATGCAGTATGAGAAACCTGAATTGCACACTTTAACTGAAAGATGTTTCTACCTATTCAACTGTGAAAGAAATAAAGTCCATATTCCCAACTAGGAAATCATAAGAATTTCCTCTACCCAAACACTAACTGGCAATATGCTATGATCGTGAGAATTATTGCTTTGCACTCCCAAGCCATTCAGGATAAATATGAAATAACAACTAATTAAAGAGAATTACGTTTTCAGATTAGATTGGTAATATTGTTCAAATAAAGAATTTCACTGCATGTGTTTATTATGGCAAGATTCTTTTACACTGAATCCTGGGAGAGTACTCCTTTGTATTGGAAACTGAAGTTTAATCAGCGTGTGACAAGAATCCTGTCATCTCCTGTATTTAATTGGACAGGTTTCCACTTAACTGACAGAAGAGGGATGGAGAGGGTTGCAGGAGGCAGGTGCCAGGAAGGACAGATGGATAAATTGTTCTCGCAGCCTGGGAATTTTCTGCATACATACTAGAAATCACTCAAGAAGAACTGGCAAAAGAAGACATCCTTATGTAGTTAAGAGAAACACTTCTCATTTTCCAATTTATTACAAAATAGTATCGCTTCAAGACACAAAATTATGGTGTGATCAAGAAGGCAGCAGAAGAGTTAATTGCCATCATCTCTGGGCCTTGTCATAGTCCATCAGATAGAGAATTTCACTTGGTGGCCTGTTCAGGTGGGAGCCTAAGACTCTTTGTAAAGCAGGAAGGTGAACCCCACTGTCCTGAGCTTCAACATTTCAACACAAAAGCATTTGTCTCCAATGAAATAGTTTTGTAGCTAGTATTTGAAGAAGAAACAAGCTTCTAATGTTGTCCCATGGCTCCAGTCACGAGACCACTAAGATTTACTTTAATGCTTTATGATGTCTTTATTTCATTGTGCATGTTTTATTTCTAATTGCATTTGTGAATTGCTTTATGCATCCCAAAGTGCTTAGAAGACTGGTGATACCAATAAAATATGAGAACAAACCAGGAGAAATAATTACTGAAATAAGATACAAACCCTTAGAAAATCAATGTAGAGAAACTGTTGAAATAGAAGACGCAAAGATGTCTCCCTTGTACTTTTTTAGGCTGAATCATCAGAGACAGGGTAAATTGGGGAAACTGCAAAAAATTTTTGGCTTGATTCATCATACTAGATACAATATCACAGAACTTCTCGATTCATTGCTGCAACACAGACACAGGTTTAAGCACAATAAAGCTGGGAATAGTGGCTCATACATTTGGCCTGCTAAACTACATAAAGTGAGGGGAATATCACTGCACTAACCATGCTGAAAGCTGCTGAGAATCAGGAGATGAGAAATATGGAACAAAGAGAGGGTGGGAGAAAATGCCACTAAGGAATGCAAGAAAGGATGCATCTAGTCCTGTACGTAATGAAGACTGACCTGACATTTGAGGTAATAAAAAATGACAGCAGGAAGTACTGCACATATTCATTTTTTTCAGCCTGCAACATTATCCTCATGACTTCTGCCATATTATGTTTACAGAGTAAGGTCAAGCGTGTCTGACTACATGGAGGAGAGACAACCTAGGAACCTCACGTTATGCTGACAGTGGGAACAGCCTGTAGTGCTCTGCCCTCCAGGTCTGCATTGAGCCGATCTCTCACAGCAAAGGTGCTGTTGGTGCTGGTGGACTTCTAGGTACAGAGGAAAGAGGAAGCCTGGATCTTAAAACCTCTAAGGTTTTTTCAGCAGGACGTATCCATACTGTGGCCAATATTCCCTCCTGCTTGGGTGCATGTAATTGACTGAAACATAGGTAAGCTACCCTATAAATATTTTCTTCCTCTGCCTCTAAAAGTTTGGACTCCCATTCCATCTCCTGTTGCTCCAAAATGCACATTCCACCATCCTGATATTTCTTTGAGGATCAGCACTGTAGGTGAAACTGTGAAATATTGATTTATAGCAAAGCTACAAAATCTTATGCAATCCCTAAATATAAACAAACCAGTTTTGGGAAGGGGCAAACAGGAGAAGCAGCAGGGAAGTGACTGCCTGGAGCAGGCTGTAGCATCCCCCAGTCCTGACAATCCACTGCTTTAGCCCACACACTATACATGGACCAGCAGCAAGGGTCAAGGAAAAGAGTCAAGCAAATATCTGACAGAGGAGAAACTGTGATGCTGCTGAACCATATCTCCAGATATAATACGTGAAATCTTAATTTTATTTCAAAAAAGAAAACATGAGTAAAATACTTTTCATTCAAAATGTGAGAATAGATTCTCCCAGTGTGTCTTTTTTAGATGATGAATTTTGTTTTATCTTAATTTAAATCTAAGTGGAACTACTGTTGTATTATATAGACATCCCTTAAACCAACTATCATGATTCTTCCTATGCATAAAGTGAAAAAACCAAGTGTTTTCTTTAAAAGTCAACAAGGGTGATTCATTATAAGAGTAAATTGAGAGCTAATTTTCTAAAGACTTTATCCGGAAGGTGCTTAGCACCTTTAATTCTTACAAGCATCAAAGAGAAAACTAACATCTTCCCAATGGACTAACTGTCTTACAGCATTGCTCTAAAACCAGCAAAAATGCTTTCTGCTAAGCCTGAACCATAGTGCAGTGTACCCTGTTTTAGTGTGATCACTATTTCTTCTAGTCTCTGCTTACCACAAATCTCTACAATTTGAGACTTTCAGAGGGAATTTGCATTGACATCACCAGGATGATTACAAACCTTCAGGACAGAGCAGCAGTGTAATGAAATAAATGGTAGATCTTTTATCAGAGGAAGCAGATGCCTTACAGCTGGGCTTCTTAGAACAAAGATTATAGGTCTTAAAATGGAAGTGGAAGATATTTTCAGGTCAAAAGGCCACTACCAACTCCTCAAAGAAGAATTTTAGGAAAAAAAAAAGAAAAAGAGAAGCAGTTTTCAAGATGAACAAGAACTACGCAGTCTAGGCCTCCCCTGAGGAGCTTACAGTGGTCAAATGCCATAGATGTCTCTAAACTTTAAGACCGAGGGAGGATTTCAGGATTTGATTAACTGCAGATTTCAAGGCCTTGGTAAAGTACACATACAAAATGCCTTTCAGTCCTGAAGCATTCCATAGTCCCTTTTGCTCAGGCACTGAGAATTGCAGGAGGCAAAAGGCAAAGGAGAATCAAACCCAATGTCTGTCATTAAAAAGAAGACCCTATTCCTTGAGATATTCAAAATTTACATGGACAAAGCCCTGAGTAACCTGGCCTAGTTAGCTGGGTCTGTTTGAGCTGAAGCATGGTGAACAACGTAACCTCCACTGGCACATCCCTACCTAAATTACTCCATTGTAATTTAATTACCATTAAATTACCATTATCATGGTAATTTAATTAAGAATCTGCATTTTAGCCTGCATGTTATTAATGCAGAGTCAAAGTGTCTACATTTCCATCAATCTGCTTTTTCAAAAGACTTATATCAGGAATATAATGGATAAAAGAGAATAAGTATTTTAAATTTTTTTTTCCCCATTAGATGCATACCACATGTTCTGATCTCCTCACAAAAACAGGTTTCCTAGGTTTTGCCTGAGAGCAAAAGCACCAGTTAGAGACAACAGATTTCTGGTGAGAGCCAGAAGTTGTGGAAAAGTAGAATTAGCTTCAGTCACTTTTCTGTAGGTCAAACTCGTGCCTGATAAATATCCTCAAACCTGACCAAAGGAAGGCAAGCAGAGTGTCAGGGCATCAGAGACACCCAAGTGGTTGATTATGACTGTTTCTCTCTCTGATTGCTTCCAAAATAGGTGTTTCGTCTGATTGGAAACAGCACCACTGATAAAAATGTTGCAGCAGCTGCTACATATATACAAAATCCTCTTGAGAGGCCATATTTAGGGACTTAGTTTAGGAAGAAGGAAAAGAAAACCTCTGTATAAACTGCATTAATAGTTTCTTCTGTTCCATTCATGAAGTGATTCCAGTGACAGTGTTTTCAGTGCTAAGCTGTCGCCAAAAGCTTTGCACTGGCCTCAGCTATCATCCAGCTGTATGAATCTGCCTGCATTAAACTGAAAAAGCTATTTTCACTTGTATGTCAGAAACACTTCTCAATAAAATAAAAGGTCAAATTAGCACTTTCCCCATGTCAATGATATTATATTAAAGGTGCTGTAGATATGCCCAAGTAGACTTGAAGTCAGAAGAGAAAGAGGTCCTTGTGAATATTGCAACTCATCGACAAATTCACTGTCATCTTTTAAGCTCAGTTGTGTCTAGAGTTTTCCAAAAATTACTGTCTAAAATAAAGACACTAAATCTTGCTTTGCAGGAAATCTTGCAGCTTTGTCAGACACTGATACTTATTTTGGGTCTGAATTTGAAACCAGCGCTTTTCAATTCCTTTAAATAACAGCTGACTGATTACAAGCCTAGAACTTTACCTCTGTTATTTATAGAGACTACAGTCTCCCAAAGAGCAAAACAAAATTGCAAAGGTTAGTAACATAAATATCAAGGAAACTTCCTCTTGGAAGATCTATACATTTCAAGTCTGAATTGTTTTGCAACAAACACCTAATGCATAAAGTTTGTGCTATTGTGTTGGTTGGCAAAGGACCAACAACCTTGAATTTGTAACAGCTAAACCCATAATCTAAAGATTACAGTGATGGCTGGTCTTATTTCTCTCCTGAAGACTGTAAATTCTGCTTGGTGAAGTTTTCAGAGGTAGGCGCTAGCACCAGGGAGTACAACAATCTTGCAGACATCAACTGATATCATTTGAAAAGAGAAAAAGACAGGTTAAGTTGGAGAGATCCTTTCAGGTGGGTAACTTGGTAGGACAGATAGTACCTTTCACTTCTGCCTGCTATGCTGACCAGAATAATATTATTCTCTTTGTCATATATTATACAATTCTATCTTGTAAATAGATCAAATGAGAAGGAGGAGTTAAATGGAGACAAATATGCAGGTAGGCTTCAAAGGATATCTCTAATTGTTTTGGATCTGGTTTTATTGGCTAATTTTTTTGCATTATTCTTGGTTAGATAAAAATTAACTGCTTGATTAGGGAGGTGGCTTTTTTACAAAACAAACAAAAAAACTAGCAACAAAAAACACCCCAAACCAAACAAAATATACCTCTGTATCGTTCCTAGTCTGAGAGCCAAGAGAGAAAGGAATCTGAACAAGTATGAAGCATTCTCACAAGCTTTAGCACAAAACCTGCTGATGAAATAACTACTAATGACCTGAGCTGGAATAGTATATATACCTCACCCCAGACTTCAGGACAGGAGCAAAAGTCTGCAGGTTCTGACCTACATTATGATCTGTACTTCAAGTAACTGGTGCCTTAAGATTTAAATTTTTTTTATTAAACCACCTCCTCCAATGTCTCATTTAAAAATTTATTTCATATATAGGTTGGAAGAGCACTATAAAATCACCCACTAGGAGAAGCTCAGATTTGGATCTGAGAAAATATTCCCATCCGAAGCACAATTCAGGGTAGATACCTACAGAAAATCCTTTCTGGTGGCAGATCATGCAAGGCCCTTCCCATCAGAAGCTAGTGGTCTCATTGCATTTGTGATTTATGGCAGGCTATAACCATGAATTGTTGGGGTGCTTTGTGCAGGATGTTTGTTAGAGTTTGAACACTCTTAGAACACTTAAGACAAGAAGAGCTATGAAACACTCTCTTTGTTGGAAGTGGTGCCTGCTCTGAATTTCCTGGACAGAAATATGAGATACACACTCAAAGAAACACAATGATCTTCAGAAAGATCAGATTGATTACATCTGCATTAATCAATAGAAGAGTTCAGGTGAAGACAAATCTCCCCCACTTCCATGAATTGTCAGACTTACACACTTTGCTTGGAGAACTGTCAATGTCCAACAGAAGTACTGGGGGCAGAGGACACATTGGGTGTGCAGGTACTTTGGGCAAATGGAAATCTAAACTGTGGGATTCATGGTGTCCGTAGGGTCTGGTCAGTGGATAGTCAGGACAAACGGAGATCTCTATGTTTGGGTTTTAGAACATGAGGTTTATTGTAGAAGGCGTGGGGAAAGAAAGGCTTACGAGGAGCTGCAGGACGCAGCTCCAAGCAGGCTGGAGAAGTGAGGAAGAAGAGAAGTAAAAGAGCTGGATAGAATGCAGAATAGAATGGAATGGAATAGAATAGAGTGAATGCAGAATGCGGAATAGAATGAAGAAAGCAGAATAGAATAGCATAGAATGTCCAGAATGAGCATTTACAATACAATAAATCATCTTCTCTGTTGAATATTCTGATTTCCATTGACCAATCTAGAATAAGCTACAAATCTTACAACATTGCCTACAGCCTGTAAGAATCATTGCATTAGCCTATGGCGTTACACTTTCAACTCTAAAAGTTGCTTTTTGGACCCTCTGATGGGTTTGCAGGGTCTGCTCTGACCCTTGGACCTGTTTGCAAGCCGAAGGCATTGTTTAATCAAATGGGGATTACCTCCAGACAGCTATACTATTGTTTTCCAGTTATTCAGTAACTGGGGTTGGGTAACTCAAAACTTGTCTTCATTTCAATCTCCCAGTTTTTGCCAGGTAATCATATCTATAAGGTTTTTCTATTCCAGCTTCCCCAACATAAACCTTGGGTGAATTTTCAAAGCAGAAAATGGAGAATTATAATAACGAATCTCAGACATCCCTTCTTCAAACCCATGCTGTAAACCTCAAATCCTGATCTTGTCACTTTCTTCCTCTGCACCAAAATCCTCCTGGCCTGTTTTGTTACCCTCTCAAATTTGCACTACAGAGTTCTGGAGAGACTCTGTTCTTCGCCCAGAGTGCCCAAGCCCATGTCCACCATGGTCTCAGTATCCCTGGGGGCTGCAGCACTTGCACTCCTTGGACTGGAACGCATTTTCTTTGTGGGATTTATTCGCTAAAGATCTAAGGAATTATGGAACATATGTGAACCAATATCACAGAGAGTTCTGAAAGCACATCCCTGGTTTTGCTTCAAAGCACAGGCACATCAATACATTTTCAAGAGTACAATGCAACTACTTCTTTTAACATGGGCCAACGCATTTCTTCAACTTCTCTGCATCTATTGAATGCACATAATTTAATACTGAAAATTATATTGCTTTCACCATTCTCTCCTGCAATGCCTCCTTTTCTTGATCCTCAAAAGAAAGTAAATCATAGGTGTGTACCAACTATAATTTTTGTTCTATCACTTAAAGCAAGTAAAATTGTTCAGACCTGTAGCTGTTCTCCTACCGTTTAACTCATTTAACCATGCTTTCACTCAAGAAGGTATATGGGAGCTCTGATAAATGGAAAAAGTGCATGTATTAGAAAATGTAGATCTGGTTTTGTATCCAAAATTGTTCAACACCACCCTTCAGATATAATGTCCTGGATTTAACGTAGAGTGGTCACTGCTGTTACAACTAGGCCTATGTTTTATTTTTTTCCATGTCTAAAGACCTCTGTTATTAAAATAACAATGTAAGTTTTATTAGTTAACTATTTCTGTCTGTATGAGTGAAAGGCACTTGGAAATGCAAGGAACTCTTAGGTCATGTGGAAAACCACATAACCCTTATTCAAATAGCAGAGGTTACAAACAGATATTAAGCATGAACAAATTCAGCAGGAGATGATCAGAGATAGTATTACAGTCTGATATATCAAATTCCTTAGGGAAAGCAAAGTAATAATGACCAATGCTGATCTTTGTTTTCCAACTAAATGGGTTTCTAGTGATTTCAGGATTCATACACAAAATGAAATTGTCTTACAATTTTACAAAATGGAATCTCCCATTGACATAGAGAGATTTGTTACCACTGTGAAGGGTTGAAGGCACAAGCAGAAATCAGTCTTGGCTTTTATCTTCTGTCATTACCACAAGGCATGTCTGGCACATGGTCGATAATTTATCTTAGCTAAAATCAGATCTAGAGAAGCCAAAGGACTCCTGGGGTGTTCAAGTTTCACCACTTCCTCAATAATTTCTTTTGATACTGAGAGAGTAGAGACTGTAGGATAATTGACAAGATTGTCCCTGACACATTGCTTTCCTAGCAAAGCTATCACGCCCTTGTAGCTCTTGCACTGAAATGCACAAGCTACTTTTTCAAGGATGAATGAAGCTTTCCAATCACCTATCCTAAATTTTTAGCAAAAATAAAGAATGCCATAAGCAACTTGGAATCAAAGCAGGAATTGCACATTTTTTTCTGTAGGCATTTATTTCCAGTTAGATATAATGGAAAAAATGAACATGATTAGTCTAAGGAAGTTGTTATTCATTGTTGTGGTTTTTGTAGAGGGGAGGGGGCCATAAAGATGGCTCCTGTGAGAAGTTTCTGGAATTCTTCACCATTTCTAGCAGAGCCATTTTCTGATGGCTCTGAAGATGATGGACATGCCACTGGCCATGTTTGGGCCAATTAGAAAGGTTGGTTACGCCTCTGTGATGACATATTTAAGGAAAAAATCAAAACAAAATGTACACGCAGCTGCTTTTAGTAAGAGAAGGAGGAGGATGTGAGAACATGTGAGGGAAAACAACATGGAGACACCAAGGTCAGTGGAGAAGGAGGGAGAGGAGGTGCCCCAGGCTCTGGAGCTGAGATTCCTCTGCAGGCCGTGGTGAGCCCATGGTGAGGCGGGGTGTCCCCCCTGCAGTCCATGGGGTCCATGAGGGATGCAGAGCCACCCGCAGTCCGTGGGTGAGGTGCCAACGTTAGAGCGGGGAGATGTCGGAAGCCGCAGCAGCCATGGATGCCAGAAGAAGCC
>VYZT01054877.1:114216-126918 GCA_013400735.1 Pomatostomus ruficeps
AACCCCCACACCCTGCCCCCCTTGCACTGTTGGTGGGAGGGAGGGAGGGGGGGGGAGTGAAAAGAAGGGTGTCTTTTAAAGGTTTAGTGTATTTCTCATATCCTCCTTCTAACTCAGGTAGTAATAAATTTCACTTTTGCAACTTTAAGCTGAGCCTAGTTTGTCCTTGGAGCATTTTCTCCCAGTTCCTTATCTCAACTCATAGACCTCTGAGTTAATTCCCTCGGGTGTTTTATTCTCCTCTCCATCCCTCATCTGCCCAGCTGTGGCAGGGGAGGGAACGAGTGAGCAGCTGCCGTGGGTGCCTAGCACTTAGCCAGGATCAAAACCACGACATTCATGATAGATCAGAAACTCCTCAGAACAGCGTTGTTCTTTAAACTCTTTAGGGTCTTGGTCAGGGAAGCATAAACATTTACTGAGATGAAGACAAAAGCAGCTGTCTTGAATGAGAAACAAGCAGAAGGGAGTTCACTTGCTTAGAGTAGGTGCTAAGCAAATACAGGGAATATTGCAGTCTTTGATGATGAAACCACAAAGTAGGTAAAATAAAATCGCAAAGTAGGTAAATGTTGCTGTGATGTTGATGTTATTAATGCTTTTCAGCTCCCTCAGAGACCAGTTTATCTTATTTAGTGGATGTTGATTTCACATGGATGGTAACAAAACAGGATGTCAATGCTAAAGGAGTCTCAGACAGATTATCCAAGGCTATGAGCGAACATTATCCCACTGAACTATACTGCTTTCCATCATGTAAACGTTTGATTCATACAGGGTACCAGCCTAACTTTCAGAAAGTGCAATTTCTTAAATAAGATACATTTATTTGTGTTACCTTCATTGATCTTTCATTAGGTTCATGGTAGTGACACAGATCATTCAATAACACTGAAAATCTAATTCCATAGAGCTTTGCTATCACACATATTCACTCACATATTTTTTTGGGTTACAAAAATCATCTCCTCTTCTGAAATCATCTGTCTTCCATCAGCACAGGCTGACTATCTTGCCAACTTTAATCTCTGGTCTTCCTTTACTGTTGCAAGTCATTAATCAGGTACTTCCATCATTGTAACCAATGGCGACCCTATCTATAATCATCTTCTACTGCTCTCTGAGAGCTTGCTATCCACCAGTGTCAGTGCTTCCTAGACAGGTTATAAAAATGTGCCATCCTAAATCCCACACATGCATTAATCACTTGACAAGCTTTTGCTGTTACAGTTTCCCAAATTCTAGTTGCCGCTCTGCATTTTTTACTCAGAACAGCATTAATTGTAATTATAGTAAGACACTGCCCCCCAAAAAACTGGGATAAAGCAAATTAAAAGATAATTAAGATTATAATTCTATATCACTTTTCCTCAGCAGTCCGAACACAATGACTATTGCCCTTGCTGTTCTCGCTGTGCAAGAGGAGAGGAAGGCAAACAAACACTTAATCTTGATAAATCAAGCCAGTAATAGATTCATAGATTTGAGGCTAGAAAGGATCATTAGTTCATCAAGTTTTCCTTCCCATCTAACATGCCAGACAATGTTACCTGTTACTGTGTTACCTCCAGTGAGCGGAAAAAGAAAAAAAAGGACCTTGATGTTTAAATAAAAGTAATTTTTTACCAACAAATATCCAGTCTTTACTTGAAGGAATGTTTCTAACTTTGTTAAGAAACAAAAATATCCCACACAGACGATGAAAAATTAAATTCCTGCATGTGCCACACAGTACTGCAGCCTTGTGTATGAATGCCAGGCTGTTTCTGCCCAGTTTCCTGAGGTATGCATGCAGCATCTCTTCCCCCTGAACCTCTCATGCCCTGCAGCCACCCAGTCTGCCATTCCTCTCCCCCACCTCTCTCTGTTTCTGTCTGGCATTTACCCTCCTCTGCCTCCACCCAAGTAATTTCCTGTCCAAGAAATTTGTGAGCAGAGGCTGGGGTATTGCCTTAGCTGGTAAAGAATTCACAAAGAGCATTCCTGTTTGCTGCCTGATCACTTGCTTGCTACTGCCAAGGTGGCTTTGATCGCACCTGACACGTTCCTTTTCAAACCTTTCTACTTTCATAACAATGTGAAATCCAACTATTTCAAAACAATAAGGGTTTATAGGACAGCTCACCAAAAACCCTGTTAACAAACCCTGTCTGCAGACCCAAAATCTACAAAACTTGCAGTTTCCTCTGGTAGTTTCCTCCAATAGCTAAAACTCTGTCATTGTGACTTATTTATTTATCCATTTCTATTTGAATTAGAGTGGAATTAACTCCCTGCTGTTCTTATTAGTTTGAGGCTTTTCTCTCCTAGAATAAATATTGAACTTCAACACTATTAGCATTTTTTTTGCAGCTTTTAAAAAATTGCTTTGGGAAAAGGACTCCCTTCTCCCCTCATAAGCTTAGTATCTTCCTGCTCCCTTTTTTTTTCTCTGAGGGGAGGAAAGCTGAGGGGAAATGAAATAAAAGAAAAAAAACCAACAATAAACCTAAGCTCTGGTATTACTGTTTGAAACTAACTTTAAAGTTCCAGAAGAAGATACAGGGGATTTTACTTATACACTCACACACACATATATATATATACATACCTATATATACACACATATACGTACATACATATATATACACACACACACTTCAAAAATTATTATTTTTACAAAAAAAAATTCAAAAATCTTTCGGCTTTATCTCTGAAATCCTGTGAAATTTCTACTACCATTTCAATGGAGTTGGTGATCTATCTATCTATCTATCTAATCTATCACTCACTCCTCCTATCACTGCATCTCCTCTGGCTGCCCTCAATACACAACTCCCCAGCTATTTATCCTGGCCAAGAAGAACATTCACAGCTTTCTGCTTCTCATTTGTCTCTGTCTGTTATCCATCACCCCTAGAGCAGGCTGAGACCCCACTTGCCATCCTCTCCCATCACATACATTTCGCTTCCATCTCCCCTTTCACACGGAGCACCTACACTTAACTACTTTGCCAGCATTCAGCCCATTTTCAGAGCAGGGAGCGCGTGTCTCGGAAAGCTTCTTTTGCTGATTTATTGGGTGAATTTGAGGGAGTACCTAAATCCACTGCTCTCACAATTTATGGGAAGAGTTATGTATACAGTTGTCATCCAAGCACAGAGCTAAAGGAAAGCTTTACAGTCTCACTGGGAAGGTCACCTCCCTCCATGTGCTTCCCACAGCTGAAGGCAAAGCACACCAGTATGGACAGACAGCTCCAACCCAGGAAGATCGGAAAGGGAGCACAAAGAGGACTCGGGCCTTTAGCACCCACAGGGCAGCTTGCCCCACCTCTGCATTTTGTTCTGCCCTCTTGAATCACAGAGTATCTAACAGGCATTGTCAGTGGAGACCTGCTCTGGACAAGTATGTCCAGGTTAAATAAATAAAGAAGTCTGACTTCAACAAAATTTAATTCTGTTGTCTTCCAAAGTGAATTATGTTAAACCAATCTAAAAGAGCTTTAATTCTTTTTGATAGTATTATTTCACAATCTTAATTCAGGTTAGTAATACACTAAAATGAACAGGTTTACTTGTTCTCAAAGATTTATCCTCAGTATTGATTCACAGACAAGCCCTTATTACTTTACAGATAATAGTAGTCCAGTGAAACATTAATAACGACACAAGTGATACCAGTTGCTGAATCCAATTTTTTCAGGAAATGTTATTTTTTCTGAAGAGCTCAGATTTATTCAGAATCAGTTTTTCTGATTAAATTAGCACAAGAGAAGATACTATATAAAAGTATTTCTAAATAATTATTAATCTTAAATAGGATGCCACATTCATAAAACATATAACAACTCATTTTGACAACTAAGGAAAAAATACAATATTATTATTAGAAAAACATCACATGAAAATATTGAAATAATATTGATTATTAAAGCATATTTCAAAACTATGAGAAGGATGTGTATTAACTACCACTATTGCTGACTATCTTCCTACTGCTATGAAGACATGGAACATAAAAATAATGTCTAGTCTGCAGCATTCAGGTTTAAAAATCCAGTTGTTGCTTCAGTCCTTGCTTTCCTGACTGAATGCTTGTGGGGCTTGAATGCAGAAAGCAATCAGGTGACACTAATAAGTTGGCAAGAGCTAAAGTGCTTTCAGTTATTAAATAGCTGGGCCAATATCTATCACCAGACAATGGTGTTGTGCCACGTGTTCATTAATTTATGTTTCAGTAATATGTTAAAGACTTTTTCCATTTAATTCTGAGACAGATGCTCAACTCTCAGGCTCAGGAGAAATCAGACCAGTACTTGGAGCCATCCAAGAAAGAGAGGCAGCTGAGAAAACCTGAGCTCAGGAGGTTCTGGAAAGGTTCACTTATTCATTGATAACTACCACCCACTACCTACACACAAGATTTAAACAGTGCAAAACACTTAATTTAATCTTCATGTGATTTTTTTCACACTGACAACCAAACTGGATTTGTGAGATTATAAAGCTTTGCAGAAATTTCAGAGGATTAAAAAAACAAAACATAACCAAATCCTGCCTTCTGAAAATCTCAGTGTTTCAAACTTTTATTTTCATGTCCAATTGCCAAAAAGAAAATAACATCTCAGGAACTTGTGAAAAAACCTAATGTGTTAAAAGTTGGCTGCTAATATGTGACATTTCAAAAAGGAACTAATTTTAAAATAACTCCTACATAGAATTATTTTTCCATTTATTTCATAACATATACTGCTGATATACAATTTCAAGGCATGATACAGCAATAGATGTTTAATGACTACAATAGTTGAAGCCCTCTAATATTGTATATAAAACTATTAGAGGAAGCTGCTGTGTAGAACAGAATGAAATATCTTTTTCTAATTTAGAGATCAAAATAAGTCATTTATGCAGAAACAAAATAAATTATTTTTTAAAATAAACATGGTAATGGAGATTTTTGAAAATACATGTTATGAAGATCTCATTTTTAATGGCAAATAATTTGAGAAAATGTATCTACCTGAGGTACCTTGCGATATCCTTTTCTGTCAAAACAAAAGACCTGAATGAAAACTTTTAAACTAATTTTAGGAAGGTTCATGGAACTAATTGTATATCAGCCTGGTTTTAGAAAGATAAAAAAGTTATTTCTCTATGGACTCCCTTTACATCATCATAGGATTTAATACTATGAAATACCCTAAAAAGAGTATACGCCACATCATATCTGTTGACATTCTAGTCCTCAAGGTCAAATTTAATTGGTATAGAAAGACACTTCCTATTAACTCTGTTACTGTTTGTGTTTATGCCAAAGTGAAGTTGCCTGTGTGGAATTTATTAGAGGATTAAGTCATTGATATCAGAATGTTCATCTTAGAGGAATTGAAAGATATTAGATTTAGAGTAGACTTTATGGTAATTTATTAAGTGATTGAATAACTTGCATGTCTACTTATTTTGAATAACTGCATAAAATTTCATTCTAATTAATGGAATAAATTAGTCCTGTGTCATCCAAACAACCTTTATTTTTCTATTAACATTTTATCTCATAATAATATATGCCTAATCATATTGCTGAGAAGTACAGAGTTGAAAGTGTTTTAAAGGAGAGAAGCAAAAGATGAGTCTGAATGACTTTTGCATAGATGGATGCAGTGCATCTTTGCAGTAAAATACAGTGTTCTCTGAGACTGCCACTTCCCAGGTGCTTTGTGGATCTTGGAGAAGAAAAGAGGGAGATTTCTTTTACATAGAAGAAACCTCAGCCATAAAGATCTTCAAATCATGTCCCGGAATATTTACTCCTCAATTTTAGAGAAGTATCAGTGTGAAGGTTATATCACCAGGAAAGGCTGAAAATACTTATTTTTCAGGGAAATAAATCCTCTCCCTCTGAAAGGTGGGAGATGCCATAACATGGCAGGATCCAAGGCTGGATTATGAATTACAGCTACAAAAAATGGCATAATCTATGGAAACCTGAAAACAAAATAGCAAGGTTTGGCCATGTTGAGAATAAAAGGCAATCTTGGACCTAATCAGGGACCACGTGAATTTGAATATCGCAAAAGCAGATAATCAAGGGACCCTTTTATTCCATTTGGGGTGGAGTTTTTTTATTGAGTTTGGGGGGGGTTTTGAGATTAAAACATATATCTTAGTGAGTTCAAATTTGCAATGGTTCCCAAAAGGGATTGCCTGTTCCATTATTATTCTGACATTCAGAAAAAAAATTCTAATTGAAATTAGAATTATTTTTACCATCAATTTTTAAAATCATTTAGATCTGTGATTTCACTATGGAAATGCTAGGGCATTTCAGTGTAAAAACAAAAATTACTTCTCTTGAAAGCACCTCCACTAACCTCCTATTGATGACCACATCATGCCATTCAAGCCTGAACAGCGAAAACAGCTTAATGTCATTCCACACATTTAACTTTTTTATTATTTCAGGGTTTTTTCCTAATGAACAATGCACTGATTTCAAAAGAAACAAAAATACTCCAGGCTCCCTCACCTGTTAAATGTTATCAGTCTTGCTACTGCTGCTGTTCAAAAAAAAGCTGCACATTCCTGAAACAGCAACACACATAAGCCCATTTTTAGTGAGAATGAGAAAGGACCATTTTCTATGAAACACCACTTTTTGTCTGAACACCTATTCCATTTGCAAATCAGAATAATTATCTTGTTGCTTTGCCCCATGTTAAGGGCTTTGAACAACCTCAGTATCTTGCTAGACAACTTAACTGAGATCAGAACTAAAAGGTGTAGAAATGTGCATTAAAATGCTCTGCATCAAAACAATTGCTTTTCTCTTCTCTTTAAACTAGTTCTGCAGTGAGCAGCACTATCCATGGCTCTGCAGATTTAAAGACCTTTTAAATATACAAAAAAATAAAATTCCTATCTTTCATGTAGGATTTATCTTTGACCTAGATTTATAAGGTTTTCCTACTCAACTACTTTTGTAATTTCTGCTTTTTGCAATTGTTTATCCTTTCTTTTTAATTTTTTAAATATAATGACATTTAACACCTGAGCTTCATTTTTCCTGTTTTTGATGACAGAAATTGAAAACTAATTTCATTTAATTCTCAAGTTATTTACATATTTTAAACAATATCCATTTCAAACTCAAAGAATGAATCAAACTCAGAACACCTATTTTTTTTTATTTCTAAGCAAGCTGTATTTTAAAATCATAATAATTGTCTGCCACACACTTTTCAATCCATAAATATGATGCAGCATTTCCCTTCTGAATTTTAATTAAACCTTTTGATTGAAAATAAAGAAAAAAGAACCCATTTTCAGGAGAACACTAATTACTGGAAAATTAGAATATGAATATATCGGCCTAGGAACTGGTACTTTGGCATCACAGCAACAACAGCAGCTAAGAATCAGAATGAATTACTGGCTTGAGATTAACCTGAAATGCAGAAACCTGCCATTTCCCCAAGCTGGTCAGGCTTGTTATATTATTTATTCCCTGAAACCACAATGTCTGCTTTTGATGGTGAGCCAAACGAGGTCATAGCAATTGCCAAGCAGAAAACTTGCATTAAGTGCCCCCAGCAATAACTTGCCACTTGCAGTTGAACTTGATTTACATAGGCAGTAGAATTGGACCCAAAAATGCTGACTTTACATCGGCAGACCCAATGTAAAAAAGAAACATTATCTTAAAACATCCAAACATACTGGGTTATACTCATAGTTTACTTGAGTAGTTTCCAACTTGCGACCATGTCTGTTAAGATTTCAATGCCTAAATAGGCACAAAGGAGAAAATTCCCTTCCCCTGGATTTCTCTTTCGTGAGTGCTGCACAGAAGAAATCTCAGCTGTTCATACAGTAGGTGAACACTGACTGGACTTACTCAAAGTGTAAAAAATCTTCCTTTTTGGAAAGATAAAAGTATTAGACATTCTGTCTTCAGTCACTACTACTGCTGCTTCAGTAGCTGGGTTTCTGAAGATCATCCCAGTCCTTCTATCAAGAAATAGTTAAGGAATAACCAACCTATTTTTTTAGGTAGAATGTTAGGAGCTGTATTAGAAATTAGCAAGATCTCCTAAACTAATTTCAAATTATTATTTTGCAGCTTCAAAGCCATGCCTGTTGCTGGTACTTCAACCGCTGCTTGTTTGACTCATGTTCCTCTTCAAAATGACTGACACTCATTACAGAAGGAGGCGTACCCTAAGTAGCTGGTACAGGAAAAAACAAAATCCTCACCATCTGACAGAAGCTGAGAGACCAGAAGTTGCTGGGTTGCTAACAACAGAGTTGTTATTGATTAGTATTTACAGTAAAGAACTGCAGAGCATGGAGGTCCTTTTGTGACTGATAATCACCTTCTGCCTCAGGAGAAGCAGATCATCCATACCAGGATAAAGCTGCTTTTAGCACAGGCCTCCAGATGGGGATTCTCAGTAAGCCAAAACTGATGGTGCCCCCCTGACCCCAAAGGGCAGCTGACTTGGGACTGTGCCCAAACGAAACAGCTTGAGATCTGCCTCTGTGGACTCTGCATTTCTGGGATTTTGGCCTCTCTCTAAACACCCATCCAGTGTCTTCAGCATTAGGTCACAGCCAGTCCCCGTGGGAGTTCAGACTTATCGTTCAGAAGCATAGATTTCATTAGATAGCACACAGATATTCCACATGATTGTAGTCAGAAGGCCATGCGATTAATGATGAGTTAGTTAATTAATGGTGGATGTAGCAGCAGGTGGCATTTCTACTCCAGCTGGTTCAGGCACCTGCTATTAGCTCCATGTTAGCCTGGCTGCCCTCTACCTAGCACTTGAAAAGTGTTATCTCAAGCTGCAATTAAAGAGATGTCCTTTATCTGCAGTCCCTTTATGGGAGAGATGACGTATCATTCCAAATTCCAAAATGCTTCTTTTTACAGAAACACATTGTAAATTTTGCATTAGCACTTCAGTAAGGGAAAAAATATCCTCTATCAGCTTGTTGCATTTATATCAATGAATGTGTCATTTTGACTTTGGAGTTTCCTTTTATAAAAGTGCATATACATATTAATGGTGATACTATGTATATCGAGGACAAAGAATTGAAAAACAGTCCTTGTCTGCCCAGCATATGAAGCCATTAAGTGAAAAAAAAAAGAAAAATTGTGGGTGGTCTATGTCATCAGTAATAGTCTTTCTTATTCATCTGATGAATAAGTCTACCTATCAAAAATTAAGAGTTAAGATTACATGTTCATTCATACATGGATACACCTCTCATAGGAAGCAATATCTAAATTTACCATGAAAATTATGGCCCTGAAAATTCTTGACTAGACCTGTGACACTCCCTTCCATCATGGACTGTGGATCACAATCAATGGGAAATTGCTGTAAGTGCAAAAGACTTGACCAGATCGCTAGACACAAAAGAAGGAGAGACAAACTCAGATAACTCATTTTGTACATATAAAGCAATCCTTCAAACAGTCACAATCAACTGGAGGAATGACATGTGAAATGATGAAAAAAATGCAGCAAAATACCACTGATAGAACCCATCCTGTCTCCTTATTAACCCTTCCTTCCAAAAAAGCTATTTCAACAAAAGTACTGAACTAGTGGTAAGAAAGGTCATCCCCCATCCCTCATCAAATGGGGTGTGTCTATTTAGTGAACACCTTTTCTTCTGACATGCTGTCGATATAATTGAACATTTATCACTTCCCTTTGAAGTTCTGAACTAGGTACTTAAGAGTTCCCAGTCAGCCACCCACCACATGTTTAGGATTAGTTTGTGCTGGTTCATCATGAAAAGAATATAATAAAAGACTAGTTAAAACAGTTACAGATTGGGTGTTCTATTTTGGTTTTTTCCTTGCCTATCTCTAAATGAAAATTTATTTTAAACATCATCACCTTTTTGGGTTTTTCTTCCCAATATAATTTTTTTTTTTTCTGGGTGAAGAAGTGTCCTCTATCTCCTTCTCAGCAGGCAAGAAGTATCAAAAAGAGATAGGATTAGAAAAAGATTACATTTTTAAAGTCATATCACACTGCAGCTACAATTCCCCCCACTCCTTCTTCATTTTGTTCAGAAGTGAAAGTTTCAAGAAGCAGTAGAACACATATTCATCAGCTGGGAAATGAGAAAACAGTTATTGTGATCACTTATATTTTATTCTACTGAACAGAACAGAACAACAGAACAGAACAGTGAATATCACTTAAAAAAAAATCTACAAGAGGCTCATATTTTCCCCTGAAGTTAAAATGTATATTTTTAAAAGTCATCAATTTATATATATGAAGATTCCAGGTAGTATAGATCTCACTGCATTTTTAGATATGCTTTTCCAATAGACAGCTATCCTTCATTGCACACCCTATTTCTCATAAGTCTGTCTCTGTCTCCTCTTCCAGCTATTGGATTTCATTATGCCTTTTCTCTGATAAATTGAAAATCCTTCTCTCACCATTATTTCATTTTTCATTGCTGAGGAATCCCTTTCAATCTCACGTGCTCTTTAGCTGGAAAGTATCGCATAGACGGGAGGGAGAAAACTGCAATATCCACTTACTGTGCTGCATGACAGCTCATCCTGGCCAAATTTAAATGGCCAGCTACCAAAAAAGCACATTAATAAAAAGACAGACCTTGAAAGGGCAGCCATTTCAGTAATGATATGGTAATTATTAAGCTAAGCACTTGTAGGGAGGAAGTAGTATCCAAATTTTATGAAAGCATGAGACCTTGTCAGATTCCCCTAAATTTAGAAGTTAGAGCATGCTACTAGAAATTACTGTAGACTGATGAGACTGTATTTCTTGATATCTCTGAGTATATGTATTTATTGAAATTTCTTACTTTTTATCATCACTCAATAGCATGGGACCCATATGCTATTAAGTCTATCACATTTTTAATATTAATTTTATAATATGATTGCATATATTATCCGAGAAATCACAGAGATTTGGAAAAAATTATTAACAGATTGAGAAAAAAAAATTTTTCTTATATTAACTCTTTACTGTGTCATTGCAATTCACCATCACCAACATTCTTCTCCCTCAACAAAGATGAAACAAAGGCTGTTTTAAATTTTAATTGCAATGTCAGTGTATTGTGATGCTATAACCACTTTAGTAACTGCAAAATGTTATGATATGCATTTGATAGAAAGTAAATGGATTATAAATGGAAAAGAAATGGATTATATTGATAGTAAAGTTAAAATGAGATGGCTAGATTTCCCCACAGTTCTTTGCTGACAGGCTGAAGGTGGAAGAAAATGGTAGTATAATGTCAAATATTATTCAGCATGACAAGTTAAAAACTGTTTTCTTATTTGACATCCCTTGGCAGTGTTAGAGTTAGAAGCTTAAATCAGTTATTAAGAGCCTTACACACATTAAGCCATACAGCTGTCAAATATGGCTGCCTGTCAGAGATTCTTCTGAAGCAGGGAAAGCCACTGCACACAGAATTTCAATGGCAAAATGCCCTTAATAAGCCCCAAAAGTTTGACTGTCCTCCCTCCAAGGATGTGAAAGGAGTTTTGGAGAATTAATGAAACCATGGCACGGGACACTAACAGGTGAAGCTGACACATTTGAATTGCACTGAATGACAGAAGAGTGAGAGTGTTAGTAATCAGCAATATTTATTGTTTAATTGCAGTCACACACAGCATGAGAGCCAAGAGAAGAGAGACTACAAATACCATAGGGACACTGTAAGTGTAAGATACAGAAGAAAGAGTTCAAGACCTGCTGATGTCCTCAAGCTCAAAGGCATTGACACTGCTGGACCAAATCACTCTTTCCTAGTCCTCTTCTCTCTACTGTAGAAGAGAAGTTGCATCCTTACTCATGCAAGAGATCAGTCCCTTTGGTCCCTGCCCTCATTTCCCAGTCCTCAAACCCTCACCATGTGGTATCTTCTAGACTTTCTCCATACACTTCCCAGCTTAATGAGTCCTGGGGATAGGATGCCACCTCTTTGCATAAACCTTGCCTCCTAAACCAGCACAGTTTATTCTGTTGTGCTCACTGTCCACTTATCTGGCTTTAATAATTTTTCTTCCTAAAGGCAAATTTTAGCCAGACATAGAAATACCCAGGATAATTTTCTACAGTTGTGTCAAATGTTGATGTTGATGTTGATGGTTGATTAACATCGCTTTTCTAAATTTATTCTTTTAGTTGAGGAAAAGACAGACCAAACTCAATTCTTACACGTTTAAAATGCATGAACTGGCTTGGCCACCTGGGCATGCATGGCAGCTTGCCAATCGGTACATATGTAGTCCTTAACCAGACAAAAAAAATGTTCTGGTTTAGCCCATAAGACATAGGAGGACAGAACAAGTTCCCTAGCAATGGTTAGTACAGAAGATGTGGGAAGCTGGAATGACTGCAGTGCAGAGACCCAGGACATATGAAATAAACACATAGGAAACCAGGGCTCATATGTCAGCTGCCCACTGTAATGATGTGGGGTCTCAACATATCTTAGAGCTTCACAGAGTTTAGCGTCAGGAGGACATATTCCTGGATATTATTGGGCATTTATGTTACCCAAGCACCAAGTGATCAATCCAATAACTTAAATACTAGTAAATCACTGGAGTCTACTGAGGACTAAATTCCTGAATTTCACAGAACTGAAAAATTACACTCATGCCCAAGGCCACTGTAGTGGCTTGGAGGTCACAGA
>VYZT01054878.1:619-14188 GCA_013400735.1 Pomatostomus ruficeps
CCCCCCGCCGGGATCGGTCCCTTCCCTTCCCGCCCCCCGAGCCCCCTCCCCGGCCGGCTGCGGGCGGGAGGGGTGCGGGGAGTTTCCCAGGTAAAGAGGAAAGCAGCAGTTACGGTAAGAAAGATTCGGGTTTTATTGAAAATTTTATATATGACTCGGTGTTGTAATAAATAAACGAGACGAGCTCCACGAAGGGACGATGCGAGCGCGGGACACGCTTGGGGGCACACGGACGGGGCGGGGTGCGGTGGGGAACGCGGCCGGGCGCAATAAATAACGCGGAGCGGGCGGCGCGGTGCGGTCCGGCCCGCGGGGGGACGCGGGTGGGAAGTGTCGCGCTGTCCCGGGCCGGGCCGGTCTCTGCCCCGGGCTGCCCCACTCTGCTCGCAGCCGCTCCCAGGGTCTTGTGCCAGCTCTGGGGGTGAAGCCCCCCGAGTAAACCGGAGCAGCTCGGCTCTACTCCCGGGGAAATGTAAAACTGATGTAATAAACCACTGGTAAATACAGCACATTTTTAATAATAACTGGGGTGGATCTGACCTAACTATAAAATGTAGGTAGCTTATTAAGTATTACATATGGCAGGACTAGATGAAACCATTCCCAATGATTTTTTTTTTTCCTATATCCCCCTCTCTAATCCTATTACGACAAAAACATTTTTATTTCAAAACTCAGCCCTCCTCCAGCTACAGAAACCAGGACAGACTATTTCTTCTCCTCCTTCCGCCCATCTCCGGCATCGCCCGCACGCCAGGGGTCTCGGCGATTCCATTTCCAACGCTTTCGGCAGGAGAGCTGAGCCCACACGGAAATCATGGGACAACGCGAGTTCGCTTGAATGGAAAACAAAAAAACAACGGCGTGGGGCCCGGCGCAGCCTAGATCTGGCCTAAGAAAATGGAAAAAAGTTTAATTTTTTTTTCAAAACATCTTTTTCTTTTTTTTTTTTTCCCAGTCTCATGTCGGCATTTTAAAAACATAAGAAAGCCGCGCTGCGATTTCGCTGCCGCCGCGGGAAGGCCGCTCACTGGAGAACGCATTTCTCTTCCTTCTTGGCCATCTTGCCTTTGTTTTGCTCGAGGGTCCTCTCCAAATGCTCGTCCTCTTCCTCGGCCCTGCGGAGAGAGGCGGCGGGAGGCGCGGTGAGGGCTGCGCGGGATGCGCGCCGGCCCCGCTCGCCCCCACGGCCACGGCGCCCGCGGACTTGGACCAAACTTTCCGCGGGGACCCCCCCTTTGCCCGACTCACTGCTTCTCCTGGGCGTCCAGGTCCCTGACCAGCGCGTCCCGTTTGTTAACGAGAATAACGAGTTCGTCCAGCAAGAGCTGCTCTCGCCTCTTCTGCGCCTCGGTTTTCTGCCAGTCTGCGGGAGAAGCACAAGAGCAGCGGTGAGAGCAGCGGCCGGCACAGCCAGCCCGCCCGAAACCCGCGACAGCCCGGACTATCCCGGCCCGGTGCAGCCCGGTACAGCCCAATCCCTTTTGGCACAGCCCGGTACAGCCCAGAACAGCCTGGCACGGCCCGGCTCGGCCTGGCACAGCCCAACGCAGCCTGGCACAGCCTGGCCTCGGCCTCTCTCCCCAGCCAGGCCACCGCGCAGCCCGGCGCCGTTTCACCCAGCTTGGCTTGGGGGGTGCTCAGCAGCAATTTTGGGGTCGCTTGGGTGGGGTTTTCTTCCCTTTTTTTTTTTTTTCTTTTTAGTGTAAAATTGGTTTTATTTTTCCCCACGCCTGTGTCTGCTGGCGGGCACGGCCAGCGCATTCCCGGAGGAATGCCCGCTCCCCGCAGCCCGGCTCCTCTCCGCGCACTCCTCGGCCGCTCTCGGCGGCTGCAGGAATCTCACACTGCGCGCCATATGCTCCGCAGTTAACTTTAAAGGCAGGTATCGCTTAATTAGCATTTCCCGCTTTGAAGTAGAAATACACTTGCTACAGAATATCGCGGCGCCCCTGCAAGCCCCGGCGCTGGCAGCCGGCGGCGGGCGGGCCGCCCCGCTATTCCCGAAGGGATTCCTCTGGCCCGAGCCCGGCCCGGCCCGGCCCGGAGCAGCCCCCCGGGGCCGCCCTCAGCCTCCGGCTCTCCAGCCAGACCGAGAGGGCTTGTCGCTGTCAGTCAAGCCCCAGCCTTCCCCGCCTCCCTCATTAAGAAGGTAAACAATGAAAAGCAGGAGCAGTAGATTATGAGGGAGATAGCAGGACAATTGAGGAGCGGGAGGGAAAGAGGATACCAGCTCCAAAAAAAAGGAGAACCACCGGGAGAAGCCATCGCCACCGGGCCGGCGGTGTCCTCCTCCTCGCCGGCCGCGCTTCCCGGGGGCGAAGGGAAGAGAGGGTGCAGTCCTTTTGGCTTTCTCCCCCACCCCCCCGCGCTCTCCACTGCCCTGGGCGATCATGTTAAAACTCACATGGCTGGTGCTTATTCAGATAACCCGAACAATGCTCCCCACCGGTTACCATGTGAATCTTCACAAACCCCGCAAGAATGCGGTGGTTCAAATCCCCCTGACCCCCCTCCAAAGCCAAATTTATTCAAGACAGCAAACTGCTCAGAAGCTTTATGAAAGCAAGTGGTGCTAGAGGGAATTCAGCCTTGTATTTACAAATTAAAAATTAGATGCATCATCATGCAATAAAGGTTGGAAGAGCGGCAGAAAGGCAGGAATGTGTAACCGCTTTTATCGCGCCCTCCTCGCCGTCCGCCTGGGCACCCGGGCCCACGGGCGAGCTCCGGGAAAAGCAGGAGAACCCACGGCGACAACACCACACGTGTGTGCAGGCACCGCACGGCAGCGCTGGCACCAGAGCCCTGCCCGGAGCGCCGGCCTGCCAGGCCACTGCCGAATCTTCCCCGGAGTTTTTATTTTTCTCATTTTTCTCCATCTTTTCCTGTTTCTCCTTATTTTCCTTTATCTTTTTTTTTTTTTTTTTAAATGCGTCTTTCCCCCTCCACCGTTGCTAAGGAAATAATTTTCCAGGTGTACACAGATTAGAAGTGGAGTTAGCAGCCAAAATTACTGTTAATCCAAGCCATTTTTTTTTTTTCCTGCCACAAAGCTGCTTTAATTCGGGCAGCAGCCTTTTAGGTGCTACTTTCTGGAGCAGCCTCTCGATTTTCCCTGCTGCTTCCCCTTCTGCTCCTTTGGGCCAAAGCTCCTTCAGTTCAGCCCATTTAAAGCGCGCTGCTCAGCCTCTCTGCGAGCCAGAGCTTCCCCAAACCGCAGCGTTTTGCCCCACAAATAAAGCCCCTCACACGCAATGAGATCTCAGCGTGACAACACCGCCCTGAAAAGGGCCACGGCAGCGAGCCAGCCAGGGGAGGAGAGAGAGGGAGACACGGCAGAGGATTGCAGGGGTGTTTGCTTCCCCGCAGACGCGGTCCCCAACTTCCAGGTGAACTTTTCCCCGGCTTCAGCTGGGAATGGTGCTGAGACTCAGGCTCCCCGGCACATCTGGGCACACGAAGCTCTGGATGAAAAGGGACTTGAAATCCATCGTCTCTACCTGGACTTTATTTAATTTTTTGCCATTTTGATGGTTTTCACTTCTTATTTTTAAAGTTTTTCTTTTTTTGTTGTTGTTGTTCACTCCCTGTTCTCCAACTGCAGCAGCAAGTTTAGCTTTTGAAAGAGCAAACAAATCAGAATATTTCAGTACATGTTTTGCTCAGTCCCTCACTATTTTTCTCTGTTAAGTCCCTTCCTAAGTGCTACAGGTTTTGTTGCTTCCTCTTACAGCCCTGTGAAGTAAATAATGTCCTATTAGGATTTCATGGAACAAAACTGTGTGTTTGTTTTGGTTTTTGTTTGTTTGATTTTTCCTGCATTTTCTTATTATTGTTTGAAATACACCATGGGAAAACCTGCTGGGAGAAATCTTTGCTTGTAATTTTACTTCCATTTCTAGAAAAGGAGCCTGCCTTTCCTCCCCCCAAAATAAATAGAGTCAAGCAGAAATTGGTTAAAAGGGGAACTGACTCTTAAGTATTTAAATAACATTTTATAGGTGACCACCTTGCAATTTTGTTTTATCCAACAAAATACTGCTGGGCAGCAGTTTTGGGAAGCATCCCTATGTTTAAAAAAGCAACTGTGTTCAAGTTTGATTCCTACCTGTTGTGCCTTTTAAGCCAGGATTACCTATAACACCTGTCACATAGAGTTACCCGGGCTGACTGCAGCTCTGGGAAGCTACAATATGGGCTGTGATTAATTTGAAGATTTCAGAATAATACTGTTATAAAAGCTACACTCTGGACAAAAATAGGATTAAGCTCTGAGGCTGTATATGAGCTAAAAGTGGTGAAAGCTAAAGCCCCCGTGCCACCACTCGCGACGGGCAGTTTAAAATGACAGAGTTTGCTAAATTCACGTTGAAGTAGAAATGTTTTCAATTATTCATCTTCATTGACTTCATATTGTCTTTTTTTTTTCTCCCACTGCTTAAACTGATAATTACTTTGAGCAAACAGACGTCCAGTTCCCATAGAAATGCTTTAATAGAAATGGTCGAAAGTTCTCGTAGTAAAACCTTCAACCTTGCCACCATAATAAATAAGCCCAGCACTTTGATGAAAATTAACACTAGTTTTGTAAAGAGCACATTGGGGGATTGCAGTCAGGTCTTATCTTTAGTTCCAGTCAACTAGCAATCCTGAAAGAGTTTGCATCATCATCAGAGCAGGCCATTTGATAGGATTCTGCTGCTGAACCTAATCAATCTATGGAATACTGTGGCTGCGCGGTGTAACAAAGCTAAAATAGATTTACAAATGGGGTTTTAGAGGATAAGCTCCTCCACAGGATTACATATTGATTTTAAATATAAAAAGCTTATCATATAAACCATAACTACAAAAATAGTGAACCTATGCATAAATCCTTTTAGAAGAGCACCCACTTCAAACTATAAGCCAAGAATAAATCAAGATGTACAAAATCCGAAAGAAGATCCATTTCTTGGGCAGAAAATGAACACACCACCCCAAGGTGTGCAAAAATGAACTTATCTTTTCTAAGGGGGCATTAAAACTCGACTGAAAAAAAATAAAAGGAAGGAGTGAGAGGAAAGGTAGCTGAAAGTGAGGCACCCCGGCACTCGGCTGCAGCCGCAGGAAAAGCCAGGCTCTGAAACGCAGCACCTTGAGGCCAGGAGCAGCTGGCTCCCAACAGCCTGGGGATTTGCAGAGGTGCAAACGGGCCCCGTTCACCTGCGTTTTCTCTGGCCTGTTAGAGAGGGGTTTCCGGCCTTTCTCGGGCGGAACAGTCCAGGAGGAACACTCCCTAGCTGGATCAGGCAGTGCGTTAACTCTCTCTTTCTTATCTCTGCGGCTCCGTGGGGGAGGGGGGGAGCAGGCCTTTTTTTTTTTTTTTTTACCACCCTCGGTCATTCATGTGCTCCTCGTGGAGTGCCGCAGCCCTCCAAAAGGCCATTCAGCTGCCGGTGCCTCGGTAGGAGCGGCCGGGAAGGAGCCACTGTCTCCACATCACTGAGCATCCTAACGGGCAGCGCCTCCGGCCGCCAGCGCTGCCCGCACGCTGCCCAAGCAGGCACGGCAGAGCCGCCTTTATCTGCCATCAGCAGGCTCCCACCTTCCGAAAAGCTCCTTTCTCTCCTTTTTTTTTTTCCCCACCCTGTCATCAACCAGCTAAGTAAATTGGTTGACAGATTTTTGAACAGCCATAGTCACGCGTGGAAGAGTTAGAGCAATTTACCAAAACAGTAATTACCACCTTTCAAAGACTTTTTCTTTTTTAAGTTCCAGTTTGGGTTGGTGTGTTCTGCCTTTTCTTTTAGGCAAACAAACCGCTCCCATCCTGTTTAATATATATAAATATATATGTGTGTGTATATATATATGTATTTTCTTTCCTGCCCATACACTTCGGGTTGGGAACTGATGCTGGCAAAAGTGAGATCAGCCTTTTCAACTCCTCCAAGGGAGCCCAAGCACTCATTAGCAATCGGCTAAATGGCCCCGGAGCCGACAGTGCCGCGCTGTCCGGGCAGCCCCTGCCTCTTCACAGCAATCACGTTGGAAATGGCGTGGTTTTAGCAGCGCTTCCCCAAAAAGTGCATCTCTGCATCTTCTGAGCGCAGGAAACACCGGCGCACCCATGGAGAGGCGAGATGTCGCAAACGCGTATTTTGAGTTTTCACCGGCATTTGCTTGGAAGAGTTTCTGCTTTAATACGTTTTTTGGGTAAGAGCAGATAACTGTTAAAAGTTCTAGAAGACCAGAAGAGAGAGCTAAAATGCTAAATGAGGACTTTGTTGCATAAATGAAAAAATTCTCCAAAATAACCAAAATTCTCCAGCACTTATATTTCCTTCCTAAACCTCTGTTTATCCCATCACCAGTAGCAATTAAAAAAAAAAAAAAGGAAAGAAAAAAAGAAATGAGAGGAAAAAAAGATGATTTTCTGGAGTTTGGGCATCCCTCTCTAAACTTCCAAAAAGAAATTAAAAAACGTTTTTGCTCCAGACAATGTGTAAATGGCACAAGCCGCTAGACATTCAAAGGCTGCTGCTAGGACAGTATACATATATGAGGCAATTAAACATTGAAAGTTCAGATTTAAATCCAGTATCTCTTAGGTCCTGTTTAGTTTTAGATTATTTTACATTTTAAGTATTTCATCAGTACGATTCCAAATTAATCTGGCTTGTCTCTGCAGAAAGCAAAATATATAGATATACACCTATGTATATATTTACAACTCAGGACTATCCAAGAACATAGTGAAGATACACTTATGCAAAAAATATAACCACAGATGGAAAGATACGAAAAATCTACCTGAGACCTGCTGCTTTTTTCCAACAAACTTATGCTCCCAGTGAAGTCTCCAAACTAATTAGAATTGATTTATTATGGATCAGGTACCTTATCAGGTGAAGAAAGAAATTACCATGGACAGTCAAAGGGTTGAGAGGTCAATACAGAATAGCAAAATCAATTTGCATTGATTAGACAAAAGGTCCATTTTACAGAGCCCAAAGGATTAACTTTAAAGCAAACATCTTTGAACTATAAGGCAGCATTTGTGAGTGAGAGGTATAAGCAGAGCAGCATTAGAAAACACTTAAGATATTTAAATAAGAAAATAATGCAAGCAATGGTTTAAGCTATCTGGATGTTTATTTTTTATTATGAATCATCCCAAGGATTACTGTACAATTCAGTGGAAAGCCCTATGGAAAGGAGGCAATTGTTTCATTTATCCCGTGTCAATCCTGCCCCGAGTGTTACCTCCATTCAGGTGAGGTGACTAAACTGGGGCAGGGAAGGGAGAAACTCTGTGTAAAGACCACACTAATCCTGCTGGCGCTCATGATGAAATATTTACCTGACAAACGTAGTGTTTTACCACCAAAACCAATGAGACTTTTTTTTCCCCCAGTGAGTTACTGTTGTAGAACAGGTCTGACACATTAGAAGGAAGAGATCCCTCTTCTGTGGGTCACCCCTTCCTTTTTCTGCGGCACCAAAAGCAGCACGATGCCGCAGGAAAGCCAAGAGAGCACTACTGCAACAACAAATTGTAAACCCCAGACACATCCCCTACCTCCTCATTACTTTGTTTTCAAAGTTTATTGCCACAAGACCATACTTCTTTGTCCCGTATCTTGGATACTTTTTTTTTTTAAAATCCTGAAGAAAACTTAGGAATGGGACCGCAGCCTCAGTGTGTTTGCCGTGTGCTGTCACTCGGAGTGATGTAAACATCAGCAGTACTAATGGGCCTCATGAAGCCTCCACTTTCGGTACTTGCAGGTCCCAAACCTGTCTGGCAGCGAGCACCTTCCCCCCTGAGAGCCCAGCACTGCTCTTACCTTCGATAGCCAGCATTGCTCTCAGCTCCCGGTTCAGCAGCTCATAGCGCCTTTCTAGGTCATGTTCTTTTTCCCTAGGCAAGTTGCAAATGTTCATCAATATGTTAATTACTAAATCATTAAACACTTAAAAGCACCTTTAACTTACATTGATTTTAGGACTCGCAACCGACTTTTCTCTTCAACTTTAAGCTACTCCAAACAAATGATACACAAACTTAAAACCTGGCTCAGGTGGCCTATGCAGTAGCAGGGCCTTTTCATTTCATGTAAGGTCGGCTTTAATTCTGTCAGTTTAACTCCATTGTGCTAGGGGATGCAATTATTTCATATCCATCTCTGGAGCGGCTGCTGTGGAATGTCCAAAGTATAAAATATTCCCCCAGATCTAATGAGCAAATTCCAGCATCAACCTATTCACCACGATAATGTGACACTGGAAGTATTATTCTATATACATTCTGCCCCAATCAACAATAAAAATTAGACAAGGGATTAGAAAGCTTAATATTTGGAAGGTAAAATCCGCTGTCAAGTTCAGACCCAGCAGGAGATAGGTGAGCAGAGGCTCTTCCCAGGGAAGTATGCAGGCATCTACACTAGGTGGCATTACGGAAAGAAATATCATCAAACTGAAAGAAGCAGGAAGAGAAGCACTCGGGGCAGAATGCCTCTGAAAACGAGCAGCACCTTCTCCCTTCCTCAACACCGCCAGCGAGAAAAGGTTCATTTGTCCTCACTTTGTAGTTTCAGTGGTATCACTGCACTGTGACTGATTTACTGCCTGGTGCTGCTGAACCGGCGATGGGACTGAGGATTTCTACAAAGCAGGTAGTGACTCAGATTTGGCTCTCTCTCTGAACAGACTTCACCTGTCTCATCTGAGGCACAATCCAGATCTATCTGTGCAATTCTAAAATGTAATTTTGTTCTACTGCTGGGCCTTTGAAAATGAAACAGTGCTTAATATTTCTTTAATTTCTTTTTTTCACAGCTCTGGCTAATCTTGTGTCATTGCACGCTTCTCATTTTCAAGTCTGAAACATGAGAAAAACAAGTTACTCAATGTGTAACACATCCACATTACTCACTTTTGAGGGGTTATTTTTGGAGCCTAATGGGAAGACAGTAAAAGAAAGTTTTGCATCTATCTGAAGAGTAAATCATCATTTTGTAAATACACATGTTCATCTGTACTTACAGAAGAGAAAGCTGGTTCATTCGTCTTATTAAGGCATTCTTCTTATTAACCAGCATGAACCACTCCTGCATCATAGCTTCTTCTTCCTCTGTGTTTCTTCCTGCAATCAAAAGAACTTCATCACTTATGTGGCGTTTCAGAAACTGAGGTGCATATTTTCACTTCAGGTTTTGGGGTATCAGTTGCCAGTATCACTGAGCATGACAAGGAATATTCTCAAATAGTAAAAATATAATATTCCTGCCTGCTTTATAAATAAATCTTTGAAAGCAGCCATTCTCCAGGACACATTTTAATGTTCTTTATCATGCTGATACCCTGACCTAAATAAATACCTTTTAAAAGGACCATGTGTTTTAAATTCTCCCAAGTGAACTTTATCATTGCAATGCTCCCAGTGAGAAAACCCTTACTGCTAAAAGATGTCTGGTCATCACCAAACACAAAAACAATCCCTGGGGGCAAGATCCACTCCACCCATGCAAACCCAGCACAGTCAGGATGATGTGGCAGGGATCACAGTAGCTGCGGAGGAGATGCTAATCCTGAACTCTCGGCCAAGGTGTGGGCACCTGCTCAGCTTCTGTGTTCATGGCCAATCTTCCTCACCCTGCAGCCAAAGGGATCATCTGCACAAATACAAATAATCTTGGGATCCAGGCACCCCAGGGTCCCCACGTGTGCATGCATGGACTAGCACCTCTTTCCATAGCCCCCATCCACCCCAGGAAGCATCAGGATCAGGACTCTCCACAGCCCAGCTGCAGGCAGTGCTAAACTCTGCCAGACTCTCTGAGTGTCACCACCATGAACAAAAGGCAGGTGAGCGTCCAGAAAGCTCCTGACTGTGCTTCCCACGTAGCAGGGCTGCTGAGCCAAATTCCACTCTCTCTGAGCTCAGAGACCAGGAGAAGGTCCTTCGTGGAGGCTGTGCTTCTGTGGAAACCTGCCATTCCCCTCCCTCAAGCTGAGCTGAAGAGCAAAGGCTATCTGGTCCTCACTGAATTATGAAACTCACACATTTCATAGGGTTAAAATTAATCTAGGAATAAACTTGAAATAGTGGCAAAGGAGCACGAGCTGGGTATTGTGAGTTTGTTTCCCAGCTTTGGTGATGCTTCACTGGGAGAGTGTGGGGTTTTGTCTGAGTTTAAGCACCTTGTGTGCAGTATGGGAATAATCACCTGTACTGATCCTGCAATGGTGCTAAAAGTAAATTATTTGGTGTTTGTAAAGGGGTTTAAAATCTTTGATGCAAAGTGCTCCACATTTGGGAATGCTCTCTTATTAACTAAAACCATAGGATCCCTAGTTGCAGAGAACCCATTTCTAGCACCTGGAGCTGGAAAGACACCAGAAAAATCTTGTTTTGCCCTAAACCAAAGCATTCAGTTTCAGACGCTTGCACATAGGAGCTCTCCATGTGCATGTGCACAGCCCAGTGCCACAGTAGAGTGCAAGCCCAGACCCACGTGGAGAATCCCACCCTCACCAGGCTAGGAGCCTCCTGCCTCCAAGAGAAGGTTCCCAGCCTTTTCCAAACTCTTTGATTCCCTCTGCCGTGGCCTTTGAGCTTGAGGCATCCACACAAGGGCAGGAAAAGAGGATGAACAGGGAAGTGGCTCAGCTTGGGGTGGAACTGGTGGACCCACACGGTAAGAACAAGTTACATTTGGAAAGCTCTTCTTTCTGACAGGAGACATCCACCCATACCCACTTATGCCCCTGGGAAGTGCCTGGTTGATGACACTTCCTGGAAGTGTGCTTTTAGGGTCACAATTTGCCAGCAGTGAGACAGGAAGGGCAGAGCACCCCAAAGTGTGGATGGATCCGCAGCGCTTTTCCAAGCAAAAGCAGCAGGGTCCAGCTCCTGGGGCAACGGAGCAATGAAAGAAGAAATCTGACACGTGGAAATACTCTCCCCCAAGACCTCCACTTCAGGTTTTGTGCATAAAATATCACACCACGGCATTTACAACACTGTTCAGCAGTTCAGTACCCTTTGCTGGGAAGTTACAGATCAAAGGCCTTGCTGCTGCACTGGTCCGTCTAACAGGGTCTGCTTTTAGAAGTAGCTGAAAATCAGTATTAGCAACCTTTAGCTGAAATGCACCAAGTAGTTAAAACTTATTTAGGGGAGAGGTCAGGAAGAAGAGGATAGGTTGTTGGTTTTTTCTAATCCTTGCAAAATGACCAGTCTACTCTGTAATGTGTAAGATTTTATACCAGCAACGCGGCAAAGTTCTCACAACCAGACATCTGTGGCTACAGTAACATTTCAATTCATTTGTTAGTTTTGGGGTGGACTGGGATGTCTGGCTGAAAGATCATAAACACAAGCCCTTGCTGCATTTAATTTTGCAAGCCTTGAAAGAGAAATGGGAGAGATAAATGACTCCAAAGCGTTTGGCTCAATGGTGGATCTGACTTTGTTGCCTTCCGTACCATGCAATTTCAGGTTAAGAACATAAACTTCAGACATAATCGTTTTCCTATTAATGCATTCCTCCTAAATACAGTTAGTTGCAACATATAATGAGAAAAGATCTGCGTAAAGCTTGGAGCTGTCGTGTCAGATCTGCACAGGTGCTTATTTTAATATATCCAAGCTGACACCAATGCACATGCAATATCCATAGAATAGGCTGGTTTAAAAGTGAATTAACAAAGTCTTGATTGTTTTTACAGAATTTTAAATCTGTTTTTGTATTCACTTTGGACCCATGTGATGCCCTGACACCGGTCATGTGATATCGGCTGCGATAGGCACAAATCCCCGGGCAGCAACAAAAGAAGAAAGAGCAAAAAAGAAAAAGCTGAGAAAAAGCTTGCAATTTGGAAAAAGGCCAATTTTACCCTGGCGAAGGCCTTTTTGATCAGTGAAATGACACATGTGTGCAATATTAATAGTAGTCGATGCTGATATTTTATTTGTCGACCGTCAGCTTTTAAATTCTTGTGCACGGAGCTGAAACAAATTCTTCCCAGGCAAGCAAAATAAAGATGAACTCCCATATATAAGAAATTTAAATAACTCTTCGGCAAATACACTAGCATTAGAGCATTACTTCATTTTTTTTACTTGGTGAAAGGATGCACATGAAACACTTTCAACAAAGAAAAACTGAGTGTTCTTACTGCAGCGACACTGCCAGCTAAACTCACATTTACGATTCCTAAATAAAAAATTTAGAAAAAGCCTTTCTTCAGCACGGTTTCACTCTGTAAAACCCAAGCCGCTGCTGGGGCGGTTGTTGTTTCCACTTTCCAAGTGTAAAACAAGTATTTAATTGACTTGCTACAAATGCTTGAAAATTTAAATTGGGAAACTATCTGTGTTGTTCTTGGGGGAAAAAAACCCCAACAAACTGTACAGATTATTTAAATGAAGCAAAAAACCCCATGCTTGAGAACAAATCGATCCCACACATGCAAACCCCTTATCTAAGCCAGTACAAGATGCTGAAAATCTATAAATAGCCCACAGATCTTAAACTTAAATTTTTTCCATAATACATGCATTACACTATTGTTTTTGATAAACAACAACAACAAAACCCTTTTAAAGCTAGTAAGTTGGACCATTACAAATTAATCCTGACTTTAATAACTGGTTAAAGACCCCTTCAGCTTTATAAGTAACAAAAAATATTAAAGCCTGTGATCACAGCGAGCTTTTCTCATTTCTCCTCTAACCATTTGTTATTTAATCCAATACTAGTAATCCAATTTGTCCATCAGACTTTTAAAGGGCAGAATGCAACTTCTCCAGCTTAGACACTTTTCAAAGTACAATATATTTTTCAAATGAATGCTGGATGTTTCATTTTTTCCCCAACTGTTCCTAGCTCTAATGTATGAGGAAAAAAAGAACAAGATGAACATTGTTCGTACTGATTAAGTAAGAGCTCATTAAAGAGCTGTCAGTGCTGTACTTTGAATATGCATGAAGCATATAATCAGATCTAGTACCGTCACTAGAGGAGAATACGGTAAGTACAAAGGATTGATTTAATTACTTAGAGTGGGCTGTGGTGGTAAAGCAGTCTTGTTAGCGCAGAAAGAAAAGGAGGTTGTATTCTGGCACGGTTAGGGGAAAAAGGCAGTTTTAGCTTCTGCCACAATACCTAATCTCAGGATAAAGCACTTTACATTGTAGCTTAAAATGAAGACTGCCAGTTTTCTAAAAAGACCAGAATTCATCTTATCTTGTTTAACCTCATCTGGTTAACTATCTAGCAGAACATATTTATTCTCTTTAACACGTAATTATGCTTATACCTTTTTATCCTATAGTTCAATAATGACTTCTGAAAACAGTCTTCAAATAAGAGCGGGCAGTGCTGCAAACATCATATGCATGCAAACTGCTGGGTAAGAGATTTGAAAAATGCAGCACCAGAAACTCAGATGGAACAGTGAGTACACGCGCCTTTATGTGAAAAGTCAATACAGTTTTTAATGTTGGACTTTAACCTGAGGAGCCTTCTGGCAGGGTTTCTCTCATTTATTTTCTGTTTCCCCTCTTCCTTT
>VYZT01054878.1:14263-107209 GCA_013400735.1 Pomatostomus ruficeps
TAATTCATTCTTGTTTTATTCTTCCTCTAGGAATCCAAGGGAATTCTCTCACATCAACTCCCAGTGCCATTTTCTAATTTCATTGTCTGGCTTGAGTGGTGAAGGATGCGTGCTCTATTCTTCTCTTCACTTGACATCTACCAGAACCCTCCTCAATGATTAGGAATGAGCCCAACACCAAGCCTCAAATAGCACAAGACATTAAATTCTGCCCTCAGATACGAGAAACTCCTACTGGCTTCTGAGTCGCGATTCCAAGCTGTAATAGCTCCTGCTCAGGATTCAACAGAGGCTGCAGCATAAAGTTTGGTAATTTTGTCCCTTACTGGAACAAATTTTAGTGGTAGCCAAAGTACTGATAGTGAGAATTTTAATGATAGCCAAGAAAAAAAAAACCAAACTAAACCCACAACCCCAAATCCCTTTTCCTTCTCCTGTGGCTCATCACAGAGATTCCTGATTGTTATTTGAAATCAACTTGAGTCAATTTTCTTCTACAATCCTCAAGAAGCACGGTAACAAACACATTACCATTTTCTGAGAACAATATAAGCAACTAGCTTATTGTAATGGTGTAGAGCTTCCTGGCAGTCTTTTACAAACACATCTTCCTTCATATTCTTCTGGATTTACAAATGGACTTTTGTTTACATTGTAAGCTAATTATTTCTTAAATTATTTAAATAAGAAGCATCTTGACAAATGTCTCTTCTGAATCAATTTGAAAGAACATTTTTTTTTTTTTCCTTTCCTGCTGGAAGTACTTTCAAACTCAGCCAGCTTCCAGTGTATGTATGTACCATTAGACCCATTATTTTTAAGCCTTTTGGGCAGCTAGGCATTAGATAAACCCAATATGGATTAACATTGTAAACCTGTACATTGCTAAGAAAACAGAGAAGAAAGCGCTACAAAACACTGAGAATACCACTTAAAAGGAAGAAAAAGCAACAACATGCAGGGACAAGATTAGTTTACAGTGTAAATGGATGAATACAGTAACTCCTCTACACTTTATACCATCGTAAATCTGTCAAGATAAGACAATAGGTTAATAATTTTTTAAAAATCCTTAAATGTAAATGTATTTAGCTGTTGTGCAAAAATGAATTACAACTTGTGGAAGATAAATAATAAAGGGTTTACATCAGCATCCCAAACCAGCCCATTCAGTCTGGCAAGAAATAACAGGTTTACAGAAATCACTCTGTATGCCGTCTTAAGCAGTAATTGTTTTTAGATTTTATTTGCACTGTGTGTAGTGTGTGTGCCATGGTGTCATGGTTAAACACAGAAACCTTCCCATGTCTCCCCATTTACCTCAACAGAACTACATGAAAAACAACCTACTTAAGACAGAGCCCATTCTTCATCCATTTGCTGATGTTTACACACAGTTTTAAAACAGAATAGAAGAAGCTTTCTTCACTCAACACACTTGGGTGAAGAGGCCAGCAGGAGAATGCCAGTGCATGGGAACTGGAGCGGGGCAAATAACAACAAAACCTGGCCGACTTCGCTCTGCTCCTCCTTCTGGGCTCTTCTGCAGTTGACAGAAGCTTGGGGACCACTGAGAGCCGTGCAAATGCCAGTGAATTCCACAAATTTAACAGGAAGGTCTTTTGAAAACATACCCCACTGTCTTTATTTGTCTGCTTTAAAAAAAAAAATTGCATTCATCCAATCATAGGGACGAGTTTTTACAAGTTTCTGTATTAGGAGCAAGTGGACAGATTGGCTTGTTTACCTGAAGGAGAACATGAATGGCAAATAAAGAATAGTTCTAGGATGTGTCTCATCTTGTCTCGTAAGAACCTGGGGAAATTCACTGAAATTGAAGGTGGTGTGTTTAAAACCGATAAAAAGAATGATCTTTCCTCAAAGCCTCATCATTTACCGGTAGAACTCGTCGCCACGAGGCAATGTTGAAACTAAGAGCTCAGCAAGAATTAAAACCAGGTTGAATGTTGAATATGGAAAGGCAACGTCGTGGCAATAAATATTCAAATAAACAAACAAAAAACCACGGGAGGTAGGAACTGGATCCTCCTGCTTTAGGACACAAGCTAACCTTTAATTTTTAGAGGTTAAATTAAATGCTCCCTGGGGCCAGGTTAGCCTGCAAGTGGCCCCTGCACAGATTCTTGCCCTTGCCTGGGTTCAGCTCACTGCAGTAGGGTGTTCTGGACCAGACTGGGGGGCTGATGTGCTGGGGCCATTACAGTGTCACTGAGAGGGAACACGGGAAGGGCTGAGAAACAACGCTGGGTGCTGTAGCTGAGCAGCCTCACTCACACTGCTAACAAAGGCTGGTGGAAGGTCTCAAACGCCTCCAAGTCAGCAGCAGCCTTCCCACTGATTTTAACAGACTTCTCCTCTCACTCACTGTGAACAGCTTCTGCTCTTGTTTTTAATGTGCGTTGCTGAATTTAACAAACACTTCAGCAGAAATTATTCACAACAGATATTCTTTGCAAAGGAGAGCTACACGAGGCCTTCTGCAAAATGCCTTGGACACAACTGAAAACTACAGTGAAAATTTTTAAATGACCAGCGGTCCACAATTTTTCACAGAGTGAAACTCAGGCATCCCAAAAGAGACGTATTTTTTTGAAAAATCACCCTCCTCTGCTTTCAGATGGCTATCTTTGGTGGAAAAACTCAGAATTTTGGAAAAACTCAGAATTTTGGATAAAGTATTTTTTCCAAGTAATCAGTGTCAAATCAGAACCCACAACAGACACCTCACAGCATGAATGGATGGGCTGCTCCACCTTGAGCTTCAAGCCTCCCATGTGAAATTACCACGCCCTGCTTTCTTCCAGAATACTTCCTCCTTTCAAAGCAGGAGGACCTCCTCACTTATTAAAAACCACTGAAAATGAGCAAGAAGCGCCAGCAACAGATAAGCAGTTGGGGTTGTTGTTTAGGTGCAACTGCAGAAGTGCTAGCTAGCAGATGAACCCCTAGCACAAGTTTTTGAGTCTGAGCTGGATGGGAAAGCGCCTAAGGAACATTAGAAAGGCAAATTCATGGCCACTAACTTGCTGTCTGAGAGCAGCTGAGAAGGAGACATTGATGTCCACACAATGGAGTCTCATAAAGGTAGGAACCGACTGCCAAGAATCTGCCAGGCAGAGTTACATTGCAGTGCATTGTCTGACTCTATTTCAGCCCCCAAAAGTGCTGTAACCCTAATGAAATGGAGCTGCCACCAAGGAAATGCCTTTATCACAGGCACATATCAAATGAGTTTTAATATCAAGCAGGAAACTTACAATTTCTTTGGTTTCTGAAACATTAAAAAAAATCAGTGGGCTATTTAAAATTTTGAGAGCTGTGTAAACAGAAGGTCGGGGCTCTGACCACATCTTGGGGCGTGCAGGGATTTATTTACCTGCAGTGGGACTGACTCACAGGAAGACAAACACTTGTGGCCTGCAGTCTGGGCAGCCTAAAATTATCACAGGACTGAAACTTCCACAAAAGACAACCTGTGGAAGACAAAATCTAAAAGACCACTGATTTTCTCTACATGACGAGTCAACACAGCGGCCAGTACAAAATAACAGAAAATGAACTAAAACAGAATGCCTGGGCTGGATAAAGCTTCTGAATATATTTTAAATACGGGATGATCAATCCAGACCAAGAAACTTTGTTTCCCAAAATTCAGGCTACAAGAGGTGAGATTCGACTGAAACACCTGGAGATTCCTGAAGGAAAGTGATGCCTTGAGGACAAGTGCCTGCAGGGAATCCTAGCACTGAGCAAAACCAACGCTTGTGCTTTATCACCCTCTGGTACTCTTTGTACCCAAATTTTCTCACCTAGCACAATTTCAGAAGAAATTTCAGCACAGGAAAACATGCACCATTAACTGATACACTCAAACTTTTGAAACGATGGAAAAAATGGCAGATCACGCTCGGAAATCCACCAGGAAAGGGATGATGGTCTGGCAGATGGATTATTTCACTTGCAGATTTACCAGGAGAGTTGGATGCTTTGTTACGGGTGATAGTAATTTATCTATGGCTCATAACTGCCCCTCAGAACAGTTTACTACCTGTTTACGTGGCAAGTGATGGCTGCGTAAGACATTGAAGTGAGAGGCCATTGACCTAAAAGTCGTTGTGTGCTCTACTAGGTAGCCTATTATTCCATTTTTACCAAATGTTTCCTTCCTTCCTTCAGAACACCTTCTCCTGGAGCTGGAAAAGGGTGGTGGGCAGTATAAAGTTATGTGTTTGATGGACAGGGCTGAGTTTAAACCAAGCTACTGCCTGAAGTGCGATGATGGCTGGCAATGAATGTGACCTCGTATGGGTGTTAATGAAAATGTGTCCTCGTACTGGGAGCTGCCAGGTTTGTACTGCTGGGACCCAAAGCTTCCCAGGGCCAACTGGGTGAGTTCAGCTGGGCTGAGGTGTCCCAAGGCCCCACAGCTTCCAGTTTTGACAGAGAAGGTGTTTTTGGTGGTAAATGAGAGAAAACCAAGAAAAAATAACAGTGGTCTCTGCAGGCTGCGGTGGCTCTCTGGGCCAGAAACCTCGGGGTGACCGAAGGGCCTTTCTCCTCGCCTTCCCTCCGCAACAGACACCGATTGCAGAGAAAGCTAACTCCAGGCAGAAAGCCAAAGACTATGCCTACCACATGAAAGAGCATTTATACTGCGCCACCACAAAGAAAGATGGAAATCAGTTAAAAGAAGCAAGTGTCTGTTGGGTCTTGTAAGACTTTTGGAAGGCTTGCAAGTCTATTCATAGTGCCTAGGGCTCTCCCAGAGCAGTCTCCTGCTATGCGGGCAGTGCTCTACTTGGACTCCCTTCTTCAAGCTGGCTTCAACCTGCTGACAGGTTCTTTGAAGGCAATGATGAGGCTACAAAAGCCAGGGAAGTGCATGGAGAGGAGGCTGACTTATCGCTCAGGCCCTCCAGCCAATGGGATTCTGTGTTACTTGGGGAAAAAAATAAATATGGTCCCTGCTGCCGCTGAGCCGCTTTAATGGTTTAATGAATTTGCCCTGGGAAGGCTGAACACGCACGCTGCCCACGTTTGGTCTTGGAAAAGTCACCTCCTGTGAACTTTTGCTTGCCAGTGCACAGGCCCGAGACTGAAGAGATGTGGTGAGACAAACTCTGAGGCTTGTTCTGTGGAAGCTTCTCAGCTGTGGAAACACTGGGTAACTGGAAAAGTATGGCCAGACAGTCTTCCCTTACCAAAAGCAGGTCTGCTCTGCAGGAACTGTTAATGGGAAGAGATGGATGGATATTGGGAAGAGTTTGTCAGTAAGAGACTGTGGAGGCAATGTGACAGAAGGGAAACTGGAGAGAGGTTGACAAGACTCAAGAACTCAAGATGTTCTCAATTGCTCACAAAATGCAGGATTCTGGCAACTACAAAACGCATCCTTGGGCAGAAATGTGTGTATGTGTTTGTGATCCGGGCCCTGAGGACTCCTGTCAGAAAATCAGCTCACTGGTGTGCCCGTTTATTTGATTAACAAACTCTCATGAATCAGTAATATCCTTCCAGCCTCCTAACTGTCAGGTATTTCCAATATGGAAGGTTCACAAACCAGCACCAGCAGAGACCCAAACCAGTATCACAGGGGTATCATTCACATATCTAGAATTTCTTTGAAATGCTTTCACTCACTTCTTATGCTAAATGTAAAAAGATAAGCATCAAACATGTTGTTTTCAGTGTTATTTTAAATTTTCTATCTTGCCAGGAAGGCTGTTGTTATACTGTGCTTCCTCTTGCTCTGCTTTGGGGTGTGCATCTTTGTCTTTCACAACACGGTTGGTCAACTCATTACCATCTCGTGGTTTGGCAAGTTCTCGGTTCACCTGAGACTAACCATGCTGAGCCAAGCACAGCAACCGTGCAGGAAAGCAAGGCTGACAAACTGCTGGAAAACTTATGGTGTTACTGATTCATTCTTCCTCATTTAGGCAAGATATGAAATATATGAAAAGACCATTATTATTTTTTTTCTCTTTACGTACATGCACAGATATTTTTCATACTGTCTGCTTGCAAGCTTGAAGACGTAACAAAACCGATTTTTAAATCCAGCAGGCAAAACTGAACATTCATCATTTTCCTCCCAATGCCCTGACACTGGTGAATACAAATCTGCATTTACTTTTGGGAATTCCAAAGAGAACTGTGAATTCAATTGTTTTTGAGAGAGGAAATTTGGCTTAGGGAATAGGATGCCTCCTTCTAGCTCACCCCTCCCTACTCTAGCGCAGATTTCTCTTGCAGACTGGGTGACTCCAGCAAGGAGCATTCAAGATGGTGAAAAACAGGCTGGTAAATACAGCTCGATAATCAGGGTTGTGAAGGTGCAGCGCACATAAGGGATTTATTTTTGATAGTGAATCTATACACATACACACCATCGAGCCCCCATTGCGCAGCAGACCACTCCAAGTGATTAATACAGCTAAAGGGGGCAAATAAGAGATCAATGACAAAAATCACCTGGTAAAAAAAAAAAGTAAAAGGTGTTGCATTAAAAGGGCTTTTACTTTGCATGCGACACAATACCGAGAAACCTGTATTTTAGCACTTGTGCTCAACAAGCACTCTAAAGTATGTCGGGATGAGAACAGAAACCCATCCTTTCTAATAATCTTGTGACAAAAGCTAAAAGACATCATCCTATTAACTAGTGATCTCAACTGCTAATGCGGAGTACTTCCTGGTGTCTTTTATGTAGAATGCCGCTATTAAAAAACCACTAAACATTCACTGTGAACAACACAGAATCATTCATCTTTTATCAGCATCTCTTGTTAGAGGAGTATGAGAGGGGCTGAAGGTGTCATTGATATTATAGAGCGGAAATTAATCAGAAATTTTTCTCATATTTTCCTCATCACACTCATTTACTTTTGTACAAATTTCCCCCTGCTAAAAAGTTCATACCCAGCCCCCTGTTGTACGCTTTTAAGTTGAGAATATTCAACGAGTGCGTCAACTGAAAGGCACCAGGTCCCAACACAAAAAGCATTCGAAATTCTCATTTAGTTGTCTTTATTTTGCTAGCGCCATGTGGTCCTTGAAGATGTAGAAAACACGGGAAGCCGAGTAAAGATCAGAGCAAGCTCATTAGCATTCTGACAAAATTGGAGTGGTGGAGATGTATAGTTTGCCTAGTTTGTCGTTTTGAAAGCTACCGGTGGTAAGCTTTCTATTTCATTGTGCTTTTGTCTTTTTTTGGGGTTTTCAACGCAGCGGGGTGGTTGTTAGCCTAGGTTTTCACAGTGCATTGTGGGAACCTTGCCTCACATTCAGCCTATATAGTATCATTTGAGTTCAAGTAAAAAAAAAAAAAAGTAATTTTTCTTCCTATTTATTTCATGATCACCTATGCTAATGCATAATTGTCATCTGGCTGTCAAAGCCCATCCTGCCCGACACCTGGTTTATAAAGTTAAAAAACCCCCAAAGCCCCCCAAAATCGCCAAATAAAATAAAGTCTGAGCTGTATTTAAAAATAAAACCTTTTAAATATGTTCCCAGTTTTCTTCAAAAGACAAGATAAGAAGAAATTAATTTAAATTCCACTGTTTACAATAAACTAGGAATGAATTTGAGACAGATCCAGTTGATTAGAATTCAAAAGAGACTCTGTATAAGAGCCTCAATTCTATTTCAGAGCCTCTTGACGGAAAGATGGGTTTATGCTCCAGAATTATGTAAATAATGAATTACCTCTTAGAAGACCTATAGAAGTTATTACTCTGGTCAATTTTTTTTTTTTTTAAACATAAGGCTCACTTTGAAGGGCTAAAAGGGCTACATTAATGCTGCTATTCGACATGAGCGTTTCCCAGTTGCAATGAAATGGATAAAGGTCTTTTTGGATGAATTTATCTGCTAAATCCTTGTGGTTGCCCTCCTATCTCGGATGATGACCCAAAAGAATGTCAACAGCTCATTTCCCAGAGAGCTGGGAAGAGTCACTACGCAAGCCATAATCTGCACGTTCTCAAAGAACCGTTTCAAACATTACATTTCACAAGCTGTTTAAAGAGATTTTTTTTTTCCCCCCTCTCATCTCCGCTATCCTACCAATACTTTGGACATCAGTGCCTCGGAAATGAGTGCTTTAACAAAGTTGAAATGTGACTTTCTCCGTCTCGTGTTGGTGGGCCGGGCGTGCACGTGCGTCCGTACATGCACCGCGCAACACGTGAGTGCCCACGGGTTCCCCCAAGCTTCCCACCCACATCACCAAATTCCAGCCACGCTATGGCAGGGAAAAGGCAACACTGAGACTAAAAATATATCAAGTCACCCCTAATTTAGAATCGGATTATTTTTCTTTTAAAATAGCGTGTGCCAAGCTGCCAAGCCACGGAGATCCTTTTAGTAGGAAAGGATAAAACCCAGCTTGGAAGGAGATACAATGGATCTAGGTTTGGAATACAGTAAATTTCACAATGGAGTGCAGACTCAAGTTTTCTTTCCTTAGCAAGGGGGAAAGGATAAATATTAAGGGAAAGAACTGCTTTATAGAAAACCTTCAAAATTCTTTCTTTTTGTTATGCATTTGGCCAGCATCATTATCTCTACCGTCAAAACACCGAGAGCTGCAAGGAGCCTCTGCTGAGCAAGAAAAGCAAATGGTCGGGCCACAGAGGTCTTTAAAAAACAAACAAACAAAAAAAAGTACAAGAAGGTAACTGCCTGAAAACAGAAAGCTCTGAGATTCCCATGTGGATTGACAGATGTAATTTTTTCCATCATATTTATAATCTAATTTCACTCCATGCCTCTCATTTCACTGATGTGAAATACAAGAAATTTCATCACAGGAGATGTTGCTACATTTGAGCTACATGAGGAACTGTACTCCCTCCTCAAATAAAAACAACACCCTAACCCTGGGAATTAAATAGCACTTTTAACAAAAGGCAGAATTTTGTCAGCTCCGAGATGCTACCTTTATTTCAAATCTCCATTTAAACACTCAGTTCCTTTTCACTTGGGTTCCAACTCCCAGCAGAGGCAAATAACCTGGAGACTGTTATCTGCATGACAGTAAGGGCGACCGAATTATTTTCTATACTTTGCCATGTGCTTATAGCTGCAAAATTATTTATCTCCTTCACTGCATTCTACTACGAAAGTTTCCTCCAGAAGAATCGCCGGGACCAGCCATATCAAATTAGAGGGCAGTCAGGAGTGTCTAAGTCCAGCTTTAAAACAAATATCATAACAATTACTTAGCCATATGGAAAATAGGGTATGTCTTTCCTGAAAGCTTTTATATATTTTCTATCTCAAATTTCAACTTCATTAGAAACTATTTCTGACTAGCAAGCTGCAAGATTGCTGAATATCTAACTGTTAACCCACCATGAAGAAAGAGACTCTTTTGAATGGCAGAACTTTTCCAAGATGCAAATGAACAATAATCTAATTTTGAGAGTAAATTAACTGAAGGATTCATTTTAATATGTTTCGAAGTCTCCAAAATGAAGTGGCAGTTGCAGGCTCTGCAATACACACACATTTGTGCACTCGTGCTCACGTCCACAGACTGACACGGCACCCCCACTACAGCCAGCTCCCATCCTCAGCAGAACTCACATTGTATTTATGTTTAGGTTCTTATGACTTAAAGGCCAGATGTTTCACAAATGACCAACAATTGGAGGTTAGAATAAATTAATGACTGATTTCTGAGCTTTGATGGAATTAAGCATACTTCTTTTCTCAATGTGCCATGTGAATGTTTGCCCGTTAAACTTTTTTTTCTTTTTTTTTTTTTTTTTTTTGACAAGTGAGGCCACCCGGCAGAAAACAACTGATGCAAAACCCAGGAGTAATCCCTCTGTTTAGTTCAACACTGTGGTTAGCCTTAACACTGCCTCTATTATCCAATGGATTTAGAGAAACTTTCATTTATTTGTTGGCCTCAGTCTTCCAACTTTGTTGCCTTCTTTAAAGGACCCAAGACCCATTCCTATGTAAATACATTTGCATAGGGCCACAATGAAACTTTCTGGGGCTGGGATTAAACTTGCAGAACTAGATAGCTGTGCTGCGCATATTTGTGATCTTCATGTAAGTACTTTCCCAAATACATAGGAGTGAATGGAGCCCATGTCCACTCTGGCTACAGGAACGCCTGGAGTTTAAAAGAAATGCCCCATCGAAAACCAGGGGCCAAAGCCCCGACGGCTGAGGCAGGCGGCAGAAACGGCACCCAAATGGGAAAGCACAATATATGGAAAATGAACAGAAAGTCCTTTTCAATTAGGAGCTGCTAAAATCAGCACATTACACGCTGCAAAATGTCCTCTTCTCCCTTGTTCTGGCAGGACAACGGGATTCCTGGTGTAAAAGCGACGATTCAGAGCCACTTGCATTTCCCCTTTTTTTCCTGGCTGTCTCTGTTTATACAGAGTACCCAGGGTATAGTGCATTATTATAAACTGTACTCAGCACAGCCTCCTTCCAGCCAAGGCAAATATAAAGCTTTGCATCCTGCAAGTCTATTAGGAAACAGCACCCGGATTAATCCCTGCAATTACCGCCCTCAAAAACTGCTAGTGGACACTCCATGCAATTTCGCCATTCCCACACACAAAATGCCAATACCTTCAAGGTTTATGTTCTGTAAGGGAGGCTCGATGGACCTAAAGCACAGCCAAGGAGTGGTTTTGTAATTTCACTGGCTCTGCTGACTGTGGGCCAGGAATTGCAACTGAATATATTCTTTTGGTATGCATTTAGGGAGATAACACCTTCTTCCAGGGCTCACCGAACACAGATATGTAATTCCTTGTTTTGCCATGCATTTTATTCTAATCTAGCCGAAAAAAGCTTTGTATACCTAACTTAAAAAAAAAAAATCATTATTATAGCATCAGTCAAGTGCACAACTACAGTGATTAAAAAAAAAAGGAAACCAAACATATCAAACTTAATCAGATGCAAAAATACACTAACCACTAGAAAATGACTGCCATAACCAGCAGGATGTTAATGAAGACACGGTCACAAATCATAACCCAATTCTGATTTACACTGGATTTTCCTCATTCCCGACTGTATGGTGAATCTCTGCTGCCCCATGTAAATACCATATACAAACCCAATTTCTCTCGTTGGACTAAGCACATCAATACAAAAGCAAATGAACTACCAAAGTGCCCTAATTAACAATTTTGCAAGTGAATGCAGACATCAGTGCCACACTGCAGCCATTAAAGTCTATCCCTTGCCATATCTGTTTCTGTTAACATTTCAATAGACCAATTAAATGACCTTTCCCCCCTCAAACTCAATTAAGCTATTTGAACATCAATTGATAACTTACCATGTATTTATGCAAAATGTGCAAGCAAGAGATTCATTTTTTCAATCCTAATGATGTTTTGAAGAAGAGAAAACTATCTTAACTATCCTGTCCTGGTATTCCATGGAGAGGGGGCCAGGGATGGGATTGCCTCCCGGGGGAGCCCGGTGGGCACGGTGGCATTGTGGCAGGCAGTTTGGAGAAAGCAGGTGTGAGGCAGATATTCTTCTTCCCTGCCATTTGGTCCCTACCAGGCAGCTGTCTTGGGAGGCCACAAGAAAGCGGGGACAGCCATCTCTTTCAGCTTGTTGGAGTATCGCGTCGCTGGGTCACAGCCAGCACACTGGTAGGTGGCACAGGGTCACATCAGCCAACTTGCAGATATCCAGAACTGTTTCTTTTTCCCCCTCCGTTTCCCCCTCTTTTTTGGCTTTGTCTCGAGCCCTCACCTCTCGCCGTGCAGCGGGAAGGGGTGCCCAACACACACACACACCTTTCCAGCAGCCCAGGGTAGGTGTGACACTGGAATGGAGCTTGTCCCGAGTTAAAAGAGGTGATTTGCTGAGATTTGCATTTTCCCAAGGGGCTCCATACACCGGGGATGTGTTTGTCACAAATTCAGGGGAGCTGAGCGGAAGGAGGTCAATGTCCCTGTTTAAGAGCTGGACTTTGCCTCTCTGCACAGGTAAACAGTTCCCCCCAGGGCTGCCAGATAGGGACTCAAAGCCAGGGGATTTATTTAAAAGAAAGCCACCTCAGTCTAGGTAAGAAGTGTTTTGATGCTGCTGGTGCTGCTGCTACTAATTTTAGGTGAGAAACATAATTTTTTTGGCTTCAAGAATTGAAAAGGACAATGACAGATCTTCCAGGAAAAATAAGAAATGAGAATTTGTGTAGCACGTTCAGAAAAAAGGTTTGTGAGTGCCTATTACCTCTCAGTACACTTCTTTTAGATAAAAAAAAAAAATCCTCTAATTTTAAACTAAGAAGAAATCAAGCAGAAAACACAGAAGCGGAGGGGAGGAAGGTATAAATTGTTTAGCCTTCCTTGTGTCTGGGAAAAAAAAAGTTGTACCTGAGCAAATTAAAAAAAAAAAAACAAAAACCTGAAAACCACTAAGCCCCAAAAGTAATCTTTCTTAAATTAAAACAAAACAAAAAAAGTAAAAAGAAACCACTTTGAAGATGGGTAGGAGAGAAATTGAAGATCCAACTCTAACAATTCTATTTGAAGTTTTAGTTGAATCCCTTAAAAAAAAAATTCTAGTGGCACCCTGGGATAGTTCAACAAAGGCCTGGTTTCTGGGAAAAAAAGCATTGTCCCTTTCAGAATGTTAATCTGGTATATCACTTGCTACTACACCCCAGCATGTACTTTTGCTCATATCAACAATTAAAAGAATACATTTATTAAATAGTCTTATCACTGGATGTTATAACTTGTAATTCATGCTAACTAGATAACCAAAGTAAATTTTATTTAAATTCTCATTTCTTTGTGAAACTTTGTAGATGGTGCATATCTCATGATTAACGGACAACGTCTAAAGCATCCCGTCCTCTAATCTTCCTAAAATCCCTTTTCATCCGATTGTTTAAGACTGCTTGAAAGGCTAACACCAAGTCTAAGACTACTGCACATTTGGGGGAGGGGAGCCTCTGTAGGTTAGCTAATTAAACTGTTTGTCTTCTGAAACATTTAACTGGCTTTAGAGATTATTCTAATTAAGAATGATGTTAGATGTATTTTTTAATGTAGCTATTAAAATTAATCATAATCCAGCAATCTCATGTGCTGAACTATGTAAATAGAGATGTGCTTGAAATCCTGCTGCAGTATTTCTGTATTTGGGGGTTGATCATTATGGATTCTACAAAGCACACATCAGCATCAACCTAATTTTTAATTAAGAATGCCTTGTGAAACTCTTAACTTTTACTCTGTATTTGTGAAAGGTAAACAACTGACCTCAGCAGAGGCAGACTCCAGTGTTTCCCAAGCAGGGCAGCTACGAGGGGGGATAGGAGCTCTCATTCATACTGTACATCTTTTTCTTTCTACTTCGCAGACCGTGTACTCAATTGAAGTGAAGGAAACCCATTAATTTTGGAAGGTCTGCAACTTGGCAATTGCAACTTCTCGTGCTTTTCTTTACTAGACATACAGCAGAGCTCTCACAAATATTGCTGGCAAGAAATTTTAAAAACAGACCACATAAAAAAGTTGGCATTCAAACAGAAAGAACGGCTGGGGCTAGAAGCCAATATGTAAATTGGTTAGTTAAAAAAAAAAAATTCTAGTATGATTTTCTCCTTAAATAATTAAGAAAACAAAACCAAAACAACAGAGAGAAACAAATGAATTATGACTGCAGTACACACAACAGGCAGCCTCTATCAGAACTCAGAAGGGTATTATACTCTAAACACTTTTTCTTCCCTTACTGCTGAAAGATTAATACTGGTTATCCCATTAAAGTTGGTAAAATGCCATTCTTGTGTCTTAAAGCTCTAGCATTGGAGGTCAAGAAGTGTATGCTGCTTCTTACAAGGCTAGTGTGGATGTAATCTTCCCAAAGTTACAATAATTAATGTTAAGCTTCTTTAGCAATACGTTTCTGAAAGAACTTGCCTGATAATATACTTAGAGCCTGGCTAGCTGTTTGTGTTTCTGAGCAAGAAATGTATTCTATGCTGCTCACGTACTTCAGCTTAAATCTTTAGTCAAACTAGGGTGATGATGAGCAGTTTGACTCCTAAGCAGAAATAATATTTAAATTCTCAAAGGTGAAACATTTTGGGTGTAGGGAAATCAGGGGGCACGGATCCTACTTCCGAATGCTTTTCACCACTAACCTGGAGGAGGTGTGTTCTGTACAGCCATCCAGGTCTGTTTTCGGATACCCATCCCCTAAGAAAGCTGCCTGTACAGGTGCAATGTGTTTATTTGTTGGCAATCTACAGCAATTGCAAAAGAGCCATTGGAGGTCTGCTCTCAGCCCATACTTCACTACTGAGTACAAAAGCCCTCTGCCTGAAAAGTGTCCCCACACGCTCCAGCTCGGAAGCTGAGATTATGAATGAAAACAGGGAGTGTAAGATTGGATCTCCTGCTCTAAAACTGAGAAAATTTCATTTATTTCAAGTGAGCTGCCTCTGCTTCCCCCATCTCCGGATTTGGCCCTTTCTGTAAACATTAACAGCCTGGGTTACAGCAATATTCCTGAGTCATCCCACAGATAAAGGAAAATGCATTTTTCTGAATGCATGCACCTTGCTGCAGCGTATTTGAATACCAACTTGATATTTTACACTTCTGCTTGCTGGAAAACTAAATGGACAAACACATCTCCCAGGTTAGGAAACTAAAAGCCATTTCTGTGAGTACAGTTGGGCATGAGTGGCCCAGGGAAGCCAGAGCAGCAACGCAGTCACCGAATGGAACAGAGAATCTCATCTGCATCTTTGTTTTCGTCTGGTGCAGAAAAGAACCCCGATGATACATACATGTTTATCTATTTGCTTCCATTTTCAGCCTTGTGAATGCATGCTTTATCTCTGGGCATAACAGCTTGTTCTGGTAGAAGTTCTTTTTGTCTTTCTATGCAGATTTTAATGCAACAGCATAGGTAGAAAATTCACTCTTGAATGAGTTCACAAGGGAAAATTATGCAAAGAGGTTACTAATCAGTCGATGACCTATCCTTTGAGGCAATACAGTAGACACAGGAATATCCAAAACAAGTCACCCTTATGCATTATAATCACAAGCAATAGGCACAGAGACTGATTCTGTTAACCTGACAGAGAGTTCATTCTTCATCATTCAAATAGGTGAGAGAAAGCAAAAAAAAAAAAAAGCATCCTGAAGCACAAAGCAACTTAGACAGTTTACTGGCAACTTGACCCTGAGACGGTTCCAAAAACCAGTTTCACAGACACGAGCGTGCTTAACAATGGTGTCAGTCAGCCAGCCCTGAAGCTGTCCAAAGAACCAGCCAGATACTGCTCCTGCCCAAGAAAAAAATATATTCTAGACCTGGCTTCCAGATAATATAGCTGTAAGGCACAGGCTCACCACAGCTGTTGACTACGATGAAGATGAGGGAGATAGAGAGAAGCTCTGGTCCCGACACGACAGCCCAGGCGCTCAGCTACCTGATGGTCAGCCAGCACCTTTTGTCTCCTTTTCTCTATGTGCTCTGATAGAAAGAAACTGCATTTTATGCCTCGAAAGCTACACAGCCAGACAAGCAGAAAGCTGTGTTATTTCTCACTATCTGATGCTAGACAACTTGTATGGTTTAATTAAATATGTACTTGGAGACTGTAACATACCATTATATATATGCTGCTATTAAAACAAAACACAGCACATATATGTCCTTACACTGCTGTGTCTAATACATAAATGCTATCACTTTAAAACCTTTTGCACATGTCCATTTTATTTTATACATTTAAAAGGAAGAGCATTTCTCCTGGGACCCAAGTTTTAGCACCCTGACACCGGCAAAAGCCAAAGAACAGTAAGAAATATTACAACAAAAAGACTGAATACAAATTCATCCCAGGATGAGATTCAATATGAGAAGTGAAAATTTCATTCTGTTACAAGAGACTAAATCAACTATTTTAACTCTCTTTTTGTGCCTGTACTTTTTCCGCTCAACCTTTTTCCTTTTCTATGAAATTCAAATGTTTCCCTCTTACAAACCTCAGTCCTTTATATCTTCAAAGCTCTGTAAAATGCTAACTAATTAATACATGTGACTTTCCTTTCACATGTGACAACAAAGCGTATGCTGCTTTTTTGATTGGTAAGAGTTAATTTGCAGTGACACAACATATGTGTTTACAGGTTTTCTAATGTTTGCTGTTTGGTTCACTGTGTAATTAGTCCTACTGACAAGGAAGCTTAGGCACTGAGAAAGGAGGGGTGAAACAGTGGCTGGGAGATGGCAATCCTGCCCCATTTTGAGTACACACAGTGTTGAAATTGGGTGCAAGTTGATAAAAAAAATAAACAACACCCCAAACTCAGAAGATGATCACGTGTAGAAGACTCTCAAGCCACAGTAATTGCCATGCAAAAGGCAGAACTTGTCAAGATGCTCCCCACAGGAGTAGCTACACTAAGAGGAGCCACCCAGGTGTATTATACCACAGCGATGGTGAGTGTCAGCAGATGCTAACTCTCATTTTTCACATCTCATTTAGAAGGCCATATGGTCCTGGGCAGGGTGAGCACAGACAGACTGCAAGATCCCAGTGGCTGGATTGCCATCGTAGGAGCAGCAGCACAAACCCAAAATAACTTCAGTGCTGGCATTAGAGTTGCACTAGGTACAGCAGCAGCACAGAAACAGCAATCAAGGTGAATGATGGGCCAGTGGAGAAAGGAAATGATTAAGAAAAAACCTCTTTACTGTTTAAGATTCACCCTGAAAACAGTAACTATGAGATAGCTGTCAATAGAGAGAGCTTATCTGGCTGCGCAAGATCTCTCGATATCGTGTTTAGCCAACGCGGCTAATGAACGAAAACAAACTTGACAAAAATAAACCCACGAGGACAGTTTAAAACAATAGATTAAACCACCTGCATTATTTCCCGTGCAATTAAACTCCAGAATTAGTATACAGTAGGAAAAACACCAAAATGGTGATAGTAGCGCTTATCTGGTTCTCTAGTGAATCACGTTTGCAGCCACCCCCACCGCACGCCGCGCGTTAACTCTTCGCACCGTGGGTATGTACAACTCTGAAATATAAAATTAGTTGCTTTTGAAGGACACTGAGCTCCCTCTGGTGAAGGCATAACAAGTTTATTAAGTAAGCACCACCTCTGGAAGTATAATCCCCTCTGGCTTCTTCCATGGAGTTTATTGGTTCAGTTTTCCTAACCATGAGCATCATTAGGGCAATGCAGTAATTAAGAGTTGTTAGAAAGTGAATTCTCAAACTGCAGATTAGAAAATTAAACTATTTCCTGATTACATATTAATGGAGCACAACAATAGCAGTTGCCATAAGCTTGGAAGGCAACCAAGGGATAAATCTGTGTACTTAATTACCATAAACAATGGCTGCATAGAAATGAAGTTTTATGCACATTCCCTTCTGTAATATGTCTGATATCAGTACACACTTGACAATTCTTGTTCAATTATCTCTATTATTTAATGCGCTGTGAACGGCTCTGTGTAAATAAAATTAACCACCCCAATTACTTTGAATTCATCTAGGGACAACGTAATAAAAAATGTGAAGAATTCTGTATGCCTATTAATCTAAAACATTACAGAAGCTTTCACCAGATTTTCTTGTCTATATTTATTTTGTCTACATTTATTTTAGTGCACTGCTAATTCAATTACATTTACCATCAGTGGTCAATCAGCAGCAGCAGAGGGTTTTTTTTTTATTTCATTAATCCTTGTACAGTACCACAAACATACTCATCCATTAGTAAGGTACAGGATCTCACATGGAAAACACAAATACGCCTCTACTTGAATTTGGGAGCCTGAAGTTAATCAGAAAAACAATTAAAAACACTTCATACCCTGTGGTCAGATAAAAAAATATCTGATAGCTACGATTTTTTTTCAAATACTTGTTTTTGCAATTAGTGAAAAAACAGTGACTGAAAAAGAGATAAATTTAGATTAGAGATTCGTAAACCAGGATTCTTTGACTTTTATTTTAATTGTGCTATGTGATAATTCTGCATTTTAATTGGCATTTGGATATCAAGATGATGGACACCTTAAAATACAACGACAGAAGAATTTGCAATGGAGAAAGACACTGTCAGAAGCAGAGACAAAACCATTTCACCCACAACAGGTTAGGCACTGATAGACAATATGGGTGAGTACAATCCCGAGGAAAGCAAGATAATCCTACCTCTCTCACCGTTTAGTTTCAAGTCACTATAACAGAGGAAGCACAAAAATCAATGGTTTTTATACTCAATCATCCAACTCATTCCTCTTACTCGAACCTCAGGGCCTGCCTCTTCTCTAAAAACTTGCACCCACCAGGTTTTTTGTGATGTTGTGCTTCACAGGGTGGATGTTGCAAAATCCCTCCTACAAACTCTTACCTACATTCCAAGAGCAACAGCAAATGTGCCTTGGGGTTATTCCAGGGATCTCAGGGCACTGAAGCACTGATTCCCCTCACAGCTTTGCAATGGAGCAGCAAAGCAGCCACACTGTGCTGGAACAAGGTGAGGTTACATTTTCATTATAGGTGCAAAGGCCGAGGACTGAGGTTATGCCACCGCCGACATAAATTACTGCGTATTAATAAAAAGTGTGACTATCCAGATTCGAATGGAAATCAGCAACCCAGGAATTTTAATAACTTTTATTTTTTCACACATCTTAGGAAAGTGTTTCTAGTCAAGTCGTGAGCAGCTGGCACCGGAAATGCAAAGCTTCAGCCAGTTCCAAACTCTGTGCCTAGCTGACGAACTTTGAAAGTATCAGCTCCCTTCTGGCCAGGAGCCAGAAACTTGCCTTCCCCAGCCAAAAAAGCTCCCTAGCAGAGCAGGAAAATGGCAATGCATGTGCAGACAAGGACCCAGGCTGTCTTCCTACAGCCCCATTTCCATCAGATGCCCTTCCCTGGTGGAGGGCAGCAGCTCCTAGGGCAGTGGTGGAACGGATACTCTGGGACTAGAGAGCATTGTGCCAGGGACTCCTCTCCTCCTCCTCCATGCCAGAAAGGGACTGGGGCATTGAGAACCTCCAGCATCCACTTCTCCCAGCTACCCTCAGCCACTGCACCCCTATCAAAGCCTGGGAGGAATTTTCAACCTTTTATTTGCAACCCTAAGTGCTAGAAACTTTCTCTAAAACGTGAAATATCTAACCAAGTCAATCAGTGACACAAGCTGGGGTCTAACCAAGAACAGGTATTATTTACACTTACAGTTGCTTGTCTTTTGGTGAAACCATATGATTTCTCCCATAATTTTCAAAGTCTGCAGTGTTCAAGAGTTAGTCACGATATCTTTCTGGTTTTACCCCTAGCCCACAGTAAGGAAATGCCCACCAAGACAGGTGGAACATTAAAACAAATGTTTTGATCCATGGGAAGAGGACACAAAAGTCTTTTCCTGTGAAATGAATGTATTATGATACAGAATAGATGTTCAAGCTACAGCCTGAAAAAATCCCTCCTGGCTAAGCAAAAAAAAGGACTCTTGAACTCACAAGGATGAAGAGCTGCCAGGTGGCAAAGAGTCTCCCCACTGGAAAAAACCACCTCAGTTCTGTGCTGGAGAGGGATAAGAAAGAAGAGAAAGTGCTTTCTTCCTGGTAAGTCCTAATAAAGAACCAGGCCAAGCACAGTGGAGAAGGAAAAGCTGGTCTAGGACCCAGCAGACACAGCACGGTTGAGGAGACCATGCTCTACCCTCTTCTTGAATTTAATTCCAAGGCGAATGACTGAGTCGTGATGGGAGTCTCTCAGCTGTTTCATTTATCTTGCGTGGTTTTGGCACACATAGAAACAATGCTGAAAGTCCCAATATCAAATGTGCTCCCACACTGATGGGGACAATCACCCTGCAAACAGTTGTTAGGACCACTCAGTGTAAGCCCTTCCTGACACAAATCTACAAACATGGTACCCTGCTTCAGCAGCTGGGAAATAAGGTCAGTAGAGACCTGTATTTGCCTGAGGTTCTCCAGTATTACAACCCCAAGCACTACAAAATATGGAAAGAGATGTGATTTAAAAAGAGCATTAATTATTAAACCAATTCATTCATGGTTCTTGTCCTTCATGTTGAGTTTTCAGGATCTTTTGGCTACACATGCCCAAGTGGCTTCCTTGTTCCTAAAGCTCAGGTTTTCAGAAAAACCAAATATCAAAAGGCTTTTCAGAACAACTCTGAGAGCTGACAGCATTTCACGTTTCTCCTCTTTCTGGTCTGTACCAGCACCTAAGGGAGTCTTTGCAAAACCCTGAGACCATCACCATCAGCAGCCCTTCAGGGCTTTTCTAGCTACCACGCTGTGACTACTTTCTTCCTTCAGACTTGGCTTTGCAGACCACTCGGTGGTCCTTGGCAGGCTGGCAGGTCATATGGTGTTGACGCATCATTTCTGTTTCCAGCTCCCTCTCTCAGTCAGACACTGAGGAGAAGCCGCCCAGACTCCGACAGAAGAAGCTGGGCTGAAGATGTGGGCACAGCTCCTGATTTGTCTGCTTGAGGAATTATTGCCCGAAGAGAGGTATGGAAGAAAACCAAGTGCCATCCTGACAAAGAGAGCCACTAATGAGATGAGAGACGGCAGATCCTCTGAAAGCTCTCTGGTGAGGTGTGAACCCCAGGTAGAGAAGTTTGAGAATCTCTGCTTTCAAAGCTATAAAGTTAACTATAGGTTAAAACCTCCTGTTTTCACGTTTTCTCCTAAATTGCATTTTTCAGCTGAGAACATAAATAGGATGTTCATAAACAACTTGTCAAATCATTTGCTTAAAGTTAAATCCTGAATGTTCAGGAAATGTTAAAAATGAAAGTAATTTTTTATTATGGCTGCACCACATGCCCCCTTCTCCCCAGAACAAGAAATGATGGATATTTATCAGTATTCCAGTTACAAACCTCTAAACTACACTGTTACTCTCCAGCTGTGTGCTAGACTGCCTATTTTATGCAGGATACTTAAAAAAAATTAACCTCATCATGGGTCTGATAGGAAGAATGCAGCAACTTCTGTCATACTTCAAAATACAAGAAATTAAAATCAGTAAGAAATCTCTTTTAAAATGGACTAAATGACATAAATAAAATATTAACATGGTTATTAGAGTTTTAAAAATCCCTAAGTGCTATGCTGATGACTCCATATGTATCTATAGGTGGTATTTGGAGTACATATAAGACTTGTGAAATATTCTCTTTTGTGCAGAACACACATTTCACAAATATAAAAAAGTACACAAGAAAGTGCAGGATAACACACACACATTTTTTCTAGCTAAATAACTAAAGATCAAGATGTAATGCATTTGAAAAAGTACTTCAAAAGGCCATAATTGGTAAAAGTCCTACTAAACAAGCATCCAGTCAGCATGGAAATAGTTTCTGAATTACACGTTTTTGTAAAATTAGTTTAAAAAATCAAACAACCTCAGCACATGAGAAGGTAAATATATTGAAAGAAATCACCCTAATATTTGGATACAAGTGGCAGGCTCATTTCAAAGTATTGAACTTTATTACTAAAGTCAATTCATCTGTATTTCAAAACATAACACTGGATTCAAATTTACTTTAAAACCTATGATTTCAAGTAAAGACAGGCTTCAAGTTTATACCATCAGATATCCACATAACTTACAAAGACAATTTACCCACAAAGTAATCTGGACCAACTAACTTTTTTTCCCCTAGACAGGAAGAACACATTTTAGACCTACAACATTATTTATTTTTGAAATATCAAACTGATATTTGTTTCCAACTGATGTGGTTTAACCTCTCCATCTCTGATGACCACCAGCACTTAATACCCATCTGAAGTTCATTGCTGAAGCCACAACCATTATGCTTTTAACAAAAAATCCCCCATATATTTTAATCCTTTCAATGGCACCTACAACACCAAGTATTACAGACTTTTAAAACCCATCCTCCTGAAAAGAAACAAATAAAAAATTGTGGAGCATCAGTAACCAGATAGTATTCTTAAATTTCAGCGATCTAGTCAATGGAGCCTTCCTCCATGTACTGTGCTGTTTCATGCAGTACATGGCTTTAGCTGGCCAAATTTTTTTCCCACTGAATCAGTAGAACAGTGAAGATCTTACTTTTTTTCTTTTTTTTTTTTCCTTTTTTTTTTTTTTAAGCAATGGCATATCAATGAGGCACAGATGTGTATTCCAACTCTGCATGGATGAGCACACTGTTCAATAGTGCTGGCTCACACGGTATCAGGGCAAGTTATCACTTCCCATGAAGGCACTCTTATCACCAGGGCCCAGAGAGGTGGCTGCAAATCGCAGCCTTTTTATTTTCAAGGCAGTTTTGCTGAACATTCAGGCTTCAAAGATTCACACTTCCAAAACTCTATAAGAGTTTGTGAACGCTCAATTTGCCAAAACTGTTTACAGTGTAATTGGGCACCGTACCTGTGTCCATGAGATAGCGAAGGCGCTTCTCCACCAGCGCGGCACGGGTGTCAATTTGCTTTTGCTCATTCTCTAGTGCTGCCAATTCTCCTACAACATACTGACTGGTGTCTTTGAACCCTTTCTGTTAAAGAGAACAAACAAGAAGAAAAAACATCACTTGTAAGTTGCATTTTTCCTTTCCACAAACACTTAGTAAGGCACTTACCTAAACAACCAAATATCATGCTCACTACCAAAAAGCTAACACATTTCATAAACTTTACAATTTTGCCAAATGTCCTTATTTGTTTATTAAAATACCCTGGTTTTTTCTTTAGGGAACATTTGATTTTGCGGTTTTTTACTAGCTGGCAGTTATTTTGAAATTCCTCTAATTTATTTCTAAGTACATAAAAGCTGCTGTAACAAAGCGTTGTGAAAAGAAAGGTAATCCAAATAAAGCAGTATTTAACGTGCCATTTCTACTCCATTCAGGTCTGATTCAGTTTTAAAACGTTAACTAGAAGAACTAGCCCAAGAGTCTCTAATGACAATTAAAAAATGGGCTTTTAAGATTAAAACCAAACCCCGAACAGGATCCCTGGCTTGTTCAGCTCCTCTGAGGCAGCTCTAGTGCTGAGGCTCCCCAGTCTGGGCCATCCCACCCCTCTGGCTTTCTCTGACTGAAGGAACAGGCCTGATCCATAAAAACACCACTTAGTAACTGCAACTCTTACCCTGCAAAGTGGTGACAGAGCCCTGAGGAGGCACTCAGCTGCACAGGGACTCACCTGAGCTGTCCTGCCTCTGTGCTGGTCACACCTGGCCAGGGGGCAGCCCAGGGGTGCCAAGCTGATAAATCCTACTGAACCTTCCCAAGAAAGCTGTGGGAACACCAACAAGCCAAGTGTGCCTCCTGCACCCTGCAACTCCTCAGCGCTGCCCTGCAGGTGACCACACAGACCTCCAAGGGTTCCCAAAGCCGTCTGGCTGCCTCGAAGGAGCCCAAGCAAAGGCATTCAATCAGTACCTCCAAGTTATCCTCATGTGGCTCAACAACTTTCACCCAGTGTTGTGGCTGTACACCACGCTGAAGTGTCATTCCTGAAGCATGTTTTTGCATAAGTTAGGAAAAACACGGTACTCCTTCCAAGTAACCTTCCATGCACTTCTTTCCTCCTACGCCTGACCCAGGGCCTTGATGAATATTTTAAATAGGGAAAAAACCCCTGACAAAATTATTTCACATTTCATCTACACCTTGTAAAGGATGCAACAAAAATCACTGTCCTTTGGGAACAGAAAAACATGCAGGCTTTTTTTTTTTGAGACTTGTTTCCCTACTAGAGGCTAACTTGTTGCTGTATAAAGGTCTAAAGTACTTTCACTGAACGTTTTCAACTGTTTTTATGTGAATGTGTCTGAAATAATCAATTCAGCTTCATATTCAGGCAACAGGCATAACAAACACATCAGCGTATTATTTCAAATAAAGACATGTTCAAAGTGAAAGTTAACAACATGGCTGAGCTCCCAGGGCCAGTAACGAGCACAGAACTTTGAAACTTGGGGTATCCAAATTTAAGGACATCATTTCCCCATTAATTTGATCCCTCTCTTCCTACACAATAGCCAACAGTATCATCCCTAATGGAAAACCCTTTTCTACCTGTTGTATAGCCAGAAAAACAGCAACAACAAAAACAAAACTCCCTGAGAGCAGGCCCTGAAGAAAGAAAAAAAATTCAGTCTGGGGAGTTGAAGTGATGTGCAATATATTGCCTTTCATCAACTATAATTAATTGAAAATAGTATGAAAACTTCCCTAATGTCAGCATGCATAATTGTTAACAATTGCTATTAGAAGATGAAAAGAAATGCTGTGTCAGGCTGTAATATCCCAAGAGTTCATGTGTATCATCTGCATATATAATGTGAACTCACTGTGCCAGACCTTTTCAGCTCTGCAAAAGCACAACTGGGCTAAAAATAACTCCAGCTCGTAAAAAGTTCGATGTTTTGGTGTAGATATGACAGCGCTACAAAATTGCTACTCAGCTCTAGATTGCCTCAGCAAAAACGACAAATGTGTTCAGATAAACTGTGGAGAGCAACAAACAACCACCCTCAAAGGCTGTGTTGCGCTTTCAGACAAAAAAAATTCAGGTTAAAACTTGGTTCTTCCTGCTTCTGTCCCGCAGCTGTCCATCAAAACCAGCTTTCTCCCTGCGGTCTATCAAATATTTCCCTCACAAATCAATTTTACACATGATCAGCCCATACCCCTACTGAGCTGAACCTCCCCGTTAATTAAGTGAAGAAATTACCATATATATTATATTAATGCAAACATCATTCAGCTAGTAATTCACGGCTGATCTGGATAATGGAAAGGTTGAACACCCATTAACCCAAGCCAACAAAATGGGTTGGCTGAGAAATTCTAGCAGGTCTCATGTGACTCTTCCCTCTAACTGCAGCTCTGCGGTATCTGCTATTGTAATAATTAAAATCCTCCCGGTAGATCAATACTGGAATCTCTTTATGGGAAGTGCCCTGATGGAAATGTCTCAAGGAAGCTGGGGCTGTGGAACTCTGAAAAATTCATTTTTTTTATCTGACAATTATCACCACACTGCAGACTAATTCAACAGTGCACCCCTCTCACTCTGCTTTGAATGCACTGGAGATTGACATCTAAAAAACCCTAACATCTCATTTTAACAAATAAAGGCACTATTTCCACATACAGTTTGGAATTATCAGCAATCATGAAACCAGACAAAAAATTAATATACATTAAGCACTTCATCTTCTGATGGCTTCCTCTGAGTCTCAGCTATCGCAGCCTTCTCCTCATTTCCTCTCTTTGTATCTTCCTGTATTGATCTCTGCCTTTTCATCTCTTGAAAAAAGGGAAAAGACATGTAAAATTATTATAAAGCTTGATATTTATGTATTGAAATGTGGACTTACATTATCAGGTTTTCATATATTTATTGTTAAATATTATTAAATCATACGACGGGAAAACAGGTTTTATATTTTCTCCTACCTGGTCTGCTCTCCACGTATTGACTGAAAGACTGGAGCTGAGTTTTCCTGACGGTCGAGTCCTTGCTGAACACAACGGGATTTCTAAACCGTTCTGCTGCTTTTTGCGATCGCTCAGCACGATGTTCCTCTGTTCCATTCTGCTGGGAAAAAAACAGACACACAACAGTTTCTTTTGTTTACAAGCGGGAAGACATTAATTTGAAAGGTACGTTTTTGTGAGGGGACAGGACACAGCTTTTGCAAAGTGGATTTCACAACTCGGACTGTGGTTTATATTGGATGAAAGTATCAGCTGCGGGGAAAAAAAGTAGAAGAGTGATTAACTTTTCCTTTTTTTGTTTTTTTTGTTTTTTTGTTTAATATGAGGTGGCAACGACTGGCTTTTTGCTCTGTGGGCACCCTCCTGCAGAACTCCCTACTTCTTTACCAAGCAGACCTCTTCATTGTGGCCGGCATTTGCCAGCAATGCCGATTTTAAACAAAAAATCTCTCCTTTGCACCTTTGCTGTGCCAAGCCCCGCGTGTGCTGCTGCCAAGTCGCGGCGTCTCTGCCCCTGAACACGATCTGTATCATTTTAAAGCGTGCTGCCTTTAGCCTCTCTCCCTGCCCCTTACAGAAATCTGGCGTTTTCTGTAGTCCCATAGACTTGTATGACAAGAAGAACTAGTTTCTAATTTTATGCCCATTGAGATAAACCACTAATGCTGGATGAAGTCTAAAAGGTAGGATTATAATGCTACCCCACTGAACTGCATTTCATCAGCTATAACTTTCCAAAGCCAGATTTGTAAGTAAGCCCTTTACAGCTAAGGAAACTACAATTATCTTTTCCAGGGCTTCCTATGTTAATACTGGTAACAAATTCAAATGATTCTATCAACACAAAATATCCCAGAAGACTGAACCACTGTGGTGTGTGGAAGCTGCAGATACCGAGGTGCTGTGTACCAAACAAATATTTCATTTTATACCTAATCTTTTATTATTTTTATTAAGTGTTTTGAAAGTAAATAGGGAAAGGCTAAGATGCATGACTAATAGCTAAGCCTGCTGAATGCTGAAACTGGTTATCAAAAGCTACCAAGACTTTGCCCTTCCTCTGCATTGAGACAATCGGTAATGAGGGAGTTCTCCAACGGCCTATTCTCTCGCCTCAAGGAGGCCAGGGATACACAATCCCCAAGGGAAGGTAACAGTTTATCCTTTTCCACAAACACAGAATGCCTCATTTAGAAACCTGTAAACTGCATTTTATTAAAAAACAAATCCACCTCAATGCCAAGAGCTCCATGAGAACAGATGGACACCATATATTCCTTATAACGCCGCCTTTCAACTCCTCCTTAGAAAAGACGCACGCGGAGATAAACTGTTAAGTTGCACCTTTTTGTGGGAGTGCCTTAAAAAGAATCAACTCCTTCACAAATGCTTTTTATAAAGAGAAATACCTTTTTTTGTCAGGTTAGGTGATAGCAAATGACCCTAAGAGGCAGCCTGTGTGTCATTTCACAGAATTAAGCTTTAAACAAGTATTGCTTATACCTCTGGATGACTTTTCAGCTGCACTGATCAGGTGGTTATGATTCTGGTTAAATAAAAGGTTATTTCCTGTTATTAGCACAATAACCATCTGACAGCCTAAACCAGAGTCTTTACCAAAATAAACAAACATGGCTAATTTTTTAGGCCTGGCAACATGCTAAAATATCAGTGTGATTAGCTAGTAAATCCCATTTTAAGAAACCTTTTTATGACTGGGGACTTCTGCCACTTTACAAATGTATTCCTCTAAGCCCACTAATTCAGTTAGCCTTTTCAATCCATTGTATTATTCTTGGGCCAGCTTCATTTTGCATTAAATCCACTGCAGAAAGCTAAATTGAACGCAAAAATCAGACTTGATCCAGGCTTCCTTTTGTTCAAAGATAGAGACCGAAAGTCCTCTGCTGCTGCCACACACTTTCATCACCAATTTATAGGAACCGACAGTGTAAGGGAAAAGCAATGAAAGTCATTGTTTTGGGACTTCAAAGCATCTCTGTATCTGGGGAAGGAAATCCTTTCAGTCAGCAGTGCTCTCCCCACAGACTGCAGGTGGGTGAAAAGTTATACCCAACTGGAAGTGCCCCAGAGCCATAGGGATATTAATGACATACAGGGACTATTTTTAAAAAATAGAATGGCAAGAGCACAAGGGGTCTAATTAAGAAAATGAAATGGAAATTTGATTGGTGGGCACTTTATGCTGAAGTGGTGAACATTAAGAATAGGCAAAGTGCCCACATACAGCACACACTCATGTCTGTTTTTCGCAGAAGCACTCATCGAGCACCCAAAGTATGTAAGCCTTTAAAGTGTGCCACAGCTTAATTTTAATGTAGGAAAAACACAGGAGCAGGACCGGGAGGGAAGCAAATCTCTGAGAGTCCAACCCCACTCCCATTCCAGTCAGGTAGTCTGGCTGCTGATCGCACCAGCAGCAGGATGGAGCCCGTGCTGCATTTCTGGTATCAGTAACAACCTGAGCAGGCAGAATTGAGAGAGTTTCTTATATCTGTTAGTGTTCTGCCACTGACAAGTATCAAGATTAAACAAAAAAAAAAAAGGAAAATGTGTTGATCAATCAACAGGAAAAAACCCAGTGCATTGCAAACCACGTAACTGCACTGCCACGAAAATTTTCTGTGTTTCTGACTCTGAAGGATTTGGTAAGAAATTGTTTTCCTCCTCACAAAATACAAACCCTCGATCACAACACACAGGTACCAAAACAAAAGCATTAAGCAAAACTTACCTTAATGTCTTGCTCTGAGCTATCTGTTACAGTTTTCTGAGCAGCACTGGAGAGTGAATTTGCCACCTGTGGCTGAGCTTCTAGGAGCTTCTTCAGCTTCAAATCCACCAACTTACTGTTTTGTTCTGCTAAATATGCAAATACCACATACAACAGAGTGAGATGCATTTCAATGCAGGCTCGCTACAACAATGTAGCAATTTAAAAGGTAGATTTAATTCACTTTGCTATCATTTTGAACTAAAAAAAAAAACAACTAGAAGGAATTGTTTTTGTGACTGGGATTGCTGCAGGTTTGTGTAACACACATAGATTTTTTTCTTGGAAAACATACACGACACTCAGCTGAAGAAGTAAACATGCTTGCAGACAGCAGATGAAAAACACAGAAAGTAGATAATATTTAAAGTTACTCCCAGTGGGTACATACCTATACGTTGGTATAAAAACACACATAAAAAGCCATTTATTTAAAGATGACAATTTATCATATAATTCACATACTGATAACCCCTCAAGTTTATGAACTACTAATTCATCCTAGGGCTTCTCAGCACAGCTTCTCATAAGATTTCAGTATCAAAATAGACAAGTTTCTAGTAATAATTTACTATGATTCATAGACTATGTTGAAACAAGGAGTCATAAAGTGCTTCAGACCTGCATTAAAGGGACAGATTCGAAGTCTGCTGAAGCCCCCAAATTCTTTTCACCAATTTTAGCAGCATGGATCAGAGCCCAAATAAATAGCAGTTGAGAATTCTACCTCCCAGGAACGCTCACTGTGTATGTGAAGGTTGACTGGATGAATTTGTAACACACCTACACATGCAGTTACCCCCACAGACACAGGTAAGGAGGAGGAGGAAGGTGTTAATGACAAGCTGCAGCACAGGACTGTGGAGCTGGCCCTGGCAGGGAAGCAGAGGAACACTGGCACAGGAGCCCCCAGACCCACACTCCACATGCAGCCCCCTGTGAGGAATCACCCCTGCACTGGAGCCAGTGGAGCATCACCTGCACAGGGGATGCACTCACACCCAGGTCCTGGGTCACAGGCAGAGCAAAGAGCAGTTCCTGTGTTCTCCCACATCCACAACCTGGGTTTTTCACTGCAGGCTGGTGACTCCTAGCTGATGTGGGAAGTGGAGTCACGACTGTTTAGCCACAGAGCTCCTTCCAAGGTTTGGAGCGCTCCGATCCAGATTAGCCAGAACATTTTGGGCATGGGGGCAGTCAAACGCTGCCTGTCTCCAGCAGCAGTGGGCTGGCCTGGATTGTGCAGAAGGAGAGTTTCCCTTTCCTCTGGCACACCCAGCCAGGGTGTCCTTAATTGAGGCTCACATGTAAGTACATGCAGGCTCTCGTGGGTTGATACACAAACACCATGTAATAACTATGATCAAAGAGGTTCACAACATGTAGAAGTACTAACAAACACAGACAGAAGCGACACTTAAAACCCAGAAACAGTAAAAATAAAGTTTTCTCTTCTTGAGAGAGATGGGAGGGACTAAGATTCAGCAGGGGACTAACTAAGATGGTCCATAATGATTTCAAATGTGAAATATCCCTTAGAGTTGTACTTTAGGTGTTCCCGGGAGATTCAGCCTTCATTTGAACTGGGTATGAATTCACAGATTTACATCAAAATCCACATATTCTGATTCCTACCACAGCACTAGACTGCTTTCTGTATTACTACCCATCCTCTTTCTCACTTGTCTGTACCTTTGGCTACTGTGCAGACTGAACTGCAAAATGATGTCCCAGGGTTTTCTTCAGAATGTCTCCCCATCGTGAACATGGAGCACTGGGCAGTGGGTTTGTAGCCCTGAAAAGGTACTTCTCAGAAAAAAAGGCCCACAGAAATAAATGCTGGTAAGTCACTGGGGCAATGTGACAGGAATATTCACTTGTTCATTTTCTAGTCCTCCTAAAATTAACCAGTTTTTACTGGAAAATTATTTGACGGGATTCTGCTTTAAGTAAGCTAAATTCAAGTGCTGGAAACAATAAATATATTTTCTTATGTGTCTGGAAATCCTCAAATAGAAAAAAAAATAAAGGACATGACTCAAATCTTTTGCATGCAAGCAAGACTATGAAGACATCACTGTTGATTTAATTTACAAAGAACAAACACTAAATTAAGGTCTGATTTATATTATGGACTACACATTTGGGTCCAGCTGGCATGGGGAGAATCAAGCCAGAGGATGCTGAACCTGAACTCCAGTTTGGCTTGAAGATTTTTGAAATGGGGGAATACCACTCCTGTGACTTCATGTGTTTATAAAACCCCTGTTATTTGAATGTTTTCAAGTAAATAGGACTACTTCTGCTCATATTTATTTATACCTCCATGCCCCCACACTGGGGCAACAAGGTGTGAACACAAGAGCTGGTCCTGGGGAAGGAACTGGAGAGACACCAAGTCTATATGAACACAGAAAGACACATTTGCTCCTCATTTAAATCTGACATGGTTGGAAATAATGATTTCATTGATTTTAAATTTCAACTACACATGAATGCAGGATATTAAACAGTAGCGTTTAAAAGACCTGAAAAGGCACACGGGAATAAAGCTGACAGAGAGACAAGCAGCACATCAGTATTTATATGATGATGGAGTGTTAGTCATGCAAAATACACAAAATAGCCATTATTTAAATTACCCGTTGAATCAAGGTCATTTTCTAGGTTAGTAAGTTCATCTCCACCTCCAGTAACAGAGCATTCAGGAGCCTCCTCATTAGTATCTATCTCAATATTATCATCATCCTCATCCTCATCTGTAGGAACACACAGCATTAAGGTTAGTACTTTTCGTATGTACATGCAACACATCACTCAAAAAAAAAATGAATGCTTTAGAGAACAAGCTGAGTTATGATAAAAATGCAAATAATTAAATAAGTCTGGAAGGAGACTTCACTCTCTCCACTTATGGATTTATCTTTCAACTGAGGTAATTCATTAAACACACAGGGGTCTCTGCTGGAAACTCCTGCTCCATTGAAGGCAGTCTGGCCTCAGCAGGGGCTGCTCTCTGTGCTGAACCTCTGGGTGACTCCAGTCAAAATGGTTTCCCCCAGGCTCCCAGTTCTCCACACTGCAGAATGGATGCCAAAGCTGCCACGTGGCAGGTTCAGATGGGTCTGGGCAGCAGAAGGATCTCGAGCTGCTGTCTCCTGAGAAAGGCTCCAGGCACTGAGTTCCCAGCTCGGTGAGACTTGCTACTCCTCACTTTGCACAGCACATCCCAGAGCAGTGATCACTGCACCTTGCCAAGGTGTTAAAGTCTCCTTCTGGTACAAGGAGGGAAGCTCCCACCTGGAACACCATGCTCAGTGAGCACCTATGTCAGGTGCAGGGAGAGCACACCCATGAATTGCTGCTTTCCCAAAAGCACAGGATGGGTCAGGCTGGAAGGGACCACAGTGGGGTCACCTGGTCCAACCTCCCTGCTCCGGCAGGGTCATCGCAGAGCACACGGCACAGGATGGTGTCCAGAGGGTTCTTGGATATCCCCAGCGAGGGAGGCTCCACAGCCTCTCTGGGCAATCTGTCCCAGGGCTCGGGCACTGCACAGCAAAGTTCTTCCTCATGTTCAGGTGGAAGTTCCTGTGCCTCAGTTCCTGCCCGTTGGCCCCTGTCCCATTGGAGCCCTGTCCCTGCTCCGACCCCTCCCTGCGGACACTGCCGGACATGGATGAGGTTCCCTCTCAGGGTCTCTTCTCCAGGCTGAGCAGCCCCAGCTCCCTCAGCCTTTCCTCAGAGGGAGCTGCTCCAGGCCCTCCATCGTTTGTCACCCTCTGCTGGACCTGCTGCTCCAGGAGCTCCGTGTCTCTCTTGCCCAAGGATCCCAGAGCTGGACACAGCGCCCCAGATGTGCCTCACCAGGGCTGAGCAGAGGGGCAGGATCCCCTCCCTCCACCTGCTGGCAGTGCAGCTCCTGATGCAGCCCAGGATCCCATTGGGAATGTGCCACAAGGGCACTGCTGGCCCATGCACAGCTCGGTGTCCCCCAGCACCCCCAGCTCCTTCTCCCCAGAGCTGCTCCCCAGCAGGTCCCCCCAGCCTCTGCTGGTGCCGGGGGTTGTTCCTCCCCAGGGGCAGGACCCTGCACTCGCCCCTGCTGAACTTGAGGAGGTTCTTCCCTGCCCATCTCTCCACCCTGTCGAGGTCCCTCTGAAGGGCTCACAGCACTCTGGGGTATCAGCACTGCTCCCAGCTTTGTGTCAGCTGGGAACTTTCTGAGGAGGCATCTGCCCCTTCATCCAAGTCATTGATGAATAAGTTAAAAGTGTTTTCCTGCACTACTTTTCATCAGCATTGTTTGTAAGCTATATACATTTTAAATAAAATAATAATTGTAATTATATTTTTTATGGGATCTTTCTACCAAGTTTCTCAGAGCAGCTTATGAATATCACTCATAAATGAGCCCCATAATGTTTTATGAAGTAGGCGATTATTATAATTACAATTATGATGATGATGTAGGTAAATTATGGCACAGAAAGAGTAAGTAACCTGAGGAAGATCAAATAGCAAGTTCTGAATTGTGAAGCAGATCCCAGAAAAAATCCTGACTCACATTTTCAATATAAATATATAATGAAATTAAAGTCCATAAAAGATAGATTAGTACCTTCGAAGTAAGTAGATGCGTTGTATTTACTCACTTGTAAATCTCATATCAAATGCTATCTACACTTGTTCAGACTTACACTAACATTTTTTTCCTATGTATGCATGCGTGTGTGTAAAAACGATAAAAAGAGTAGGCTGAAGTGTGTCTGAAGAAACAAGACAGAGAGTAACTAAAGGAACTTTAAAACATCCAAGATAGGAGAAAGATACAAATTATAAATACAGGACTTGGGTACATTCAAGCATCATATAAACAAAAAGGATCCTAAATACTGTACCAAGATGCCATAATTCTGAACACCAGAAGCTTGAACCAGGATTGGTGCTGATCACTCATCTCAGCCTCATTCCCAGACCTGAAGCTTGCACTTCAGGCCCACACCGCTGCCACAAAGGTCATACAATTGTATCTTTATTTGATCCCTTTATCTCGTATCATTCCCATTTCAGGAGCCCGTTAACTTTTTTACCTCTACTACTTTTTTCTAACCAGCTGCTCCCTCAATTCCCCAGTAACGAATCAACATTTTCCACAGACCTCTGCTGACACAGGGTAAGGCTCTTGCTGCAACAGACAGGAGCAAAGAAATTCCCACTTTAGTGTCCTATCCAGCACCAGTTATGTGTGATGGAGCAGCAGCCTGTGCAGTAGCACCCCTGTGCTTCAGCTGAGCACCATCACTTCCCTGGGCTCCTCTCCACGAGTTCTCCCTGGTCTCTGGAAGACTGAGCTTTCTCCCAAGCTGCCCCAGATTGAGCCAGAGTGATGGAGGTAATTTCTTTCCAGCCAATCCAAGATCTGTGACCTGACAGATAGTGCTTCAGGTGTGGAAGCACGTGGGCAGAAACACCCTGACTCTCTGAGACACCCTTTCTGTACCCACTTAACTCACACAGGTGATCCTGGGATCTGGACTCCTGTTTCAGGAAGTGCAGAGGTAAGTGGGCAAAGTAGAAGGGCACAGCATGATCATCATGAAGTGGAAAAAAGGATAAAAAGTAAAGAGGTAAAAAGCAGACTGAAGAGAAGACAGAGAATGGTAAAGCAGCAACAGCAGCAATTCTGATGGTTTTGAATTTCCTGCTGTTTCTGATGAGGAGCTGGACTTTGCACACCATTACAAATCCTTCATGATTTTCATGAAATTCAGTGGCACTCAGGCCATGGTACTCTCAAATACATCCTGGAGTTCCCAGGGGCACACTGAAAGCATGACTGGGCTACTGTGGACATTCAGACAAGATATAAGAGAAGAAAGAGGGACACTGTGGTGGCAGAGGGAAACCAATCCACCTGGAGCCTGGGAGCAGGCAATGACTTCCAGAATCACCCAAAGGAGTCAGCTCACAAGGTCAGCTCACAGCTCCTGGTCACCCCATTGGACGCCGGATGTGTCAAAACAATCTAAACAAGGTGACAGGGTTTAAGACTCCTGCACACTAAGGGAATGCTTATATTAGATTATTTGATTTTCTTTAATTTAATATAGCAAGATGAGAGCAGAGGCGCTGCCTTTGACACCACCATTTCAGGAAACAAAAGAGATGGGAATGTGGAAGACACCAGTTTCTAGTATCAGATAGTGACCTGACCCAGTATTTAATTTAAAGTTGGCAGACTTTGACTGAATACGATTATCAGGACATTTACACTTTATTTAAAAAAAAATCAATTAAAAGCAGTAATTTGAAGTCATTTCACAATTTTTCGAGTATCTTTAAAAATCTAGATTCTTTGATTTAAACTACTCCAGGGTTTTTTCCAGTTCAATGTTCTTCCAGTGTATTAAAAGGGAAATGTGTTTAGGGAGCATGTTACAACAAGATTTTGCAATTATAAATGATAAAAGGAATAACATGACGAAGAGATAACAGATATCTTTTATGAAAAGAACAAATTGCTAGTGTGAAAAACTTAAAGCACTTGGTCTAGAACCAGGGCAGACATTTAGAAAAGGACTGAAGAACTGCTTCCTTGAAAAGTATGTAAATTTGAATCCTAGAAAGACAGCAAAGCTTTACTGTGTCACGAAGGAATGAACAAAATAAAAGATAAAGGACTGAGTCAACAACTACACAGCACTGACCATCACCTACACAGCACAGACTGCAGTCTGGACTGCAGAGAGAGAAATAAGTATCTTTGGGAACCACATGGAAATGCCAGAATGTTGGTGGAAAAGGACCCAGAGGCATTTTATAGCTCTTACATCTTACTACCCAGATTAAGGTCAGGCCTAATTCGTGGTTAAACTGATGTCCTCTAGACCTGCTTTAAGCTTGTCCACATGTGAAGGAGTTGCAGCTGACTGCATCAATTTCTAGGTTAAAGGAAAAAGGAATAATTTTCATAGTCAAGCAAAAGCACTGATGAGGGTTGGATCACGTTTTTGCCGGGAGCCGCCACTGGGGCTGCATGAACAGTACTCGCTCCTGAGGGAAGATGTCTCCAGCCTTCGGCACTGTCTCTGGGAAGTCCTTCAGCCTTGTGGATGTTGAGATGTATAATTTATTCACTTTCAGGCACAGAGTTCGCTTTAAGGCTACAGGATGTGACAGGAGCCTCTGCACAGCCATGGAGGCAGCAGAGGCGGGGAATGGAAGAAATGCAGAGTGGAAATACTGGTTCCGTGTACAAGAAATCTGATGTCAGGACAAGAAATTACAGCAGTAACTGCCAACAGACAGAAATACTGCCTGCTAAAAATATTGAGGACCTACCACTTGTTTCACGAGCTGGAGACTAAGCATGATGAGTAAGGCTGTGCCACCAGGTACATTCCCTGAAGATCATTGCCTCGGAAGGGAAATCCTGAACATCCCCTGTCCTCACACCAACGCCACCTCAAATACAGGATGGAGATGTGCCAGAGAGTGAAGAAAACACACCACCCAAATCCCAGAAGGGCAGACGGGTGTTCCACTGCACAGGGACAATCCCTAGATAATGTGTCAATTCCTTTGTCCCACTGCTGCCAGGAGAAGGGGGGATGTTTGGATCCCTATCTCGATGCTGTCCCTGGATCCATCTCAAGGCATCCGCTTATCGGCCTGAAGCTAGTAGGACATCTAATAAATTTGAAGCTGCCATCCCAAACCCTCTGGCAGTTGGCAGGAAAAAGTATTTTCTGTCTCACATGCCAAATAACCTATGAAAAAGACTGCATTTCATAGCTAGGGATGCTGCTTATCCAGGAAAGTTTCAACTTGCCATAGGCATTTGAGTTTTTCAGACCATGATTAAATAAAGCCTTTTAACAGAGAATATTGCACCAGTGCCAAAGCATGAAATTCTTAATGAGCATATAGAAACAATGAAAGAGATCACGTTTTAACCTACAGTTGTAAGGAAGAAGTTAGTCTTTAAAAACTCCAGAATCCCAGAGCTGAAAAGTCGCTTTTTTCCTGAAATAATTGAATTGAGAATAAAATTATTTGGTACATTCCCTTTTTGTAAATCAAAAAGTAATTGCAATCAATGCAGAAGAAGAGATTAATGATGTATAATGGACAAGAGAGCTTGGAAGACATAAGATAATAAGCTTGTCTTGGGTATTGTGTAGGGAATACAGGACTCTACACAATAAAAATGTGAATGCAGTTAGCGGAAATATTCAGAGTCCATAATAAGTAATAAGGAGACTGTCTATTAAATCCTTATTTTTGGTGGGAATTAAAAAATGAAAAAGACTAAACCCAGAAATAATTCCAATTCATTTGGTCTGTTAAGTGTTGGTGCCATTTCACAGAACTACTACGTTTTAGAAAGATGAATTTCTTGAGTGGAGATCTGGTGTGGCACTGGTTTTACCAGTGATGTGGTAGAATTATGTGGAAAATGTGCCATAAGGAAAGCTTTTTGAGAAGGAGGAAGCAGAAGAAAATGCTGTAAAATGCACACTGACATGAAAGGAGCAAAGAGGGATAAAACAAGCCAGGGAATGAAAACTTTAAGTCCAAGAGAAGTTGAAACAGATTGGCCAAACTACTGTATGAACAAAGAAAAATCAAAGTAGAAAGTATAAATCGATGCAAAAGCAGAAAGCTGTGAAATTGTTACACTGGATAAAACCCAACAGGTAGAGTGGTGCTAACTTTGTAAGTGAGTTGTCATCAGTTCTGATACTGTCTGCTCTTTTAATAACACTGAACTCTCTGGGTGCACATGCAATCGCCCTCAATAAATACAGATTCCTTCTAATATATATGCACAGCTGCCTCTGAGACTGTTCACAAATTGAATGAAGGGCAGGAGGAGCAGTGGCAAAACACAGAGGAAAATATGAACAGGAAGATCACATCCCAGAGGCGGCACACTGGGATATTTAGCGACTCTACAAGTGGGCCACTGCAACGAAACAGGGTCACTGCCATCCAGCTGAGCACTCAGGGTATAACCAGACCAAGGCCTTATTTTGGGGAAGGGATGGCAGGGACAGCTCTGTCCAGGCGCGATGGAACAGCCAGGAGGGAGTGATGATATAAGGTAGGACGGGGAGTCACAAACTGTGAAGAGGGATGAGGAACACCAAGGAACACCATCTGTGTAACACCCAAGGCCTGTGTTGCTCAGCTCAGCCCGTCTTCCTGCCATCAAGGATATAACTTCTCTGTTTATCAAGGATATAACTTCTCTATTTATCAAGGATATAACTTCTCTATTTACCACGAAAGAGTTATGTTGGCAAGCTTGGCTTACTGGGCAAAGAGAGTAAAACTGAAGACCAGACCCAAAGGGAGATGTACAACTCACTGCTTTCTCTTTGGTGTTAAATGGCACAGGAGTGTCGGGCTTAGGGTGCAGCAAGACTATATTTAAATATTTATGCATATAAAATACATGTAGTACAGAACAAATCAGTATTTTTGTTGAATCTACATGCATTGTGAGTATCAAGCTGGATTTTCCTTACACTTTGGCTTATGATTACGAGTTAGTTTGAGAAACACTATTTCCCTTAGAATATGTAGAAGACATTAAAAGAGCAAGAAGCCTGCACTGAAACGTGTGCTCAGCACCCATTTGAGTTTGAGTGACACTACATTACTCCAGCTCATAGCACTGGCAGGTATATGAATTTTAATGGCATTTCAAAGTCAGTTTAATAACATTATAGCAATATTACAACTCAAAACCTGTAAATGCAAGTGGGCTGTCAAAAGACTGCCATTTAAAATCAAAAGGTTGTTGCCCCCACCTCTCACAGGCCACCTTTAAAATTCTCTTCTTTTGAACACGTTTAATACAAAATAACATTTCTTAAATATTTTCAAATGTTGTTTTCCCCCCAAATTATGTCTGTGTTCCTATATAAAAATTTATATTGAAGGGAACCAACGACCATGAAATTCTAAAAAGCTGTGGGTAATGAGAAATCTGTAAACAATGGGCCAACGTGAGCTACTTGTTCACAGAACATATTTGTCTTGCAATCACACGCGTTCTTTTCTTTTAACTGCTGGAAATTAAGTGACACAACGCTGATTTAGGAGCCGCATCTACAGCCAGGCCTTTTGATACGTTCACCCGATGAACAACAACGTTTTGAAGTGCGAATAAAAGTGATGCCCAAAAAGGTCCCTGGTTTCTAGGTTGCCATAGGAATAAGATACAAGGTTCCTCAGCTCACCTCCAGATGCCTTTGACCTTTCTTTCAACTTTTCTGCAGCCATTTCAGTGTAGCTGGGAAGTTCTGACATCTTCACTCCAGATCGAGCTTCTGCTATTAGCTGACGAGCTCTCTCTCTCAGCTGCCGACGCCGCTCTTCATCTTGCTGCTAAGATATATTGAACAGTTGCCAACTCAGTAATTGACAGAAATGCAATTTCATTCTCAATCTGATCATCATGATAGGAACTGGTTTACAGCATGGTGCTTGGCCCACATTATAAATAGGACGCTCGATATCAGTTGGGTGTCACACCACAATTTTTAAAGACATCCATGCGTCAGATTATTTTTTTTTAAGCATTCCCCAAATTATTGCTGCATTAGAAACCTGATGATTTACAACGTAAAGCTTTTATAAATTATGTTCCATAAAAACACCTTGATGAAAATCTGCAGACACTTCAGTCTCAAAATAATCACACCCAATGAGTGATTTGAGCGAAGTTTTACCGTGGCTATAAAATGGTTTTACTAAATTGAATTACTCATTTGAGTAGTATTCTGTCACAGAACTGAGCTGAGAAGCCAGATGTTGCTCTTGGTTACTCCAAGCACCAAGCTGACTTCAAAGTGTAAAGTGGCATCAAATCTGTTCTTTGACTTCAATGGATATTTTTCTTAAAAAAAACTCAACAAACCAAAACACCAAAAAAACCCCCAGAAAAACCTAACAAAAATTACTGAAAGAACAATAGATGGTCTCACAGCAGAAAAGAATTTACATCCCTTTAAAACACCCTATGGTCAATAATTAAAGGAATCATACTGGAACCATGCCAGATAGTGCTGTCCCACTAAAGCTCATAATAAGAAGCATGATAATATTTCAGTTACATCAATAAACAAAGTTCTGTAGCACGAAATTTTGTAAAAGACTAACCCACCATGATAAAAAAATCTTCATAAAATGATGTGTTTAAACATAGCTCTAAGACTCCAGGGTTTCCATAAGGGAAACCGTTTCAGTTTTCACCTTAAACATGGGATTTTTGCAAAGTTAGAACTGTTTCTCCCCTCTCCTCAATATCAGAAATGCTTATAAGTGCAAAAAAGTCCGTGCTTGGCTTAAATCTAACCCGCCAATAAGTTTGTATTATTGACATAATGACCTGGATAAATCCCAGGTACAGGCTGTTGACCTGAACTAAGTGGAATATAACAAACTGCCTAATTTTGGAGAGCCATTCTGGCAGCCTTCCCACCAGCCCAGAAACTTGAGCATCCCACACCTGCAGAGGCTGGTGAGAGCTGTTGCTAAGTGCTATTTAGTTTAAGCAATCATTAATAAAACAAGGGCAAAATACTAATTAGGTACATTTTATCCATTTCCATGTAAATTGTTTGTTTGTAGCTATTTACTCAGCATTGTTCTCGGCACAATAGAAAAAATGCAAATGACTGAATCAGAATGCAGCCCTAATGGGACTTTCTGTTTATAACCATTAGCCCAGAGGTGTGCTGTAATTCAATCCTCAAGCAGAAAGATTTAGCCTCATTAACAGCTTGCATGGGCAGGTTACAACTCATAAAACCCTACAGTAAACAAAGTATATGGACACAGCACAATATCTCGCCTCTGAGTGACAGAGCCCCGATTCCCTATCAGATTGCCTTGATTTACTTTGCTCCTAATGTCCTCCCCTGGAAAGGCAATTCTGCCTGGGCCCTGCGAGGCAGCGGGATGGCACAGGGGCTTTGTTTGCTTTCTCACCCTTTAACTTCCCAGAAGGCACAGAGCAACAGTTCTATCAAAAATTTATTTAGTAAAGTACACATTAGAAAGACAACTGGAAAGCTTCCCCCCCCCCCTTCCTCCTCCTATGCACTATAATAGATCAATTTAATTTAATTTCTAGCCAGCCAACTGACACAGCAAACGGTTTTATTTCGACCCACAGTATTTGGTAACATTAATTACATTGAATTTTACTTGAAATAAAACTGCTCAAATCTCTAATATTCCTAATTCCTTGGATATAGGAACTTGTGGGCTTAACTTAAATGACTTTTAAGAACGAATGTACAAAATTAAGATTCCCACGTGGTTTAACGTTAAACGGTTTCATCAACTTCAGCACATGCAATTTAAAATAGGGCCAGTTACGAGTTTGTGACAAAAATGCCCTAAACTGAGCTGGCTGATTTCTCCTTTCCTCCCCTCCTCCTGAAAGAGAACTTGTATCCCGAATTATTAGCATAGTCATTAACATCCCGGGGATCTCCAAGCAAACACAGATTATGGTGGCTTGTGTTTGTGCTGATTAAGCCAATCATCACCAGCGGATAAGGGAAAAACCAGCCTAGTTCTTGCTTAAATTCAATTCAGGTATTTGAACCCTCGGTTACTGAGCTTGGCAGAAGAAACACTGGTGGAAGGAGCAATGAAACTGAGAGCAGAAAAAAGTAGATGGATTAAGTTCTGAGGTACAGAAAAATTGTTAAACAGCATATCAAGCTAGAATTTGGAAAGGAAAGCACTCGGAAGAGGTACGGAGGCATGGACAAAGATATTAAAAAAAAACAAACCCAGGAGACACAAAAAGAAGCACTGCACCAAGAAAGGACCAAGTAAACACACATACAGTGATTTTTTTTTCCCTGTACAGTTGAAAAGAAAACTCGGTAAAATCTTTCACCCTCTGACACGAATCTGACATGCCAAAGAGACATTACAGTTTTCTTTGTTATTTTCCCCCAACTATTTTGTAATGGTTTAAAGATCTGCCATGCAGATGCACAGTGAGGAAAACTTCACTATTTAAGGACAAACTCTTCAAGAATAAGTAATGTAATTCCTTGTTTCCCTCCTATAAAAATGTATTGGTATGCAATTTTTATATTTCACAGTTCACTGACATCTCGGCAAGCTTTCTTCCACTGCTTCAATGGTGCTACTTTTAATTTTATCCTCCTTAGTCCTAGTAATTAAAGTGATCAGCAGTGGCATCCCAACGGCTTTGACACAGCTACAACCCCCTAGCTGACTCCGGCTTTTAAGGGAAAGGGGAAGAAAAAAAAGGACGGGAGTTTCATTTCACTGGAACAAGAAAATCAAGCTTCTCCAATCCTCAACTTTATCCAATTGTTCTTTCAGCAGCCTTTGGATCTTAAGAAACAAATAAAAATGGCTGCCATTAGGGGGTCCTGTTTGTACTCGCCGCAGACGGCAATGACTGACATTACTTTGGCCAAAAATTATGCCGTGGATTTGGGAAGGTGAATTCGAATGTGAAACACTGGCGGGGCAGTTTCCGAGATCATTACCCAGCCAGCTGAGAGCTGCCCAGCTCAGGAAAATATTGAGAGTGGTGGAGTCTTTCAGGGGGAAAAAACCCCCAAACACCCCCTTAAAAACCAGCTCCTCAAATGACTGAAAATTTTGCAATCTTCTCACATTAAAAAGAAAAAGAAAATAAACCACAAAACCTTTGCCAGGGATTTTCAGTCCTCCTCCAGCAGAATTTTGGGAGGATCCAAACTGAGTTTACACCAGAATTCTGATAATGTATAATCCTCTCACTATTAAAAAAAAAATAATCTGGTGAACTGCATTTGTTTGACAATTAAAAAGTAAATTCTTTACCGTGTGCATAGACTGGGAGATAAAAGTAAAATTAAAAAAATGCGGTAAATTACTTATAATCCACAGCAACAAAACCAAACCAGAATTGTACCCATGAGAGGAAGCGATTCCTGAAGCTGTAGGTTTCAAAATGGTTCGTGGTCAGCCGTGAGTGCACAGTACATCTAAGAGAAAGAACTTGACTGCCACCTCTTTCATCATTAGACAGGAAGAACGGCTCTGTTATTAGCCATTCAGAAAGAAAAAGACTTCTGTGCTTGTCCAGAGGCAAGGATTACCAAAATGTACCTATTCAGGATTACCAAAATGTACCTATTCAGTTAGGAGGGAAGACAAAATTAAAAAAAAATAATAAAAAAAATAAAATTACATGAGCTTTAAAGGTTTGAGCAGGCTGGGTTGTACTGCGACCTTGATCGGCTCTTGTTTGAGTAAATAGGATTTGGGATGAAACATTAAAACTGTTTAGCAGATCTTTTCAAACCATTTCAAACTTTTCTTATGTTGGTTTATAATATAACCAGACATGCTTGTAAATGGCCACACCTGCTCATTCCTCTGGGGATGGCCTGATCTCTGCCTTTGCTAACAAAGAAAGGACGGGAGAAAAAAAAAAATCAGCCTTTCTTGTTGCAAAACAGAGTGGAAAGTCAAAATCTTTCTCAAGTTTGTCCCATCTGGTCAGATTAAATCTTTGATCACCCTGGGGACCACATTTATGTTTGGTCTCTACCACTGTTTCAGAACAGCTCCAAACACACAGGTAGTGAGGAAAATATGGATTACTGAGCAAGGAACACCCGGCACAAACAAAAGTGGCTCTGGATTTCTGTGGCTATTCAGATCCTAGGAGCTGGTAAGCAAAGACAGACACAAACATTTTCTGCCTTCTGCCTGGTGTCTACATCAGCTACCTCACTATCCATAAACTGCATGGAGCTTGGAAATATTTTTTCACGAATGTGCATCACAAAAAGTATCAAATTGCTTGTCTTAAGTAGCTATTGGCTTAGGAGCTATGGCACCGGCACACCGATGAGGCAAGACAGAATGAACGCAGAAGTAACTCAAAGTCTAAAACTGGAAGAATCACAAACAATATCTTAACAAAGCTGTCCCCCTCAAGGAAAAAAACCTCCCAAAATTCACAATAAAATGGGGTTGTGTGGCTGTAAAATGGAAAACATCTCCTTAAACCAAGGAGGTGTTTTTAAAGAAGTAGCCAGCAATTTATTTTATTTTTATTTTTTAATTTTTAAAATAATTTTATGTTGTTCTGGAAAACATACAATTCACTTGGTACAGTATTTCCGTGTGAAGAATGGTGGCTGTAGAAAAACAATCCACTGATAATTTAATTCCTTGTGTCATTGTGAAACTGAAAAACTCTTAAGTTTACTGAATGGAAAAAAAAATATTTGAAAAAAAGAATGGCTGACTAAGTAAGTATCACCTTGTGCTACATCCAAGGCCTCTTGCTGGTTGTCTGGCTGCTCTTTTGTAGGCAAAAAGGAGCTGAACGCTCTCTGGCTCCTTAGATCTGGTCCAACAAATGCACTGCCAGTCATGCACACGGATCCAGCTTAAAACCCAGTGTGAGCCTAAAAGAAGCTAGTCAAACTGGCACCTACTCATGCAGAAGTAGATAGATTTGTCATGACAGGCTGATTATTCAATGTAAAGAAACAGTTTAGCTTTTCTAATCTGGTACAAATACATCTTTCTCAGAGAAAAAAGTAAAAGGTCTAACAGTTCAAGTATTTATAAGTAAAGAAACCAACAAAAAAATTGTAACGTCAAAGTGAACCACAGGTATTTGTGCTAGAGCATTCTGCTAAACAGCCCCCAAGTTCTATTCAGATAAATAAGATTTAGCCCATTTAACCATTTGGGAGCTGCACATCTCTGTGACAGAGGTGATCTCTTCTGTTTCACACTGCACTTGGCTCCACGGCAAGTTTTAGGAGCAGGCTGAAATACCCGATTCCAAAAACACTTTGTGTTTTCCTTCTGTCCTCGCTCGCTTGCGCTGAGGCCAAGAGCGAGGTGCTCTCCCAGGGAACCCTGCGAGGGCAGCCCCGCGGGGCTCCCAGGAAACACCACCTAGAAAGTTGACCTGAACCAAAAGCTGAGACAAAGACCTTCAGTAACTCCTTCCCTGGAATTTTCCCTGCTTAGGCAAGTTTGTGCTCTCCGCCATCCGGGAAGTATAATTAAGGTCAACAATCACCTAAGGTGCTGGGATCCATGAGCTTGTTCTGCCTGTCATCGTGGCTGTCAGTGCTACTGGCACGACCCACGAGCGTGCAGGCTCAGGAATATCCTGAAATGGTGCCACGGTCCACACAGGGCACAACGTCCGAGCCGAGAGGAGCAGGCTAAAGGTGGTGTTTTCTGTGCCTTTCCACAGCTGAGTTGCAGACAGAAGTTAAGAAAGCTGCTTACTCATTGTAGGAGTCAACATTCATCGAGCTCCACTTAAGGGATTTTCTCTTGTGTAAACTTGACTTTATAATTTAAAAAAAAAAAAAGGGGGGGNAAAAAAAAGGGGGGGAGAAGAAAAAAAAAAAAGTGGTGTTATGAAACAAAGGCTTTTGGCAAGTGTAGGGGATGCGTAAGCCGGAGAGCAGCATCTCTCAGACTGCCATCCTGGGAAGCTTCCTCCTCAGGCGGGCAGCCCCGCGCCAAGGGAGGGGACGTGCCCTCCTGAGGAATGCTCCCGGGTCACTCCCAGCCGAACAAAGCCAGCGGGCTGCAGGGGGCCTCCGAAAGTTGGTTTTCCTCCCCCCCTCCTCTCAATTTTTGGGGGAGGGTAACGAGATCCCTGTCTGCTTCTATGTGATGAGAATGAAAAGAACAAGTGCAAACCCTACATCTCCCTGGACCCTTTTTTGCCGGGTTGGATTTTTTTTTTTTTTTTTTTGAGAAAGTCCTGCAAACTGCTGGCAGGTTTTTTTAATGGAAAATACCAATCGCCTAAGATCTATACCTAGCCTTTTGCCAATAATGAGAAAACTTCACCTTCTGTCCCCAGCAATTCTTAGGAAATCTTTTGCTGTTATTCCTACAAATCCAATTACAGATTGTTGAGTAGCTAGTGGAGTAAGCTTATTGAGGAGTGTCACATCACTAAGTCGTGCGTATGTGTTTCAGTTTGTAATGTGGTCTGAGCCGCTGTAGAGGTGTCAACTTAAAATGCAAGTAAGTAGCAGAACAGGGCTAATCCCAGCCACTACTCCCCTGCAGCCAAATTGTAGCGCAATGAATGACAGTGGAAATGCAAAGATGCCACTGTGCTTATCACACACAGCCAGATGGTGGACCTGGATCAATGCACACATGCCACGATCAATGCATTTGATAAAGAATTAAGAAGAAAACTGTACATGTTATCAAAGAACTTGTACATGGCATAATTATGATTCTGCATGTGCTTACTGATGATATTGGAGACTCAGAGGCAGGTGATAATGAAACTGATAGGAAGAAATAGCTTAAAGGCTACAGCATATGGCCTCAGCACTAAGAAATCTTGTCAAATAGTTCAGAAAGCTTTTTTAACTGTTATTACAGGCTGCTCATAGTGCAAGCTGGTGGCAACGTTTTAATTTTTTTTTAAACCTGAAATGTCAAAAAGTTACAAAAGCTGTACTTTTCAGAATGGTTCAGGAAATAATTAAGACGCTATTGTGTTTTAAACATGGCAAAAAAACCCACTACAGGTAGAGAGAGCACTGGCAATTTGGGGGTGGGGGGAGTAGTTGGACATTTAAAAATATATATAAAATTCTGTGTCTCCTGAATAAACGCATTTAGACTTTGAGGGAGCTTGTGGCAGTTTAAGGAATGCACCTTGGTAGCAATTTGCAACCAGCACATCATATTCTACAGATGCAGTTCCGAAATTATCAAAATTTCGGTATTATCCAAATGTATCGAAATGTACTCAACATCAAATGTAGAGTATTTTCCCTGTTCGAGTTTGTGCTCTGTCAGCTGCGTTACAGACACCTTGGATGTGAAAGAAGGCAATTAAGAATTTGTGGAAAATAAAGTCTAAAGTAATAAAAAAAAATTTATAATGTATAAAAGGTACCTAAAATACAAATTCTCATGCTCCAGTTGATAGATGAGCTGTCTAATCAACGCCTGGACGTAACTTAAGTGCTCTCATTAGTGTGAAGACCTTCAGGCTAAATAAGACTAAATCCCTTAAAAATTGCTTCTGCAATAGAAAAATCCCCCTTACCATTTTCCTCTGCCTAAATCATATCAATTAAAAAGAGAGAAGGGGAGGGAGGGAGAGAGAGAGGCATTTTCACATGACTTTGTTTTAACTGACACTCAAAAATCTATCTTCTGAGTCCAATTTAAAATGTTTCGTCAAAAAAAAAAGTTCATTAGCAATGAAAGAAACAAAAAAATCACCCCGAGTTTAGTTTCTCTTTCACTTTAAACCTGAATCTTTACTCGGCGCTAAGGTGCACAATGCCCATTGAATCCCTCACCGTAACTTCTTTTTTCAACCCCAAATGTTTAATCAACATTGCAGTTTTACATTAAATGATAAAATTTATCAAAACGATCCTCCAGAAGAGCGAAGCGCTTATTTTATTTTCGGCAGGCTGAGGAGGGACAGTCTCCACCTCCCCCCCGCTCCCCGCCAACCCCCGAATTTCAATTTGTCCTGACAAACCATTGGGTATTAAATTCTAAAGGCACGCAGAGTGCATAAAGAACTGATGGCTTGATTAGCTCTTGTGGTGCAATTGAAGGAGCTGTCTCTCTCCCCGCTTCTCCATTTTGAGAAACACTTTGATCTTCGTTCAAGTCAATTCATGAACATCAACTGACAAGACTGCATGAAACACCCCAATGGTTAGGCCCAAACTCGTAGCAAACTATTTGGTTTCATTAAGGCTTTAGGAGAAGTGACCAGTGACAGTCCTTTCATTCAGAAGCCAACAGGCAAGTGACTATTTAAACTTTAATGTGCACAATGTACTGCTGAAGGCCACTACACCTATAGTCAGTCACTCAAGTATGAATGCCTTTACCTACTATTTTGTGACATGTGAACTGCTAAGTGCAGCTGCAGTCTCATTAATGCATTCGCCCAGATTTGTTTGCAGGGCTAAATAGACGATTCACAGAATTTCTGGTGAGAGAAACAACTGTATCTTCAAAGGAAGGTAGAACAGCAGGTGCTATGTAAAAGCCAGCGATTAAAAACAGATTGTGTTTTTAAATGCACTAATTTACTGGAGATTTGCACAAAACGTAGCAGAAATATTATCTGTTCCGGTTGAAAATATGAAAGAATTCGAATCACATCTCCCGCAAAACGCAGGGCGTTGGGGCTGGTGTCGCGCTTTGCTACAGTACACTACTTACACATCACTCTTCCCCTTTTTTAGTTGCCCTCTCCAAAGAGTCCCACTTCAAAGAGTTCATTTTTGCACCAGTTCCTGTCAATGCAGGTCAGAAACACTAAAGTGGAAAGTGGCTGCAGTGCCGTGGCACAAAGAGTCTCCGCGGCTGAAATCAAACAAAGCCCAATTAAACTAATCATAACGTCCCAGTGAACACAAGGAAGCTCACCTGGTATTTCTGGACTTCTTGTGTGAATTCCCAACTCTACTCGGTACTTGGTACTATAATTACCCTGACCAAAATACTGTGAAATTACTGCTCTGATCTACTAATGGCTGCAAAAAATCCCGTTGCTGTGGTTCCATGCCAAGGGGCCGTAGCAAGGTGGCGCAATGCTTTCTGACAGAGACGACAACTTCGAAAAACTCAAAAGGGAAAATTAACGGGATGTGGTTTATGTTGCCAAGGACTGTTCATTAATTACCAATTTAATCACTGCTGGAGGCATGACATTACAAAAATCTGGCTGAAAGTTCTAATAGATTATGAAGACCACCTAAGAAGAGTGACCAAGAAATGTACAAAACAATTAATACTGTTTCACTGCTATCAAAGACACTCAGATTATTTTACATCAAGTGAAGCAAAAGAATTAGTAGCTTCACAGTGCCACCACTAGGAACTGTAAATACAATGGCACACAATTAGTAATGCACATGTGACTTTTCGTTCAAGGCATATATCCTTGGGAAAGCCAGAACACGATAAGGAGAACAAAAGAAACATTTTTAAATGAAATGAATAAAGATTTTAACTCTACCCTTGTGCATGCTGAGCAATAACAGAATAGGCAATGCAAAATACAGCTCTAAGTAATGGCGATATCATCCTGGGATTCACAACAGCGTGTACTGAACATCCACACGGAAAACGTCCACAGCTATTAGCAGCGATAGAAAAAGAGCATTCCAGGGGCTGAGAAGCCCGGGTCTCACTCTGCACACAAAGGGACAGCTCTGAAACAGACCCTTGTTTTTCATTTTTTTTTTGCTAGTATTTGTAAATGGATAGAAGACGCTAAAATTTTGGAACTGATTTTGTTCAGATGATCTTGGAACGCCATTAATAAACTGCCAGCCTGTTTTCTGTCAGCGTGTGAGTTAGCGGCATGGCTGCAGACTATGCAGCACCAGGAATTTACTGCCATATAATAAATAAATGTACATATTTAGGCCAGATCCTTAAGTGGTGTAAACAGATACATCTTACGGAAATAACAGCAATAAAAATCAGCTGAGAAACTCGAGCATTTGTACCTCAAACTGAAACTGCAAATATTTGTCGTGCATTCTCAAAGGTTATGCTTTATTCAGGAAATCCTTCCTGCTATAAAACTGACAGTGCATACTAATTCTTCTTCAAAATTAGTTTACTTGTACTAATTGATTTATTTTCCCAGCTACATCAGGGACTTGTCTACAGCAATATTTTTGTACAGTGGAATATCACAACTTCGTAGTAACAAAGTGCTTAAACAGATCAACTATGAAGTCAAAAGATGTAACACCCTTTTGGAAAGTTACAGATTATTTTTTGTTTTTCATGTATTGAGGCACGTTACACAAAACAAGTCGCTTGTTCTTGCCGCCAAGGAATTGAGATCAGACTATCTCACCCTTAGCACGTCGCTATAAAGAAGTAAATATCAGGTCAGCTGTGGGTTTGAAGTGTTCTCTCAGCAGGTCTAACCTCCAGTTAAGGAGAAGTATATTGTTAAAACAACTAGAAAACTTGGAATGCTCATGAAATGTAAATACTCGACAGCACAGTCTTATCAGCTGATGCCATATTTAACCACTTTATAGTGGCATACAGACAAGACATATAAATGAACAACAGGGAATAAGTTACCAAAGCTCAGGGATTACCAAAATAATGTTCAATCTTTTTTACCAATTAGATGGTAACTGCTTCTTTGTAATCTCTGACGATCTAGTGATCATATCTAAATCTGGCCACAATTATCAGCATGACAGGCTAGTCTTTTTTCAATCAATATTTTCCAATTAATATTAAAAGACCAAGGTTGCCACCTGCAAAGTCCTACACCTCAATAAATTCATGCTAGATGTTTAATTAATAAAGATCAGGTTTTTAATCTATTTTTTTAAAAAAGAAAAACAAGACAGGAATAACTTGAGAGTGCTTCCTTAAATGAATTAACATCACCACCTCAATCACAGACATTTATTTTCCAACAGAGGAGACTACAAAAAATCCAGCAGAGAACTGGATGCCTTTCCTAATGCAACAGAAGTAAGGATTCTGGTTTGACACAGGAAAAAAAATACTGAATGAAGCTATTTTGTACTCATTTTCAAGAACCTGAAAATATAATTGCAGGAAAGAACACTTGCATTGCTACCCTGAGTTTAAGGCATCTTTCAACCAAATTAAAATATTCTATTTTTGCTGTCTACTCTGAATTTGCTTTCGGTGCTACTTCTGTTCATGTTGGCTAGAATTTACTTATTGGAGATAAGTTTATACAGTTTGGAGCTTATTAGTTCAGAGGGGCAGCCGATTATTGCAGGACATGATCAATAAATGGGATCATTTATTAAAACTTTTTTTTCTGAGCATTTAAAATAATGCTTTGTTTTTATTTTATTGCAGTCAGCATATCCTATATCTGTGCAAATGTATGCAACCGAAATTTAAGATAATAAAGACTCATCTCCTTTCAGATTCTGAAGCCTTTCTAAAAAGAACTTCCATTTCCACTAGAGTCCAGTGCATGCAAAAAAAAAAAAAGTTATCATTTTGCACTCAAATATTTATGAAAATGAAAAGTAATGGGCACAACAGATTGACACCTGAAGTAGAAAGAGCTTATTAAAAATGAATTAGATACAGCTGCAACAAGTCCTTTGAGCAAGGAAGTAATAAAAAGCAGTATTCTGAGCAAGGAGAAACAATCTCATGGCACAGTCCGTGCCTCTGCCCTCTGCGCACAGTATTTGTGTGTTTGGAGGAGACAGCTTTTGGGTGAAGTACTTTGTATCTGCAAAATCTACTAAAATAGTTGAACACAGTCCCCCCACTGCTCTTCAAAATCTTTCTTTTTTTTTCATGTATACATACTGAGGCGGCCGCTGCTGCCATTCAGCTTGAAAAAAATACAAAATAATGGTAGCAGAGATAATTAACCCCAAATCTTTCTCCGTACAGAAAGCAGGGTAACAACAGTTGCACTTAAGCAGAGCAGCAGCATCAGGATTGCTCTCCGAACCCCCCCACGGCAGTTTATATTAATCTGGTTTTAAATACTTAATGTCCAAATTGTGGACGATAAGTGGGGAGTCCCTCACAATTTTTAGCGTAGTTATGCTTGAATGCTGCTGTGAAGGAAGAATTACTGTTTTCCTGTTTCACAGAAGGCAAAAGACAGAGTGATCCCCTCTAGGTATCGTGCTATTGAACTCTTGCATCCCAAAATCCATGTCAGATCCTAAATATGCAAAATTTTCAGCCAAATCCATATATGGGTGGCCCAGTCCCACACCTAAATTCACCAAGGAGGAATCCTTAGCTCATGCAAAACCCAAATAACTTCAGAAACAATCTGTGGCCCCCGTTAGGGAGAAAAACACATCCTTTGCCAGATGAGCACTATTTTTCATGAATTCCATTAGATACGGCATTCGCTGCTAAAGCTGTCTACCTTGCAAAAAACAAGTTAAAAGAATTTGACACAGGATTTAGGAGATGCCAGAAATAAAACTAGTGGGCATAATCTTAATTTTCAACCTGCTCTGTATCCTCTAAAACAGAGCCTTGTGGTGGCACTGCCTTTTTACTTTCACTATCTCCTGGTCTTCAGCCCAGACCTGAGCTCTACCCAGTGCTGTTTAATACTTTGGTTTATTTTCAAGGTTCAATCTGCAAGCCCCTCAATATGCAGCATTATTCTTTACACCACAATATTCAAATCTTGCTCTGAAGACAGAGTTGTTAATTTCTTCATTTCTTTCCTCAGTGCCCACCACTATGGTATTTAAGAGCCTCGAAAGCATTAATCACATTCCCCTCTCACAACACGCCGTGGAAGAGTTATTACCCTGCTCTTCTGATGAGAACTGAGATGGAGAGATCCAGCTAAAAGGATCTGTTGCTGGGTGCTTGCTCTGGGAAGCCTATTACCTGGAAATTACCTGGGGTTTTTCAGTATACTGAGCTTTATACAGCCCTTTATGTGTCTCAAGCACAGCTCCCATTGATTTCCCTGACAGACCTGGATGCTCAATCTATCTGCAAATCAAACTTTTGCCTCGGAGCGATCCAGAAAGGAAGGAATCACAAATAGCGACCACCTGGAGGACATTTGGCTCCAAAGACTTAGTGGCACTGACCAGGAACTCGGGTAAAGGCAGAAATACATTTAATTCTTTCAAGCACCTTAACCATGACCTCATCTTTTCACTCCTTGCAGTCCCTGCTCCATTTGTCATACACCTTCCAATTCCTGGAATAAAAGCACAGAGGTCCTCTGGACAAACAGCCTTCTACATCACCTCTATCCTCTGAGGAAAATGAGGCACAATTGCTTTGGGGAAAATAGTATGTGATCACATAATTAAAGACTACATCATAATGCATATACACAAAGGAGGTTAATTAAAGTTGCCTGTGCATTTCTTAACTCCTAATTCCATTCTCTGTAATCATGCTGACTCCATAACCATAGCCATTTGAGTTTAGAGAGTAAATGACAGCTGCAGTAAATTTCCATTCTTTATGTGGACCAGTCACTAAAAGAAAATAAGAAGATTTTGCCAACGGCCTTTACAGATATTTGCTGACAGCAGAGTTATGCTGAGATTCAGGAATTAGGGATTCCACTCCACATTCTGCAGATGAGGGTTCCCTCCTGGAAAGGCCTTTCGGTCCCATGACTCTGGAGTATTTCCCACTCATTGTGGTCCCTTCTAGCCTGTCACTTTGCCAGAGAGGCCGCATAGCCCAGCTCCAGTCTCCTCACCTTCCCAACATTGCATTCCAGCCAAGATGCCGCTGCTAACAACCATCACTACAGGCTGATATTTCACAGCATCTGGTGGGAGCAGATATGTCCCTTCTAGCCCTGTGATATTCACCATGAGAAAAGGCAAGTGAAATAAAAATGAGTAAGCTAATAAAAAGGCTCTCCTGGTTAAAAGCTAAGTGATTACAGCTGCTCTATCAGATTGCAAATGACAGAAGCATCTCGTAAAAGAGTCACCACATGCACACATACATCAAGAAAGCAAGCAGAAAGGCTGAGCTGTTTATAAATCTACCATAGAGAAAGGGATCCACGAGGGGATCAGTAACTCTGTTCACAGAGCTCTTAAGCTAATTCTTCCAGCCTCCAAAGGGCTGCATCAATTTTAATGACACAGCTATGATCCTCCCAAACCACGAGCATGATTTCAAGGAGGTTCTGATCAATGCAGCCTCCTCTTAGACTTCAAACACCTGCACACATACCTCCACATGCTGTCTGGCATGCATACAGCTCGAGACTGAAGGCGTCTGAGAAGCACCAAATAAGCAGACAGAACACTGAATAAACTTCTACCATGCTGCAAGGAGGGGAGAAATGGGAGAAATGAGGCTGTGCTGTGTGCTTAGAGGTGAAACAGGAATGCTGCTTTTTTTTCAAAATGCACTTTTATCACAACAAATCAGGTGGGCACACACCAAGTAAAACTGTACTTATGGCCACGGTACAGATTTGGAAATTTCCTCCCTGATGTTGACCCCGAGCAGTGACAAAAGCCATCCTCACCGTGCACATCATCCAACCCCACGCTCTGAACGCTGCTCTCACCTGGCCACTGAGAAAGCAGCAATTCCTGCTTCTCACACGACACATGGGAAGTGGTTCCAGCAAGGCCTAGGAGATGAGACTTTTCTAAAGTCACTAATGACTCCGTGGGCTTCACTTAGCGGGGGTGACTGACAGAGCACAGTCTGAGAGACGAGGACGCTTAAAGCTCTTTTTGAGAAGGTATCACAAAAGGTGCAATTGCAAACTTCAAGAGTTACTTTCAAAAGTATTGCCCCTGAACTATCTCTTCAAAGTTTTCTTATTTAAAATTAGATCTTCCTGTTTCAAACCATTTTCTTTTGAATCTCAATCCATCCCGAAAATGAGCCTCGTCCAATTTCCACTACTAAATGCTGATTCTCATTATCACAGCTCTCATTTGGATAGCACACTACTACACACTGCTGCACACTGACACATACAACACTGCTTTGAGTCAAAGTTCTTATTATTAACCTTAATGACCAAAAAACCATGAATAGAAATAAGTCTGTACCACATGCTAACAATCAAATGAGCAACGACCTGTAGAGAACTGGCGGAACTACATCAAATGGAAATGCCTCATCTCTAATATCAGAAAAGTCAAAGGAAAACAGAAATCAATGTGTTTTATCTTACACCTACATATGTTGATGCACACATGCATCCTCTTTCAGAATATGCACATGCATGGTGATGTATGTGACATATGTATAACATATAAATACATTGCATACACAACTTCATATAACATATATTATTATATATCAACTTTATATAATAATGTAAGAGTTATATTAGATGTAAGAGTCTCCAAATCACATCTCCACAACAGCTTCAGAGCTGAGGAGCTTTTGTCATTCTTATGTGACAATCAACTCTAGCCAAGAGTGCCCATTGCAGTTTGCTCAGAGTGCCCAGACTTCACATGGGCCAGGACCATTTGTTCCAGGACAGCTCTCCTTGAGCTTCTGATGGAGGCAGCAACAAACTTTGGCTCTGCCAAGCTGCCCTAAAAGATTGCCCTTCCCTTTCCTGCAGGCTCCTAGTTAATTTTTCAGCTTCTGTGACAAATGAAAGAAGGTCCCGTGGGTAATCTGGCTGCCTGAAGTACACAGTCCTGACTCTCACCTTGGGCACCGTTCACCATCTCCTACCCTTCAGCTGGTTCTCATGGCCTGGACACCATCTTCACACTGCCACCTCCCCAGGGCACCTCTTCTCTGTCCGCCAGTGGGGCAGCTCCTTTCACTCCTGTCTGGATTTCATTAGCAGGACCTTGAGTCTAAAACAGAAAGTTTTGCTTCCCAGTACTACGACCTGCAGCAGAATGGGCCCCGATCCTTAGGAGAGCAATGGTGAAAGATGCTCTTGCAGGGCAGGGTCCACACAGACAATTTTTACTGACACTAAGGAACTTTTCTGAACGTCAAGGTTCTCTGACAAGATTGTGATATCAACACAACTTTGATTGTTTTGAACAGATTTTTCAAGGGAATCTAACCTTCTTCCCAAATTTTATCTATTTTTAATATGGGTAAAACAATGCTTTATCCAACCTAATACAGAGACACAGCTGAACAGATCTGAGTTGTTTTGAAGTTAAAAAAAAAATTTAAAAATACTACCCTGAGGCAGAAGAGCTGACGGGGAAGATTTCAGCTCAAACAATGAAATACTAGCAAAGTTGTAAAACTCTTGAAAATAGGAGCTTGTAATAAAAAATGTTAGGCAACTTTAATTACAGTTGTTTCTGCCTGAGTAGCTGTCTACAGTAACTCTCCTCTAATGGAATTTTCTTTATGAAAAGGTAATTAGAAAAAAATCTGAAGTGAAATTTATACTAAAATATATATATCTAGGAAAAACTTAAAAAACAAAATTAGAAAAAAATTTGTTTATACATCATTATACAAATAAGACTTGTCTGTGTATATGAATATATTTCAAAGTAAAATGAAGTGTCAGTCCACAGAGAGGAATTTCTACCAAAAAAAAACCCAAAACCAAATCAAAAAGCAAGTATGGATCCAAGAGAGTTAAGAGAATGAAATGAGATGTGTAAATCACTGTCTTCATTTTTTGACTGTATGATCCCATTTCCGTAAAGAGCAGAATCTGCCCCTCATGACCCGGCTCTGAAAGGTGGGAATCTGTAAAGATTCCAGCCTTTCTCTGTATCATTATTTTCCAGTTACATTCACTTTCTCAGTTGCCAGTACAGTCTCTAATGTGCAACAGTCAGAATCACAAAACCTGCATTGCAAAGGTTTGCATAAAAATTAATTAACTTTCATCTCCAGAGAGCAGGGATCCTTCCAGGTCACCATGGAAGCCACTGGAGATGCAACCACAGCTGCTTCAACACCAGAGCTCATTCCCCAGCTCCACTTTCCCCACTCACTAGCATAACCAACTTTGGTGACAAAAAGGAATCGTTCCATCAACTCTCTTACAGGACTGACACAAGCAGCTCCATTCACTGCAACAACACTTCTAAAGCAGCAAGGAGCTCACATCAGAGGCTCAGGGAAATTATTTACATTAACTGAGAGAGAAGTAATCAAAAACAGCACAAATTATTTCCCTACCATTTAACAAGGAACTTTCGGGTTTCATCCCACCAGAAACTGCGGTGCCAATCAAAGAAGGTGCTCCCAGACTTCCGCTGCCAGGGAAGTGGGAGACACCTTCCCGTTGGCCACAACACCAGGAGAAACAGGCTTGGAAGGTGAATGAGGCACACACGACACATCACACGTGGAGAAGAAATGTTCTGCAAGGACATGCCCCCCCCAACAGCACATACACGGCATTTCAACTCCGCAAACTGCAAGAGTGGCCAACGTTTCTTACATCGTTCAGCTGCTTAGTGCGGGCTGGGATGAGGGCACTGGTTAGCTGCTTATTCCCTGCCTTTAATGCTGCATCTCTTCTTGCTTGCTCAAGCAGAACTCTCGCTCGTTCTTTAAGTTCTTCCTGTCTTGACAACATACGTTGCTTAAAAATAAAGAAATACAATTAACAGCAAGGCAGCCTCAGGGTACTGAAGGTTTATACAGTAGTTAATAGCCAGCGGCCTTCCTATACAATGAAGGTCAGGAGCCACATGAATTATGTCTTCATGAGGTGACAGAGCATTCTATAGAAATGAGAATATGATCAAAACGTAAAAAAAAGAAAGCATAGGCCTTTATAATGTAAATAGGAGTTCTCTTCCTTCCCCTTAAAACTTAATTTCTATCAACATTTAATGCCTTTAAACTGCAACTGTGGAGAAAACCTGATCGGCTTCACAGAAGCCATGTCAAATGTGCTATGTGTTTACTTATTTACTTTAATATGTATGCAAATATAGCTACAACAAAAATGCTTTGTTGGCTACTTATATGGGTACCACTCACTTATAACTTAAATTGAACACAAAGAGGCTGGGCACAAGGCAAAAAAACCCTGCAAAAGTATCTGCTTCTACGGAATTTATGGATATCCACAAGAAAGTCCCTTCTTCCTACACAGGACCGAGGATATTTGCAGAGCAGAAACAGCAAATGGGGGTTCTGCACAGGCAGCGTGAGAACACGAGCAGCTCCCAGACAGAGACATTCCCAAGGGCTGGCGGCTCAGCCAAGGGCAGCTGGGAAGACTGGGAAAATGCATCCCTAGGCCTTGACACAAGCCAGAGCTGGGGAGGTGCTGCCTGTTGTGCTCCTGCAATAACCACGTGGAAAAGGAGATGGTTGAGTCTCACCAACAACTGAGTGCAGGTTCAGAGGGAGCCCCACATCTGAGATTTTATCACCACGTGCAAATGCACCGATTATTAGCAACAAAGAACTGCCTTTCAAGCCAACTCTTGCTTTTTCGTGGCCTGTTACACCCTTGCCCATGAAAATCTTCATAGAAAACAAATCCTGTCTCCTGCTCTTTTATTCTGTATGGGCCAAGCTGTTCTTTTCTCATTCAGTACACAAAGATGATGATGCTGATGCTGATGATGATGAAGAGAGGCTTCACTGATTAAAGGAAAGAAATTAGCTGGCTCTGGAACCAATATTTGGCCATTATCTCCCATCTATAGGCTGCTTCCCTTGCAATAAAATGAATCTTTATGGTGCTTACTCAGAAGAAAACCCATAAAAATATTTGAAGCAATTCACACTACCAAAAGACTGGATATATTCTTTTCTTACCAGAGCTAATGGCACAAAGCCCAAATTCAGGAAAACTTCACAGGAGTAAAATTATAAGCCTGCTTTGGCATTTTTTTAAATGGAGGTGATAACATGTTTTACATATTTTTATGACGGTATGATTTATTGATAATACTCAGCATATATATAATACTCAACTTTCATTCTCACAATAAATCTGCAAGGTAGGTGGGCACACAGTGTTATCTTTACAGAAAGGAAAATGATATTGTGGTGAAGTAACATGCCTTAGGCCACTCAGTGGAAAGCAGCATAATTTAACAGTCTGGAGTTTCTATCTCACCATCCTGGCTACGTTCACAAGACTCTGTGGTTTCCCAGACAAGATTTTGAAACATCTTTAGTAAATGTCAAGGTATTCAAAGCTTTACATTTCCTAATGAATTGATATCTTTTTCCAGTTTTTGCTTCAGTATGCAACGCTCAGAGGAAATGCGTTGCCACAGACAGTGGCAAAAGCTTTGGAGCCATCTTTGAGATAGTTGACAACACAACTTTCTTTAATTGGAGAGAGATTGGAAAGATTAACAGTGGGACAATTTCTATAAATTAGTTTTTCATGTAATGACTGTTTTTCAGCACCACCTACTTCTCAGGCTAAATATTTATTGCCTAAAAATAAAAATACGCTGCTCACCTGGCCATTTATGCTGAAGATTTGGTGTAAATTACAAACACAGAGAAAGAACTGGAATCCAGCCTAATTCACAGAATAAATGTCTTACCTGGGCTGTTTTTGCAGACTGATCTGCATGATTTAAAGCTGTTCTGGCATCACTGTCAGAATCAGACTCTGTTTGCCTCGGAGAAGCATGTGGTTTCTTTGCAAGATCTGTATCCATATTATACGAGTATCCAGGCTTAGAAGTAGGAGATAAACTCGGTTTTGTGACAGGTGAACTGGGATCTGCTCTTGTGCTCTCTGTGGATCCTATACATCCCAGCTTTTCCTGCTCTGAGAAACCAGGGGTACTGTCTAAGCTCTGGTGTCTCTTCTTGTTGTTATCTTCACAAGCAACTGTGGGAGACATATCCTCCTTTTGATCACTGACATGTGCTAAGTCACTGAAGTCTAAAGTGTCAGTTATCAGCAATTTCTTCCTTCCCAACACAGGCTGCACTTGTGTCGTGTCTGTACTGCTGCACTTCCCAATTTCTTCAGACGCGGAAGTCCTTCCAGAGCTCTGCTGGGATTTCTGGGGGTCCGTGTCACTTCGAGTCCTGCGTGAGGAGGGGGAAGCTGTGCTTGGGCTCAGGTGGTCATCAGGGGTCTGGTGCTCGCTCTCGGACTCGCCGACACCGCTGTCGTTGACGAACACAGAGTCGTCCTGGGAGGCGAAGTCTGCCAGGCCGCTGTCCGGCGCCTGCAGCTCGGGCTCCCGGTTCAGGTCGCTCAGCTCCGCGTAGAACTTCTCCTGGTCCACGGAGCTGTTGGGGTCCGTTTCGTAGTTGCCCACTTTGTACGTGCTCTTGCTGCTGTTCTCCTCTATCTGAACCACGTTCAGCTCCTGCCCGCAGAAGTGGGCCCTGATCTGGTAGAGATAGGTCATAACAGTCAGCTTGTCAGGGATGGCCAGCAGAACCATGTCCGAAGGCTCCAGCAGCCGTGATATTCCCAAGCTGGCAAACCCGTCGTAGGCCTTTAAAAACAGACAAAATAGAGATCACAGCGTGGCAGTTTCTTAGGTATCATAACACCTCAACAATTCAACTGGAAGTTTCAGTCAAAACAAGCAAGCCTAAAACACATCCAATATTACGGGAAGAATATGGCTCTGACTCTATTACTTATTATTCTTTTGCCTTCATTATAGTAATTACTACTTTTTGTTGCACCATCCAACATCCAGCTTACTGATTTTTCCTGATGGCTTCTACGTATCTCCCAGGGTATCTTCACAGCAAAGCAAAGTGAGAGAATATAACCAGTAAAAACAGTCAAATGGCACTGTTTTAAATATTTTTAACATACTTCAATGCCATGCTATACTAAAGTCTTTGTTTACTCAAAATTATGACGCTTGTATAAGTAAACAGCTATTCATGAAACTGCAGCTTGAAAGGCCTTCTTTTTGCATGAAAAGAATCTACCAATATTTTAAATGGTTCTCACTCAAGTAGCGGGAAACAAAACAAAAAAAAGTCTAACAGTTGCACCAGAAAAAAAAAGCAACTCAGGATGGCTTTTTAAGATAAGGAACAAAGATATAAGAAACACGACACTAATCCATCTTGAGCTTTATCACTGATGATCAACCTTCTGCCTTCTATTGGTCATGTAATTGCAGTGATTTCTGTTGATGAAAAAATATGTCCAGACAGCCAAAAAGAACACCACCACAGATTACCTGACACTGGACACAAATCACATTAATCCATCAAGCAAATGCATTTAAAAAAACATTTGTTGATGCTAAATTTATAAGAAAGAGAGAGTGAAAATCATTTCCATTTCACTTTCATTTCTCAAAGCTAAACAGCTGCAAGCCTCCTGCTTTGTGAGGCCACATTGTCTTCTTACTGCTGGCCCTTTAAGCGAGTGGGCTTGGTGCATCAGGTTTTTCTAGTTTTGAAGAATTAAAGCCGTTTCTCAATTTACAATTAATTATTACTATCCTGGATTAACCTTGGAAGACAATATTGTGTTTCAAGGAAGCCTTTAAAAGGCCTCCTGTTAGCGTAGATGGACTCAGTTAAAGCATGTGGGCTTCTCCTCCCCCAGGAATCCTGCAGCTCCTTTTCACCGGCTCCTGATGGGGCTCACAACGTTCACCGTTGATCCTACACTATTCTGAACAAAAGCAGATGCTAAATTTAAGACATGGATGAGAAAACTGTCCTTTCACAAGGAAACAGTAACACACATCACTGGCTTCAACTCTCCAACTTTACATTTTTTCCTTAACTTCTTTAGTTTCAAAAGAATAGGGGAAAAAATAAATTATAGGGGTTTTTTTAAATCCTCTTAGTTTTCATATTAGTAAGTATTCAACTGTGAGACAGAACGAGGGGCTGGGCTGGCCTGCTCCCAACAGACCTGGATATTTTGTTTGCTTTGAGAAAAGGAGGTTCTCTCCTTCTCCTTGCAATGTCATTCCCTACTCAAGGGACAAATAGTTTTCGTTTCAGCTGCTTTTCAAACTCTGCCTCCAAAAGCTGGAATTTATCCTCCCAAAATTCTGTGTGCTTCCCCTCACACTCAGGTATAACTTCCCAAAGCACTTTAGGTGAAATAGTTTTTATATCATTATAACAGATGGTATAAAAGTCTGTCTGTCTGTCTATCTATGAGTTTATCTAGACATAGAAATGATCTGAATAATTTATTTTTAAGCTTTTCTGGCTCTCCCCATGCAAAATGACTGGGCCTGAAATCATGGCTGGGCTTCGGTATGGTATTTCTCGGGAAGGTTTGTTACTGTGAGAGATTGTTATGCCATTTATAAATACAGAGCTGTGCTCAGACACAGGAGTAGCAGCGGCAAACCTGACTGATGTATTTGCTGATACAAAACTCCAGATGGAGCAGAACAGCAGCGAAATGAGAGGTGGGAGGGAATGGAAACAACTCGGACGGTGGAAGAGGGCAGCTGCCATTTACACGGTCTTGGGAAGCAGAGCTGGAGGAGCAGGATGGGGCTGGCTGGGGAGGAGAGGGAGACAAGACGGGTGGAACTGAACAGACACGAGGAGCACAGGGAGTTAAGGGAGAGCAGCGCAGGGATTCGGGTGGGCAGCCTCAGGCACGGCAGATACCGGCAGTGATGAACGCTCACACGACAGCAGAAACCAGGCTGGGCACGAACGTGTGGCAAAGCCACCCGTGTTGTCTGTGGACTAAAGGTAACACCAGCATGTGTTGTGGGCTAAGTGGGTCAGTGCTGATTCAGTGGCATAAATAACTCGTTACCCCACACTGCCGGGACTGGGAGTTACCATGGGAAGAATGAAAGGACTTAAGGACAGGCACAGCAGTCCAGGGCAGCCAAAGCCCATAGACATGACTTGCCTTAAACTCCTTTTATACTCTCCATTTCTTATTTATATGCTAATAAAACTAAATTCTATGAGTATCTCCCAGGGTCTATAAAATGAAGGCAGGGACAGTGTTTCAGGATTGTCAGGAAAGGGACTTGCTTAGAAGTAACACTACAGCAGGATTGAATTTGGAGTGATGGATATTCTCAGTGCAGCTGCAGTCACTTTCTGTTGGCTGCTCAGTTCTTCTGGTGGGTGATGCCTGGGATTAAACACAGTTATTTCCCATCCCCTCTCATCCTCGCACACATTTTTGCTTCTCTTCTTTTAAAGTACACTGGATAGGCAGATTGGCATGGCAGTGTTCTACACAGTAGCTCTACAAATAGAAATTGTGTGTTCTGGATGAGTCCATAAAGCAGTGTGCGATGGGTTCTCCCTTCACTGCTAAAAAGCTGGGAGCTCCTTTATATTCCAGCATATTTATAAATGCATCATATTTCTAACTAGCTTGTAATATGGTATTAACAGAGTAAATTTTCCAAGTCAAATTATTTTTGTTAAACAGAGGCATAACTCAGCCTCGATTTTTGCAAATGTTTATTTCTGTACACGTTTAACTCTGCTCCTACATGATCCCACCGATGCCAACAAGCACCTCCTACACACACAATTGGATACATGTTTATGACTTTGTGGAATCAAACTGTAAAGGTGAGCACGAGCACCTATTATAAAAACATGATTCCAGCTTCAAGGTAAGGAATATTTTCCATTTTGACTCAATACTACCCCTGTAATTCTGAATTCTTCTATTTAAATGTATAATTTAAAAGGATTCTTTTTAAAAATAGAATATTTGATTAAGATGATCACTTGAATTCAAATGTATTGAGGAATTTGTTAGAAATGGCCAAGAACTGGGGGAAAAAAAAGCATCATAAAAATTGAAAGTGCCAACTGAACATCCAAAAGATATTCCCACACAATAATCTCTCAAATGAAAGAAGCTTCTCTAAACAATAACTAAAACCAGAAATTCATTATTAGAACCATACTGTTGTGCCCGTCTACTTCTCAGTCCTTCACTCCCTCAAAGATCCAGCTAAGTCTTGCTTAGGATCTCGTATTTTAAAAGTGCAGGACATGTTATAAGCAACATGAAATATTTCTACTACATACGATATGTATGAACGATACTGCATACTCTAGTATGCTGTAATTTAAATACATCTTTCACTATTTTTAATTTAATTATTCTTTAATAACAATCAAATGGACATATTAAATCAAATGAGCTGTTTAACGTTACTGGGAAGGCAATATGGATAGTTGGCTATATCTGAGATTTAAGCAGAAGCACAACTCTTTGGACCAGCTGGGAAAGTATCCTTGTAATGTCTGTAATTTTATCAAAGATAATCCTGGTTTCTCTTTCGTTTCTGACAGAAATTTGAATTTGCAATGTACACCAAAAATACCTTCCAATTCGGACTGATGCCAATGTAGTAGTTGTTTGGGATTTTTTTATGGATGTATATTCAGGACACTAAGCCTATTTACCTATCTCCCAATGAAGGTTTTTTTTTCTTTTTTTTTTTAAATTTACTGACAAGCTGATTGACAGACATCAATTGGGATCCATCAGCACAAGCACCACAGGCAGTATTCCAATCATTTCCCAACTCTGTAGCACACTGACATATTGGCCAAGATCAGATGTCACAGGTAAATACCCTTTTTTATTCAGCACCAGTGGCAGCACCAAACTGGCAAGCGGTGGCTGAAGAGCCTCCGATGATGTGCCTTTGTAAGAGTGCATTTCCATCCGTAATTATACTCAGCATTTGCACTGAAATAGTTGTCTCTTAAGATTTCTTCTTTTTTTTTATTAAAATACAAACAAAGTCGTGCACTTCTAAAAGATATACTCTTACGGGTTAACCTTTAATCTATGGTTTCCCTTCCAGGGAGAGGCGGGGAGGCGGAAAAACATTAAAAATAGGAAAGAATCAAAAAAGAAAGAAAGAAAAAAAGAGCTGCTTCAGACAAAGAAAATCATCCTATTCATCCAAAGATGTTATTTTAATTGGTTAGGAGGAATCATTGTCAAATGTGTTACATATCTGCATGGAATTTCTAGGCAGCCATTGTTGGCAGAGCTGCATTCACTCCAACCAAGGGCACACGGGGTTATCTGGCAGAACTGTGTGAGACCAGGAAATAAATCTGCAGGAAGCAACTGAGATACTCAGTGTGGCTGTCAGGCAAAGGCTGGCAAAGTGATGAAAGAAAAAAACCTGCACAATAACAACAATCACCATTTCTTCAGTTCTGGGAACTATATCCTGTTAGAAAGTTCACTGTTTGCCATCGCAGCTTCACAAAGGAAAGATGACTGATCACACGCTAACATTTTCAATTAATAATCTATTCTTTCTTTTTTATAATCCGGCTTAATTAGGCCAGATGCTCAACAAAACTTGAAGTACAAAAACATATGGTCACAGAAAATACTGTGATGTCACAGATAATCCACTTAGGTCATTATAAGTGCTCATATTATAATAAAAAAATATCATCAGCCAAACACTCATTAGATAGGAGCAGCTCAGAGATATTTCATTATTTATAATACTTAAGTACTAAATTAAAGACAAGTAACTCCCTGCCTAACACATAGGTGTGCAGGCACATTAAAACATAAACAAAATCAATTTTAATAAACCACTTTCAGAAATTTGACATAAATAAATAATACTAGATTGTAGATATGTTTGCTACATAATATTGAACTTGGTTAATTTATTCAAAGTGTATTTTTATACCTTCATCCCAGTTAAATTTAGTGCCTTTTAAAGCAGTATAAAAATAAAATCACGACGTTAAGAAGGCAGATACTTAAAAACAATTTTCAGACGATCTTCAGGAACAATTTTATTATCAGTGACTCACATGAAAATTGTAATTTCTAAACATGTCCCTAGGGCCCAACTGAAGCTTGTAACATGTCTAAAATAGTGAGCAGAAATAAAAAGTCTTCTGGTGATTCCCAAACTGAATTCCTGCTTCTTTCAGAGAAACTTTTTACATCTTGCACCTACAAAGAGTGGTTTAAAGCAGCTGCACAGCACAAGGCTATGAACTATTTTGCTGGTATTTAATTTATTTGTAATGTAAATATCTCAACACCTTTTATCCCAAACCTCCCATGTTGTGCACACCACTTCATCCAGCTGATGCAGTGTAAGAGTAGGAGGAAAATCTCATATTTAAAAATATAAAAATCACCATCAAAGCAACATCAACCGTGCTCGGTTCCCGGATCCTTGTTAAAGCAACAGCAAGGGAAGCCTTGTGTACCAGAGCCCAAGAGCAGCTACATTTGTCATTTTTTTAATTACGTGGCTGATTGGAAAAACCAGAGCAGCGCTCACAGAAGGCTGGCCAGGCCCCTCCTCTGCTTTCACATTACTGTGGCCATACAGATATGAAACTCCAACGCCAGCCCCGCACTTGTTGGGAACGTTAAAGCCATGAGGAACTCGAGTCAATAATGCATCCGATCGGAACGGCGGGCGGCCGAACACCTTCTGTGAGCACAGCTATGACCTTACAAAACAACCACACTGCCCCAAAATTAATAAAAACCCGCAGTGAAGGCAAAATTGAGCCTATGTCTTTCTTTCTTTTTCTTTTTTTTTTTTTTTTTGGCCTGGTAGTTCTTACCTTTTTGTTGTTCTCTTTAATATCTTGAGGATTCAGGGACTTGTAGTCACTGAGGGGGAAAATGGCACAGTGGGTATATACAGCATTTGATAAAAGCAGCAGTTTTAAAACAAACTAAATCTAAAAATTTGACATACAATAAGATCGTACGGTAACTAGCAATTTCACAGCAATTCAATCAACAAAACTAATAGTGTGGAAAATTAAAGGAATAAATAAATAAATAAATAAACACCGATTACATGTTTCATTGCCTGAAGCCCTCCATCTAAAAAAGAAGTTAAGGCAGGGACTAGAGGCCAGCCTTGACAACCAAATTTACCAGGAGGTAATCCGTCCTTGTCAGCATACAAAGAGCTTATTCCTCTCATCTCATTTCAACACTGGCGCAATTCTCATAATCATCTTGAAGTCAGTTCTTTGTATAAGATTAAGAAGAAGAAAAACAAATCACAGAGAGGGGAGAAATAATTGTTTATGCAACAAGGGAGAGCCGAGAGGTCACAAAGTTTGAGCATTCATAAACCTGGTTTCTTAGAAAGGACGGTTCCCTGCTTGAAAGCAAAGGGTGAAAACAGTTCAACACTGAAACGCACTGGTATTTGGTTTTTAACTTAAAAAATTGTTCAGTATTTCTATGAGAGTTAGCTTATGCAGGCAAAGAGTACGCAACTTACATTAGGTCTGGTCTAAAGTGATGTAGTATTGCACAAAAGGATAAACCGTTTCTCCACGACGTGGTAAAATTGGTGATTTTCACTCCCCTATAGTTTTTTGTAACTTCTTTGCACCACACAAGCAACGACTGACTAGCGTTTGGCTTTCTCCCCAAAACAGGACTTGGTATTGGGCTTGGCTGGAAAAAAAAAAGAAAAAAAGAAAAGGAGAGAAGATAAAAGAATTTAATGGAAGATGAGAATTAACATTAATTGACCTAACTAGATGATCTGTATCCTTTGATGTGAGTTTAGGTCCTTCACAGCTGTCAGTTTACAATGACTGCAACTTGCAAAAGACACAAATCGCAAGTTATTATCTGCAGTTGTTGCCCGAGGCGCTTGTCTCCCAAGGATGCAGAGACACAGGATTCCAGATCTACCCAGGAGAGGAGGCCAAGGGCTGTGCCAGTGGAAACACCCGTGCTGAAACGCTGACAGCACAGCCCTGCACAGCCCCTGACACCCAGCCCTGGAAACACTTCCCAAAACGCAGCCATGGAACAGCATCCCCACAAGCCCTTCCACCACCAAAGTCACGACGTGGCATTGATTGATTGCTCTGGCACAGGCTCCAAGGACAGGTTTTGGTGCTCTTCCTGTGCCAGTGAGCGATTGCACAAAGGTAATTATGGCACTGAGTTTCTGAACAGCCACTTCCAACCATACCCAAAGAGTCACCTCTTCCAGGCTTTAGCTTTTCTACATGGAAAAGGAATTTCAGACAAAAATTGTTATCAGGGGGTGATTTCTGACAAATGTAATTTATAAATAATAAATATAAATAATAATTAATATTAGACCATCATTAGCTAATAATGACCATTTCCAACAAAAGTTATTTTGAGCCTTTCAGTAACGTCTTTGTGGGCATAAACCAAGAAATAAACCAGAATATTTCAGGCATTTGGCATTTCTCAGACTATCCGCTGTTCCTCAAATTCAGCATACTGATTGCAGGTGTTTTCAGAACACACACACCTATTTCCCTAGAAAAACACTGTCAATTTAAAAACTTCTTAGATCTAATCAAACAGGCAGAATGTGACTGATGCAAATCCTACATCTGAACTACAGCAAAAGAACTGAGATCACCTGTTTTTTCAGTGTAATATAATTAAAAGCACATATACAAAACAAACAAGCTCTTGATGCACTCTAGAGCTAGAGAGTTCCCAAATTAAGACAAATTAAGAGCAAGTAATTTACTATATCACAGCCACTTAAGTTTATGGTCAAATGGATTTACTTGTTATTGTCTATTTGTGAAAGACCAACGATGCCCCCCCTTGACTGAAGCCTGTCAGTGCTCAGCAATTAACTGCTATCAACTCATTTGTTTTCACTGCTTCTGGGGGAAAAAAAAAAGTGCAGAGAGCACAGAGCTGGCGAAGTCATTTTTCATTTTCTGTCATAATCAGCCCTAAAAAGTTGCTGGATAAACACACGACGTCCTCACCAGACAGAAGCACTGCTAACTCATTTAGGAAGTGCAAAAGGTACACCTTGCTGAGATTTTTTTTTTTTTAATAACACCTCATATGGACAAAATAACTTGTTAAAAAGTGCTTACGGTTTGTAATCCTGTCAAGGATTCAAATCGGCATGAACAAATGCATTAACGATGAGACAAATATCTCTAAATACACTGAATTAACAGCTCTAACAGGGACACACAAAATAGGGAAGGAAAAGCAGCAATAAATTATAAACTTTACCATGCACATGATTTTAATCAGAGAAACAAATATTGCATAGGAGCTGCCAGACAGTTACTCCAGAGTCAGGGAAGTAATTAAGATGATGGTTTTCTCTTGTATTTTTTTTTACAACTTGAAGCAAAACCCAGTAACCCACTGACCTCGAATTTAAGGTGTTATGTCACTTAAAATATATTTGCTGTTGTAATTTATATATATGGAAATAACACTACTGAAAGAAAATAACTAAAATAGCATTATCAAATTGTGGAAAGATGATATTTTAACCAATTTTTAATGCACAAAGCTACCTCTTCAAGTCATAGAGCACTACTTACCAGATATATTAATAGTTAATTATAAAGTCTTAATACTTGTTGCTGAAACTACAAAAATGTTACATTTTCCAGTCACCACCTAAATGCTTTCTGGTTAACTCTGAAATTGCCTTAGGTAATATTGCCATTTAAGTGCTTTAATTACTTATCTAACGAACTGAAGATGTAACTGAATTTAAAACCAGGCTTTACAAAAGGAAATCCAAAGGTACTAAAACAATCAATTTAGCAGAATTTCTCATTTTATTTAAAAATTATCAATGTTTAAAAAGATGGACTGCAATTCCTTGAAAATCTATATTTAAGCTGGAGCTTTTTCTCCATGTTTGTCTTTCCATTTACGTTAGGTTTTCGAAAAGCACTTTCTCCAGAACACGGAAGATTTAGGATGTGCATAATGTGCATAACACGCACAATTTTCTCTTCTCTTACCTGATAAAGCAGAAATTGTCTAAGGTTTTCTTTCCACACTTATTAGTCCAGAGTTTTTTTGATAAAGGTGAAGTTACCACTGTGACAATGTTATGCTCCTAATCACCACCTGCGCCAAAGCTTTCGTTATTTAATCTATGATAAGAGCATTCAACTCCAGACACAATGGAAATACAGGAGCGAAGGCAGAACTGTGTGTGAGCGCTTGACATGCCTTCAGAGGAGTTACCAAATGTTGGGTTTGAGTTTCTTTTTTGCTTGTGTGTGAAAAATCATTATGCAAAACATTTTCTTTCGATATTTGTATGTTGGACCAATTAGTTACTGGCTTGGTGCGAACACAGTAATTACCAAGTGCCTATTTCTGGCATGTATTTGCTCTACATGATTGGTAGGAACAAATCAGACAAAATGAAAACTTAATAACCTTTTTCTTACATCATTCTTTTAAGCACTGACCACGCAATTCTTCTGAACGACACAGCAGTCGTGACTTGCCTTTTTGAGTTCAAAAGCCAAAGTCCCCGCGAACTTGGCTGGAAATGCCACCAAAAAGCCCAAGATAGCCACACCAGATGGCCAGAGCTGCCCACTGATCAACAGGTTATGGAACTGAACACAAGTGGCTTCTGTCCAGCCGTGCAGCAACCGCACGGCGAGAGCAGAGGTTCCAGAGCTGGTCCCTCCCATGGCAGCTCAGATCTAAATGCAGCATCGTCTGGATGGATTTACCAGCTGGAGTCAGAACTGGCTTCAGGATATCTTCGTTTTGCACTCAACAAAAGCACCGAAGTCTCTGTTCCTCTTTTTGCACATTCTGGAAGCTCAGCTAACACGTTTCATAGTGTATGCATTTTTTGTCTTGGGAGATTATCCCATCAGACCATTACTCTGTGCTAACAGTAGCTGTAGGTATTAGGCCGCAACCCCACACCTGAAAATATTCAAATACTTGTCTTGCTGCTCTGAGGAACCCAGCACCCAGTGATGGCTCACAGAGTGAGGGTTGAGCTGCATCTCTGACACACTCAGGAGAAGAAAATCAAGACTGAACTGTGAGGAGAACATGGCGCTATGGGACAGTGCACAGAGAGCAGACGGCATGGAGACTGCAGGGGCTCAGTCTGAGGACCTCAAGGGCTTGTAGGTAGGTTCCCTGGGGGTAGAGGTGTTTAAAGAAAGCAAGAAGCAGTATTGAAGCCCAGAAGAGAAAGGTGCTGAGAGGAGTAAGGGGAAAAAAAAAGATTTGTAATCCAGGTGGAAGACTTATGTGCTTTGAGTTTTATATTAATGAACACAACTCCTGGAAGAGGAAAGGCGCTGAGAGAACAACCCAGGACTGGTAATTAACTGCAGGAGAGGAAGCTAATTGAGATAGGGCTGAAAGTCAGAATAGGGAAGACCTACAAACAATGATCAAGTTTTTTTCCCTCAAGAGGCAAGTACAGACACTGGCCTCTAACTTATTTGACTGAGCAAAACAAAAGGGATTTTCCCGTACCCCTATCAAAACCACGACGCTGTCTGGGCTCCCTGAAAATTGTGCAACCATTAAATGCAAGATAAGGTAAATGAAAGTAAGGCACAAGCAGGTGAGTGAAAATGTGCAGCATGCGGCTGGATGTAGAAGAAGTTTAGGAAACTCAGCTGCACTGAACAGTCTGAAAAGGTATAATAGAAACAAGACACCAAATACATTTCAGTCAAATAGATAATTTTATATCCTCAAAATGATACTCAAGGATTTTATTTTTTAAACAACATAGGACTTTACCCACAGGAATGTCCCATTAGCCTTGGTGTATTAGAAATCAAATATGCCTCATTTAATAGAATTTATGCCTTTGGTAAGGTCTGTCTGTGCCCAACATGCATTCAATTTTGTTTATTCTGGGCTGTGGAACAGTCTGGGCCTAAGTCAAAAGGTGAATTTTACTAGTATCAGGAGTATCAAATACAATATGGAAAGAGCCTGCAAAGACAGAATAGAACAGCTTTCTCTTTTATTCTAAAAATGGAAAAAACATCTTCATGACTCAAGTTGTGCTGAGATGTTCTTTACTTAGGGTAGTTGGGTATTTTTTACATAGCAGGTCACCACAAGATTGCAATTTAGTGACACATCAAAATACAAGTGGCATTGCTCTTTGCTTGTAGTAAGAAAAGACCATGCGTGTATTAGAAAATACACATTTCCTAGAAAGAAACGTTAGTTCTGCTATTCTGTTACTGACACACAAACTTAGCAGTTTAGGAGTACATTCTTTAACTCTGTGCTCTCTATTTGCATGGTGCAAAATGTCTCTGGTTCCTACTGGCCCTAAAAATGAAGGAGATGTGAAAACCCAGCTGCTGGACACAAGTTAGGTAAGCACTGAATTTATTTCCTATATATGATCAATAACAAGCATTTAGGTAACCTCCAGGTTTCATCAGCAGCAGACATCTTAAAACTTTGCCCTCCTCACTCTCCTGATTGTGCCTACAGCTAACGTGGATATGCAATAAAAGTTAAACTTTTATCTCAAAAGCCTTAGGCATAAGCTTTTAATTGCTTATCATTTCACAGGTTTAATTTTGGCACAACCAAACCAGTCCAAGTTCAATCACAACTCAACATTCAGACATCTGCCTGAGCTGACACGATGCTCTCATGTTTGAACGTGGCAGGGTGAAGAGGAAGGTGAAATCCTTGGAACACACCTCAAGTTAGCAGTTGGTCAAGTAGGTCTAATTATTTCATGCAAAAAGGGTTTTCAGTTGCCTGTTATATATTTTGACGGCCAGGAGACTAGAGAGAGCTTTTCCAAACCACGCCTGGGCAAAGAAAGGAAAGCAAGCCTGCAGATGGCTGCCTCTGGTTACTTTTGCTGTGAGCACCGAGGAAGTGGTCTGGTAGAAAATTACAGTATGTGATCATACAATTGCAATGTGCACATGTACATCACCTACAGGCATCCAGTGCACAAAGATGGGAGAGACTGCAGTAACAAAGGCTACTGCTAAGAACTTCATTTTGTAATTCTTGTAATTATCTGGTAGCCTCCTTTTGCCTTTTACTTTGTCTGGTAATGAAGTAACATTTTCTTAGCCGAGTCTTTTAGGGTTTTGGTTTGGTTTTCATTGTCAGGGATTAAAAGGATGAAAGAATCCAAGAATTCAGAACTAAACTCTAAACCTTCAGAACCAAAAGTCACAACACATCAACTACTGGACAATTGCCTCGCTTGCGCAACGGGACACAAGTCTGTCTGCTCGTGGCAATCAATTAAGAGCAAGACAGACGATTTATTTCCAGATGACAACCTCCCCCGTGGATGTTCTTAGCACAGAAGAACAGGACCGCACAGGAGCGTGGGCAGCCACCTCACCAGGCTGAGAAGCCCTAAATTTATTAGCTAATTGCAAGGAGAAGATTATGCTAATGGACTGGTAAAAGAGAAACAAATCTGAGACAACATAATGAGTTGGTTACTCATGCGCAAGTAATTTCACCTGATGGTCAGTACAGCCAGGAAAAGAGTTGCAGTGATCTCCTTCTCAGACTGAACTATTAAAAAGGGATTGGCCGAGGCTCACCTAGCTTCTCTTCCCTGAGGTCGCATAATCTTTGTCTTGAACGCCGTGTTTTCAATTAAAAAAACCCAAGGAAAGGTATGTAACTCATACCATTAGGCAGAAGCCAACGCGCAGCTCGGTCTCTGATGATTACACGTATTTGTAATGGAACAGTATGAACAGATGACATGCAGGGATGGGGCCTCATTTTCCTGCTCTCAGAAGACAGGCAGTTTCCTTGTGTCCACCTTCCTTCCTCCAGTTGCCCTGGTGGCATGTGGGCTGAAGGCTCTGCTCTCATGTAATCTGTGCTGGAAGCCCAGATGAGCTACCAGGATGCTGCTGGTTCACAATCCCTGGCTCTCTGCCACGATGGGAACGTTCAGGGTTTTGGGCAGGTTGCCAGAATTAAGCAACTTAAACCACAGATGAGGAATAGCAATTTTCAAAGCTTTTAACTTTGTTAAATGTGAACTGAACTAGCAAAACGCACCTCCCTGGGCCCAAGGCTATCTCTGCCACATTTCAAAGGCCTGCAGCAAACAATGGAAGTGTTAGAGCTTGTCAGAAAAGGTCACAAGAATCTCTTCTAAAAGAAAGCACAAGGCAAACTAAAAAATGAGAGTCACTGCCAATTCTTCCTAAAAACAGTGAACTCTTGTTGCTTTTGCAGGAATTTCTTTTGACAGAGCCATTAAATAAACACAAGTCATTATCCCACTCTTCTGAACATTTCAACGGACATGGTTTTTTGAGGCAACCTTCTGATGTTGGCTCATTAAGGTGACATTGCTCAGAACTTCATAGTTGCCTATTTTGTAAATCTACTGCATCATTTACATTAATGCCCAACCATAGGCAGATTTATGGAAGCATTAGCCTTTACCTATGAGAAATCTTTGATTGAAATACTTGAGAACACAACACAGACGCCAGATTTGTGTAGGTATTGCAGTAACAAAGGAAAACAATCTCTGTTTGGGTGTGCTTAGAGCACTCAGTATTTTTAAGCCTGGTATTGACGTCACAGTACCTCTGAAGGCCATAGCACACCTCTTGGCTGACAGTGGAAATAAAATCAGTATATTTTACAATCCTTCATGAGGTGCTGGTACCCATGAGCTTGCAGCAGGCATAAAGATGGATGTTCTTAAAGCTCCTTAGGACAGCTATGGATAAATGAGAGTTTAAAGGAAACAAGTTTTTGCCATGATAAACTACTGTGTTGGCAGCTGACTCCATGTAAACAATCACAAAATGGAGATTAACAAAAGTATTGTTTCCCCCCTCAGTGGTAAGGAGAAGCTGCCCACAGATGATGGGGAGACACCTGAAATGCTCAGTACTTTTTCTTCTACATCTGTCTTTATTCTACAAATCAGATGGAAGCTGGAGACTTGCCTTACTCACACAGACACAGAAAGGTCACATTTCAGCCCTGTGTGGAAACAGCTCAGGTAAGCCAGGTGCTTTCAGATCAGCTGAACACATTTAATGTAATCCTAAGGTACTGGAAGAACCACTAAGAAACAACATCCGAAATGAATGGTCAGTTTGGAAACTTGAACACGGGGGAGATATTAGAAGAGTAGGAAAAGACTACATTTCCTTCCAGTCTTTAAATGCATAAGAAAAAGGACAAATAGCAAGAATGCAGACAAGGAAGTGAAAAAGAGGTGGAACAAATAATTAAGGTGCTTCTTAAGTTAAGAGAAGACAAGCAACAAACATTCATTTGTCATCAAATCATGATGAGCAGTCCAAGTTCCTTCTACAAGAGGGAAGCAGGGAGTAGAGAAGCATCAAGTAACAGATTACAGACGTAGCTGAGCTCCTTTAATTGTCCTTCAAGATGCTCTCATAGAGAAGCATGGAAAATAGAGCCTTAATGAGACCCATATAGGTGCAAAACAGGCTGGAAAACTATATCCAAGACTACTTTTAAATGATTCTTGGAATTACGCACTAAAAGGGGTTCTGCAAGAGTATTTCTTACGTTCAGTGAAAGTCTGAATTAGGAAGGTGAATGATGCTCTAGACAAGATGCTGAGATGGACATCAAACACACTAGAAAAACTCCAACCACATAAAAATGAGTAAAGTTCTGGAAAAAAGAGCATGAAATTCAATAGGCACAAGTGAAACATAGGAAGGAGTAATGATTTACATAAATGCAGGATGAGGAAGAACTGGTTAGGTAACAGTTCTTCACGAAAGGATGTGGGGGAAACAGTCTATTAAAGCTGAACATGAAGTCAACAACATCAGGTTGTTGTGAAAAAGACAAGCATCATACTGAAATGTACCGACAGGAATAAAGCAAGACACAGATTGCCTCTCTCACTCCACTCAGCCTCAACAAAACCACAACAAAAATTTTACGTTCAGTTTTCCCTGATGCAGAGTGTAAGGAAGATGAGCCCAAAGAAAGATCAGGGAGAAAAAAAAAGCATGAAGAAAGCTGGAGCACATTCAGGTCATTTATGTTATGAACAAATGATAAAGGAAAATAACATGATAAGTCATCAAGCATGTAAAATTCCAAAAAAGAATGAAAACTCCTTGACCCCCATACCAGTGTTTACCAAAAGGAAGTCAGAGGCTTTCGCTGTTAGAGGTCAGACACCAGGAGCAGCAATCTATAATACAGCATAATGAAGCACTCAAGACTGCCTGGAAAAGCCATGGAAGTTTCATGATTGGAAGTCTTTAACAACAGGTTGCAGCAATCTTTCATTTTGCAAAGGAGAACTCAGCCTTTGTGCAAGTAGAAGGACCAAGTGATCTTCTGGATGTGCTTCAGCCCCTCATTCTCGGTGTCTCTTACCCCTACAGCTCACACGGGTTGCTGCCATCAGGGCAGAGCTTCCTTCCATGCTCTGGCAGCACGGGAAGCAAGCTGGAAAACCCCGAATTCCCACCAAGCAACACTTCACACTGACCTCTTGGTTCACATCACCCACCAAAAAAAAATTAATCCTAGTGTGGAGGTTCTGATACTATTCATTCCATAAACAACTCATGCACCAGTTCCCCTGTGTTGATCAGGTCTCCTTGCAAAGCACAGCACATTTTGCTTTTCTGCCTGGCACACAGCTATCTGAACACACAGGGAGTTCAATAAGCACTAACAACTCTCCAGATGAAAAACTGTACAGCTGTAGAGTTTACAACTCTTCCAGTTGTTTGGGAGACTGGCTATTGAAGGAGAATAACCCCACCACCCCAACTGCTCCTCGTGAGGACTGCCGGAGAGGAAGGCTCTCTCCCAGTCAGCACATTGCCACAGAGACTCACAAAGCCACTTAAAATCTAGGATACATTAGAAAGGTTTTGTCACCTGCAAGGTAAGAGTTCAGGTCAAACCCAGGACAAGAGTCAGAAAAAAATCCACTGACTACAGCTGGGTGAAATGAGGTATTCAGGCAAACAGCAGCACTGGCAACCAAATCAGCTGGATTCAGCTCTCAGCCACAGCAGAGATGTCACGACCAAACCAAGAAACAAAAATTACTTTAGAGGGTCTTTTAAAGAAAAACCAGGATGATAACACTTGAAAAAGCCTTCTCTACCAGAAATGGAATGCTTCACTCTCAAGCACCATTCATAAACAACACAGAAAACAAAAAAGGTTTACTAAATAAAGCAAGTGAAAAATTAAGGAATGACAGGCTTGAATATTCTTGCTTTAGTTGCCCAACAGAATAAGCATTATTTAAGCAGTGTGAAGGCAGATTGTTATCTTTACCTCTCTGAATAGTACCTTATTCTGTGAATAGTCCCCATGGAATAACAGCCACTACTCAAGGATTCAATAGCTTAATGAACATAACAAGACTGGTACAATCTGGAGCTTAATTTGCATGCAGTTTGAATATTTTTGCTCTATTAGTTTCATTTCAAAATAAAAATACATGTAAAAGTAACAGCAATTCAAGTGCCACTTGGCTTAACATATATTTTTCCAGGAATTCTTACACTATTCAAATTTGCTAATTGCTAGGGGTTGCTCAGCTAAAAGGAGAAATACATGTTAAATGAAAATATCCTTTTTGTTTTATAATATGTAATTAACACAAGCTTTTCTAGCTTCAACACTGTCAAATCTATCCTCTTGAAAAATACACACATAATTTTCATGCGACAAATTAAATTTGGTGTGGTTATGCTTTTAGCACTCAACAAGTAAAAGCTTGTAAATGAAAAGCTGAAGCATAAAGGTATGGCAAGTCTCATTTAAGAAATCAAAATCTTTGGGAGAGAGGAATTCTCTCCTGCAGAACTCGAGAAAAGCTGCTAATAATTAAATACTGCCTCTGATTAACACTTTACACTACGTGTTTATGTTGAAAGTCCTTGTTTAAGCAGATCGTGATACAAACCTAATCAAATCACTGTATTTCACTCTCTTATGATGCCTGGCTAATAACCACACAACAGTTGGAAACTGTCAAAATATTTTACAGCTCAATTGTAATTCCCATCCAAGTCTAAGCATGCAGTAATTGGGCGTTAGCCACGTTCCAGGGGTGTTACAGCAACGCACAGCAGTCAGGTCTTCTGGGTTTCATTTTTTTAAACACATGTAAAACTCCTAAATGATCCTCAGGACCTACCCTATAAAATTTCGAATTAAATATTAGTGCATTGTCTACAGAGATAGTTTTCTTCATTAATTTGATATAGTACTTATGTTAACAGTTTAAAAATTAGCTTGATATTTGGAACTACAGAATTTGTTCAGCAGCTTTTTTTTTTTCCCCTTGGTTTAAATTCCCTAAAGAAAAAAATATTTTGTGAGATAAAAACGAAACACTTCGAGCAAAACATTACATGGTAAATATTGTAATATTAAAAGCTTTGAGACAAAATGCTGATTCCGACTTTGAGGAACAAATTTTGCAGATCATATGTACAAGGAGTATTCCAAGCTGAGAGAGAAAACAAGGCTACTGCTACAATAGGGTGATGTGAGGAACCGCACAGGGTTTTTGGTGTGCACTGTTACACCTGCAGTGTGCACAACATCCATGAGCATCTGATCCTGACGATGGCCTCATGGGTTTTCCTGAACAGACAACTCCACAGGCATTTCTGACAGGAGTCTGTACTTCTGAGGCAGCACCAGAGACACAGATTCATGACTCCCTGGTCTTTCAACACTGTTCCAATCATTAATCCATGCATTAACTGTCGCTAACTCTCAAGGACAGGCAGATGACATCACTGAATCCCCAATTAATGTCCACTGGATTAAAATCCTTGAGAGGAATTACGTCTTTGAGCTTCCACAAAAGGAAGAAAGTGTTACATTTCAAGTGCCTTTTAGACTTAATTTACATGGTGTGTTAATTAAAATTAAGCATTCCTGCCAGGTTCTCTATTGGTCCCCAGATGATGCCATGACTGACGTGTTGGGTGTGAGCTGCTCGTGACTCCCAACACTCATCTGCAGACAGAACCAGGGAACACCTGGACAGAAGGACTGCACCAGAAGATTTCAATCTTTCAACCAGTTCTTAGGAGGAGCACTGGGGAAGGCATCAATTGCTGTTTCTTGCATTGGGGGACGAGATGAGATTTATCAGAGGAGCCCAAGGAGCTACAGAGGGTAAATCCTCAGCCAGCACAAATGCAGAAAACCCACACTGGAGCCTCATACATCATCTTTGACGTGTCTGATCATGTCCAGCTGTTACAACACGCAGAGCACTTATCACTCACACATCGCAGTCTCCTGCAATGCTTCTCACTGCACAAGCACCTCGGGATAGGTGGAGGAGGGAAGAGAAGGGAGCCTTCATTCCTACACAGGAATTTCCATGCTTTGGGAAGTGTAAATTAGAGCATTACTACTAGTCTGACAGTAAGTTTGCTAATAAATGTGTAGCAACATATCTAATTGCATAACGAGAGATTAAATGATTATGACAGTCTTTGAAATGGGGAGAATAAAGGGAAGAGAAAGTTAATGTAAAGGAGAGCTCTGGTAACACAGCAAACCAGCTGCAATTTCGAAACTTTGACGCATTTATAAAAGCCAACCGCTCTAAATAAGCTTCAAGTGGAATTTACAAAGTTTATTCTAATACTGAGTTTTAGTTCCAAGTTACGTGAGCTTGTAAAAATTATTTAAAGGTGGAGGACCCATCACCTTAAAAACACAAGGTTTCCACACTTCTGGGCAACGCTCAGCAGCAGAAGCATCAGCCAAGACATCACTGGGAAACAAGTACAACAACATCATTTGATTAAGACCTACCTTACCTTCAAAGCTGTACAGGAGGAGAGTTCAAAGAGCAGGTTTTCCTACAATTACAATAAAACTGACAGAGTAATCAAACCAAAGTGCTGAAGCTGTAGTGGAAGAATGATGAGTTGATAAATATGTAGTGTGCCTGCTGCTTTAGTCATCGTTTAGGTTCTCAATGAGTTACATTCACTAAGTTTGGGGGTTTTTTACCACAAGTAAATACTTAAAAGTCATTTAGCAATGAATTCTACTTTGTGCTGTTCATAAAACCTTGGCAGTGTTGGGTGCTGGGACTTAACAATCCCTTCTGCAAGTTTGGGGTGGGTGGGAGGGAGTAGGAAGGGGAGGGCACTGGGCTCCCNCTCTTCAGAGCAAAAGTCTAACCAAGATGCTCCAAGCAGCCTTAAGGAATGTCCCCAAGTTATGGAACACTACAGAGGCATTTTATGTCGTAAATCAGACAGAAGCAATATATTTGTAACTAAATACACTGCAAAAAGAGGTCAATTCTTATGGAATCTAAACTTACAACTCATAGCCAAACTCATCAACCAGTTTTTTAAAGAATCCTCCAAGTTGAGAAGGACAAAACAAAATGAGACTATAGTAGGGTTTGACCTGTCTCTTACTCTCTTTTTGCTCAATAAATATGAAAATATCCCATTTTAAATATATTTTTTTAAATGTGAATCTATTTCTCAAATAGCTCCAAGCAGATATGCATTTTCCAGTCTCATTTAGATCAGCTGGTAGAGGATCCACCCAGAGTCCATTACTCATGCAGGAATAGCAGCAAGGACAATGTTAAGGAGTTTAAGGATGCGAAATTGTTAAAATCTGGTCAGAAAATAGGCCCACTGCTTGATCTTGCTTTCTTTATTCTTTCTTTTCTGTACTGGGCATGAAATACTGGCAGAGCAGCTGTCAGAGAAAGTGAGACTGAGGTGATGAAGGACCAATTACAGCTCATCTGTGCTCAATAAAACCCCAAAACACATAAACCCACACAGGACCCAACACCCTGAGCAACACGTTTTCATCTGGGGACTAGTCACAGTCATGGCTTCCTCCAAAAAAAGGAAGGAAACACTTTTCCAAAAGAGATTCAAGTGCTCTGAAGCACAGTCCCATGTGCTGTAGGAGTTCTACGACTCTAAATGCTTGCAAAAAAAGACAGGTTGTGATTTTAAATCAGCCACTTTGTATATCCAAGGAGACCAGAAATGGAAGAACATTTAAAAAATGTGGAGGCTCTCATCAGAATTGTCTTCTAGTTATTCTAGTTATTCCCTATTACTCATACCTGTGCCACATTCTGGTCCTACATTTGAAAACAATGGCTAAGTATGTAAACATTAAAAAAAAAAAAATTCTGTCCTAAAAGAAAACCTAATTATAGCAGGCAAAACCCCAAACCTCTATTATTAGTTTTTATAATAGCCTAATCCTGTTGCTATAAAGGAATGTAAAAACAGTTAAATGCTTTTGTAGAGAAAATTCCTTCCCTGAAAACCCCTCAAAAGCAATTTTTCTTCTTAGTTTTTGGTTTGTTGTTTTTTTTTAAATGAGGGGTAATATTCCATCAGCATTTTAGGTACAGTGGAAAATACATGGTTACAGTTATAACCACACTGAGCATTGCAACAATATTTGGGTAGCCACAATCTTTGATATGCAAGCCAATTGACTGGGCTCTGATCGACACACCCGTGTCTCCCAATAAAAGACTGAATCACATTGTGTCACTGAGGCGTTGTGTCAGTGACAATCATGATCTACCAACAGCACAGAGGGCCAGAAGAGCACTTCAGAGAAGCATCAATTCTTCAGCATTGCTTCACAGTGATAAAACAAACCTTTGCACAGAGTTCCTAAGAGCAACCCTTTTAAGAAAAGGGCTCCTGGAGTTACGGAATATGAGTTATGAGGCAGATTCTAGGACAAAACCCTTGAATTATGATCTGTTGAGCCATCTGTATCAAATTGCAGCCTGAACTCATTTTCTAGAAAGCTTGCATGCAGATAATAAATGTGTATTTGCTATATATAAAGATATATATATATATATATAATACTTATATATTGTTATAGATAAAGGTATCCATAACATATATCTTTTTATATAACCACAGAGGTAAATATATTAAGATATGTTTGTATATATCTGTATAAAAACACAGAAAGAAAATATATACATACACTCTCTCAATCTACAAAAAACACCCCAAGCTTGTTTGAAGTAAAAGAAACACATTCTGACTGTATGTTTTTAAAGTAAAAATTACTTTCATTATACTCCAGAAGCATAAAATACAAGGCAGCTAATTGGAAAGAAAAAGAAAGAATACAAAAATAGAACGCTCTTTATTTATAATTATTTAGGGTGGTATAACATTTTAGGATACTTTGAATGCTTGTTTGGCTGAGTTGGATTCTAAAGATGTATTTACATTGAAGCAAACTAAGAAACATGATCCCTGCAAGGCTTTAGTATTACAGTTCCTTGTCTCAAAGGTGTTGATGAAGTGAGGGAGAATGGAGATTTTAGCTGGTCACCAAAGAAAAAGAGACTGTACTCTTCCTTGTGGATCACCCTTCCAACCCAGAAAACACAACTAAGGCGTTAGAAACTCTAACCTGCCCCAGTTCACACTCCCAGAACCTTGGGTGGAAAGATTTTACTGCTCTGGAACAGAACTGAGGGGCCACTACAGGACCTCAACTTCTCCCTGCCCTCAGTGGACTCTGCATTAATGCAAGAACACTCACAAAAACCCAGGTGTGTAACAGTCAGCCTCCAACTGCTCTTTCAAAATGGATTTCTCTGGTTCTGCTGCGTGCCTGGGACAGCCTCTCCCGCGGTTTGAGCAGTTGTGTACACATCTGTCAGCTTAACGTCGGTGCCCACACCGAGCCCCCAGGGAAATAAAGGCGACTTTTACAGCCACAGTGGGCACTAATCCACGCCATGCAAGCAACAGTTACGTGCTCTCGGTGCTAAAGGTGCCGGGCATGCATATGAAGTTGCTCCTAGTCTCAAAATTAAACATCAAAGGACCTTTACCGAGGTAACAAAAATCAGTAATGAAGCATCCAGTACCTAGAGAGCTGTGCTCTTCAAGATATTCCATCCCAGTTACAACAGGGGGGTTGGATAAATTTTTTGGTTTGGTTTTATGTGTGTGTGTTTGGGGGGTTTTTTGTTTGTTTCTGTCTGTTGAAATACTCCTTATTTTGGGGATGATAAACATGTTACAACCACTGAGTATCCTGTGGCATGGCATCAGCTGGTGGGGACCCACAGCTCACCCCAGCAAGCTCTGCTCTAAGGGGGTATGGAAGGAGGCAGGAGAAGATGCATTAGAAGATGTTTCACCATGAAACATCCCCTGAATCCAAATGATTTTTCCACGGTGAGAGACTGCCCTCTCAACAGCACAGCTCTCTTTAAAGTGGTGTAAGCATTTCATCAGTGAGTGTTTAATCAAGGTTTTAAACATTGAAGTGAACTAATGTATTAAGCTCACCAATATTTTTCATAACATTTACAATGTGATTTCCTTAATGGCTTTAGTTTCTAGCGAACTGCTTTAAAGCCCTTTCATTGAGCTTGAGCACATGATTTCATTCACACTTTAAAAGCTTTTCCTATGCATGCTTTTCAAAGCTGATTTGTCTGAATTAGACATATGAACGATATCTAAATTCTGTGCATTACTCATTACTACAAACTATAAAGTGTCATTCAGGGGTTAACACAACTATCTGTTAAACTGCAAAACAGCTCTTGTCAATAATGAAACTAAGTAAAGTAAAACACATTTGCATGTCCACTTTTTATTGAGATAAAAACAAATTTGGTTTATCTAATGACACATAAAACTATTTAAGCTCTATCAGAAAGAGCTCTTGCTTTAAACATATTTTGAGCCTTTTTCCCCCTTTATTCTGTAACAGTCTCTATATAGAGTGCTTGCACTGTATTCACTTGAGATCCATCTATATGCTTCTGCACAGGATAAATCAAACCATAAAATATTAGCAGGATCTGGATTTTGGATTCAAATGGCTGATTCTCCAGCAAAACAACATCTCTTTTTTCCTGTACACTCCATTTTTGTTTTCCTTAAAACAACTCAGAAAAAACATGAATCTAAAAATATGGTACATGCCACAAACCCCTCAGAAAACAGCTCATACAGTGGCAGTTGCAGAGAACAGAGTTCTGCTGAAAGAATAGAGAGAAATAGAATTAAAAGGAGGCACTGAATCAAAAAACCCTGCTTTCAGCTTGATGCCAATAAAAACCAGAATCACTCAGTTCCTTTGGATTGTTTTCTATTTATTTTCTTTTCTTTTATGCGGTTAATATTTTAGGAAATTGTTGGGTTTTCTTCCCCCCCTCCTTTTTTGTCACCACAGACACTCCCTTTAGGCAACCGTGCATCAACAATCCTCCCACGTTCAAAGTCGGCTACATCTGTTGCTCTTTCCCATTGTTGAAAATTCCTGCCTTAATCCTATTTGACTTTATTCATGCAAAGGTCATCCTGAATTCAACAAATGGAGGAGCGATAGCAGGCACACTGTTGAACATGGCTAAGAAATGCTCTTGTAGAACACGCAGCTAGTGTGCCGGCACTATCGCCCAAGTGCTCGCCTCATTATGCAGCCCCTTGTCACCAGAGCTCTCTTGCAGTCTGAATTGGCAACACATTTCTCCCTGCAACTCAGGAATATAACGTTTTCCTTCTAACTGCCTCGGTTTTCTCTCCTTTAGAAAGGTTTGTGCTTAACTTGCATTCGCTGGTGGGCATGACGGCAACGTACACGCAGAATACTTGAGTGTCTCACATGCCCCAAGGCTTGGCTTCTGGCACCTATGGCTTCGCTTTTTCTCCTGGATTACACTGAGCTTCACAAAGCTATTTCACTAACCTGCCCGCCTAAAACTAACCGTGACCACTATTTTAAATAAATTAGGCAAAATTCTATCCAAAAATACTTCTACAAAGCAGGGTAGAACAGCTAACACAAACACCTCATTTGTGGGCCATCACTGCACTGTAGATTTGCTTACAAACACCATCTATTTCGGTTTTAGACTTATTTTTCTTTCCCAGGAACAAAAAGCCAACAAAAAGCATTCTGTGATTTATTCCTATGCTTAAGTATCTGACCCAAACCGAAGAACATTTAGCAGGAACACTGAATTAGTAAGCTAACCAAAGTTAACTACCAGACTGATTTATGAAGGGAAGATAATTATTTTTGTAATATGTCCATAACTCATCATGACAGAAGCAAAAGAATATTTATTCATGCACACTTAGTTCCAATTTGAGGTGCTTGCCAACCACGATGAGCCAAACCCATCCCTCAGGCAAGCAGAGAACCAGGCACATTGTTAATGTGCTCCTTTCACTGAGCGCTGCACCAGGGGCCATGGATGGGCCATGGTTGGTGGAGAGAGCACCCAGGACTTCACCTAAACCAGCTCCAACATAAAGCTCGAGGTAACAGCTAAAAATTAAATGCTACAATGTCAACTTCTACAAATTGTGCTGAGGTCCTTGTTAGGTGCAAGGGAACACTGGAAAGAATGGAGTTTTCAATTTAAAAGCTGTCCTGTACTCTGCTTGGGTGGCTCTCGTTAAGGAACCTGATAATAAGGCACCAAAACTGTACAGAAAAAAGATAGATTTTATCAGGTTTTTGTTGCAAAGATTTTGAGTATTTTTGTTTTGATGATGATTCTAAAAGATCTTAGGAGAGGAGAAGTGTTCCTACTTTCTTCTACCTTTTAAAGAGCAAAGCTTGAACTAAACATGGGTCTATGAAGCCCAGGTCGAGAATCAAAGCCCTCCAGGTCCTGTGGAAAGGTTGACACAAATCACAGGAAGGTGGCCCTCCAGCACCTGCATCAGGAGCCCACGGCCTTGTGCCTCCCCTCAGCTCCCTTCCGCCGGAGAAGTGAAGGCAAATAACTTAGAGGAAATAAAATAAAATAAAGGGGCCTCGTCAGGGTTAAGGAATTTCAGCTGACATCTCCCAGAAGCCAGCCTGGATCTCACTAGAGCTGACTCCCTGCAGCTGTCCCTCAGATGTCTGGGCAGGCCAGGACTGCTCCGGCTGCCCAGCCAGTGGCTGTGCGCGATCCCTTGATCCTCTCGGAGAGAAACCAAACGCTGCCATGGAAGCCTCGACATTTAGGAACCCCAGCACTCCAGAAACCTCAAAGCTCCTGCCAGCTCCTATCTTCTTCCTTGTGTTTATGCACCTCAGGGATATTTTAACGGTAGGTTTCAGGCAAATGTCTTTGGCACCTCCATGAGGAGAGGAGTCCCCTCCCAGTCCTGCAGAAATGGGTGCAACAAGACACTTGTCCCAAGGGCAGCATGGAACCTGGCTCACATGCCCTGCTCTCCCCTCTGGAGATCCCTCACTGTCACTGTCCCCACGTGTCTCTCTCCTGGGACTTCAAGCATTTCATTCACCTCCTAATGGGGGAAGTTAGAGCCCAGAAAAGGCAGCCATGCGTGCTCCCACAATCCAAAGGCCTTCTCCTCTCTCCTGATCTCAGCAGCCTTGAAGCTGCTCCTGAATCAGGGTAGGAGTCTTATTTGACCAGCATTACACATGTGGGTAAGACAGACTGCTGAGCACTTCATTCAATGAAAAGGGAAGTTTTACATATTTATATTTACATATAAACATGTATATATACATATAAATATGTAATGGAACAAATGAAAGAAATTCTCATTTGTCCCATTTATATGGGACAAATGAAAGAAATTTATATGGGACAAATGAAAGAAATTCTCATGTTGGTGTAATTTTTAAAAAAAATATGAAGCAAGTAGTTTTTGTTACAATTTGCCTACATACAATGGTGGGCGCTGGCATTTTTAATGGCACATAGCAACACTACGTCACATAACATGTCTGTTGGCTTTTCCAGTTTCTGCCAGAGATTAATTTTCTTCTCACAGAATAGAGCAAAACCTTAAACTTCCAAGATGAAGTATAACATGGCATTACTGCAATTGCATATCTAAAGACTGTATTTTCCCCACAACAACTGAAGTAATATTTTACAACAACAAATCCGAGTACTATAATTTGTAAATGTAAGTTAAATTGAAAATATGAAAAGTGAGGTCTGGAATGTCACAACACTGGTGCAGTTACCAAACCCCACTTGCACAGACATTTTGCAGAAGTGCTAACTGGTGCAACCCAGAACTGCTGGAGGCACTGCCAAAGTTTCCATCCATTTCAGTAGGAGCTACATTGCACCAATCATGCACAAATATCTTAAAGAGCAATTGTGACAATGACAGAACCAGTCAAGCATTTATCAACCTGTACATTATCTGTATTAATTTGCAATGAAAAATATTTTTATAGGACACCTCTGGAGACCTGTTATCTGCATCCCCACTACTAATAAGGACCTAAAGCAGAAACAGTCAAACACTCAAGTAGCAACACTTAAAATTGCCAAATTAAGTGTTCAAAGATTATGGTTATAAATACATTTTTATTAATACCCTTTGTATAATAGCATATGTATTTTTTTGAAGAAAAACTGAGGTTCGCCAAAAAAAACTACCTCCAAATTACTTTGGGTCCTCAGTGTGAGTCACCTAAGACCTGACCTTACTGAGAACTGTTTGTTTTGTGATAGTTCAAGTGACACAAAGCAGCACTCTCTCAGCTGCATGGCACTACAGCCAAGCCAACAGCTCTGCTCATTTATCCTGGTTGGATGAAGCTGTGAACTTGAGGAAAAAAACCCAAAACACAAAAAAACACCCAAAACCCCAATAAATGACCACAGTCCAAAATCTGGTTCAAGAGATTAGTTTAGCACCACACATAAGGAATTCATGAGAGGGAAGGATCCCATTCACTGCTCCTGGACAGCACTCAATTGTCACAGTGGCTTTTGCTGGCCCTTGGCTCAGCACACAGCCTGGACTGCTCCGGGTCCACACACATGGCGTGGGCCACCATGAAGGTGCTTCCATCTCGGTAACACTTCTGGGACAAGGAGAGAAGGAAGGAGCTGAGGATGGAACCAGCTCAGCTCTGCCTCCAGCCCTGGGCGAGACTCCTGCTACAGGAACATTTGGACAAATTGCTGAGGGTTTTAACCCTCAAATTCTGAAGGAAGCATCTCTCTTAGAGATCACATAAACCTTTATGACCGCACGGGCACAAGATAGTTCAGTCAGAAGGGCGGAAAGCCACACATAGAACAGGGAAGGGCTTGGTTTCATCTGTAGTCTTCATGTCCAACAGTGGGTTCCTGTTGGCACCAATCATGTGAATAATATGAAGGCAACATAGTCAGGTTCACAAACACCATTTAAAACTCATGAAAACAGTAATAAGAAATTGCTTAAGTCTTGGATTAAAAAATGGAGACTCTTTTATTTTTTAACTCTTGAAATGCTGCAAGTTGAATGACTTGTCTCTGCTTCTATACGATCATCTCACTATCTCTTTCCATATTATGTGTGCAGCTCATCTTTCTTCCTATTAAAAGAAAAAAATGTCTTTGGGCTGCATGCACAGGCAGATTTTCTTGGAGTGCCTTTTTTTTTGCTTAAGTTCATAATAGTAGACATCCTCCAATTCTACCCAGTGCCTTCCAAGTCTTCCTTGGACTTTAACTATCTGTCTACACATGGAGTACAAAGATCTCATGAAAAGGAGCTGTACAATTCCTTTGCAGCAAATGTGAAGCTGAAAAGGAGCAAAATCCTTAAAGAAGATGTTCCAGAGAGCTGGGAAGCCCTTATGTGAACGGACAACTGGAGATACCTGTGATACCAAGAGACAGGGAGTGATCCTCATCTCCCATTTGGAGTTTACTGTCATTCCTCCACTTGGTTGCATTTCTGCACCAGTAATTTAGGATGAAGTCTTCCTACTGTTTGGTCACATAAGGCTGACGATCCTGAGGTAAATAAAAGTGGAGAAAACAAGCAACTGGAGACTTTAGGATCTCTGGTATCTTGGGAGCTGTGCCTAGTGCTCTATGGAATGTCACTTCTCCCCATTCCACTTAACCTACATGAGTGTTTTGTGCTCTAAGTATTTATTCTGATTTAGAATAAGCGAGAAGGAGAAAAAGAATTTACAGGTTTCTTCTTGTTCCCTTGAGAAGTATCCGAGAACTTCTCTTCTTTCATAAGGAAGTAATTTGTACCTCCTTTGCTGTTTGAAGGACAAACTGTCTGTCAGGCAGGAATCTTTCTGAACAGCCTGAACAGAAGCGTTGCAGATACACAGCAGATTACCAAGGATATTGGATGGAGATGGGTTATTACACGTCATGAAGAAAAAGGATTCTGTATTCCCTATAAATGTTTCAGTAGAGCTTAAATCAGCTATCTTCTCTGGCATGAGAGGGCAGATTATCACTTGGCATGCAAAACAATTAATTTTACTTTTAAAAAGAGAGAGAGAGCTTTAATGATGATGGTAACAAATAGAGATGTTACTGTTGGCTTTGGACTATTATGTGAATGTGTATTCTCCTCTTCCACCAACTTAAAAGGCCACCACAAGCTTTTGTCTAAAAGCACCAAAGCCAAGTCCTACGTTTTCATGATTACCAGCAACACCATGACCTTCATAAAGGAGAGAATGGTGTATACAATAATGACAGTCTTAAACTGATTTATCACCCTGCCCTGGTGCCATACACTTTCATCAGTTGCAAGGCATAACTAAAAATCCATTCAAGGCAAAGTTCAAAAAGCATCCTGTGGTCTGATATCAATTCTGTGTCTGTTCATATAATCGTGTATTGCCAGAGCAAGGAGTGCAGGAGCTTCATTTACTGAGAGGTTCTGGGCAGGCAGCTGTGAGCTGGAGCCCTGAGAACTCCCAGTTCCCAGCTTGCAGCAGTTGCTCTGTAAGGCACGTGTTTAACCAACCCAGGCTTCCAGACCCTGAAGATGGGAGAACGGATGTGAGGCCAAGCTGGATTCAGCAAATGTAACATACCTGCTGCTTTCAGCAGGTTAATGGCGACAGCAGAAACCTGATGGATCCATGAGGCATCAGCATGAGCTTTGGCCAAAGTCTGGCAACAAACTGAATACACCAAATCACAAGAAAAAGCCTCTCTCAGAATTTCTTCCTGAAAGTGAAGGGCATATGCTACCCTTCAAAGGAGTCAATGAGTAATGTCAATCCAGTACAAGAACTATTTTCTTTTAACATTGAAAAATAACTCTGTGGTAGAGGATGATTACCTGTTTCCTCCTGTTCCCTAGTAAATAATTCTTTGCCTCCTACATAAATTCAGTAGCATTCTTACCCCCTCATTCTCACAAAGACAATAAAACCCTTGATTGTGCAGAGACACATTGTTTTAGCTTCTCTACCACAAGACATAGTAGCCACCTCTGGGACTGATCTTCTTTCAATTAAATTCACCATAATGCAGGGAAGAGAAGAAATGCTGAGACTTCACCCAGCTGAAGTTTATATGCATATTCTGTAATCAGCTAAAGCAATGATGAGCACTGATATGTGTGCTATGTACTGGTCTAATACCACATTTTCAGCCTGAGACCACATTTTTTTTCCCCCAAAGTCAACAAGTGGGGGAAATTTAAAGCCTCTATCACCTCTGTGAAAGGCAGATCCTGGTTATCCAAGTCCTGTAAAGAAGAATAACACATGTATGACAGTAACAAGCCCAACAAGGCTTCAGTTGGGCTTGACAGCACTGTAGCAGTTTGATGACTGAAGAGCTTAATTACAGCTTTGCACTTTGTCAGACTCACCTAAATAGAGTCAGCATACCATAGTTTTCAAGTCATTTGAGATGATTAACTGTGGGATAACTCCAGATCTCAGACTTTGCATTTTAAGCTCTCTCTGATGACTCAGATTAGTTTGGAGGAGACACAAAAGACGGGAGAGAATTAATATATTTCTTTAGGAAGGGTGAATAGATAAAAAAAATTTAAAGCAAAACTTCCTCTGAACTCAGCTATGGCAAATACTGAGCTAATACTGAGGGCTGAAGGGCTGGCTGAACCTTTATGGAGTGTCAGACCCTGCCTTATCTAAGATAGATAACTGACCCTTCCTCACCCATGTGGGTGACAGGGGATCTCCAAGTGACCGAAAGGGCCGGCTCAAGGGGCAGAAATTGAAGAGGCTTGGAAAGCGTTTGCTCCTACAGGTAACTGTCTGCTCACCACTTAATAAACTTGCTGGTGTGTAGATGGCAATGACAGCATTTGTGTTTTCTGGATTCAGCCACCAGCACGTGAAGGAAAAATGAGCACCAAATACTCTGTCAAAGATCTGAATCTTTTTCCCTAAACTCTAAAGTTCTAATATTAATGCTGTGTTTGTTTAGTTTAAAGATTAGCAATTCTGCTCCACAGACATTTCCTGTGACAACAGCCAAGGCAGGCAACTGAACCTCCTGAAACCACTTAGTCTCTGGTATAACTCCCAAAACTTTCTGTGCACAGCAAACGTGGACAAAAGACTGAATAAGAAACATGATTCAACCTCCCTTTACCTAAGGTGACCTCTACAGGACTATTCCCCCATCAGGGCATGTACTAAGTTCATGTTTGCATAGTGTCTATACCTTTGGATGGAAGTTTTTCCGGAGTTGCTAAACATTGTCTCTATTATTGAGCAATAAACAAGTCATTTGTGCCAACACTCCAAGTCCCACCTGGGCACTATTTTGTACTGTGCTGGGAGAAAATGGTTTCTTTTCTTTTAAATGCCAGTACTTTTCCAAATTTCAAAAAAGCATTCCAAGTAAAGTGCTTTTGATCTGAGTGCAAAACAATTCAAGCACAGAAAAAAGACTCTGCTTACAGAAAGCTTTCTGCATTGCAAGTGACCGTACAATATTTTAACACGCCCACTCAGCAAAACTTTCCACTGTAATATAATAAACCAGGATACTGCATCTGCTTTGGAGCCTTCCCTAATGCCTCCTATCCTCCAAAATCCTGTTAAAAAAATAAATTAAAGCTTTCCTGTAAAAGAGCACGTGAGCACAGAGCTCCGCCTTCCCTCCCAGCCCTAATGAATATCAGAGTTTCAGGACGCAGAGCTCTGCTGATCTCAGCTGTGCCTCAGGGTCGGTGGCAGAAAGGTGGGCTGCAAGCAGGCAAGCACCAAAATATTCACCAAGCAACACCACGAAGGGCAGGAACTACCTGTCCATAACACAGCACTGTCTTCTCAGCGAGCTCAATCCTGAATCTTTTATTATTCAATTCCACCTTTCAGACATTCTAAAGCTTCATTCTAGGGTAGACAAAAACTACAACAACCAAACTCAGCAGTAAGACGTTATTTCAGCACAGTGAAGACATGGATGAAGCAGACATATTTCCTTGGATGCAAATCTGTAAAAAAACACCCCTCAAACAATGAGCAAGCACAATTCCCACCAAGCAACCTGATAAAAATCTCCACAGATGCCTTTTCACAGCCTGGTAGTACCAGAAAGCTTTGCTTTGGCATTTTGCTTTGACCCAAGGGCCGACTCCACCAGAAATCAAATAAAGTGTCATTTTTCCTGCAGAAACTCCAGCTAACAGGACTGAGTCCCATTTCAGAACATTATAGAACTGCTGTGCTTTGATTTCATATATCCCTGGTTGTGGTTTTGCATATGAAGAATAACTTGTGAAGTGCACTTGTGGTCTTACTCCACTGTTTTGTTTTGTAGTGAGCAGACACAGATTAGATTTCTTGTCTCATACTCCTTAGCATGAGTGAGTGGTAAAACGACAACAAGATCAGAGCCTGAGTGGACAAGGACATGTGAGCAATCTGGCTGACTAATTACACAATGAAATGATAGGTATGACACGTATTCACTCCATTCTGAAATTAAAATACAGCAGCCCCGATTCAAGGCAAACCAGGTGATAACGTGCATACATTGGGAACACACACTGCAAGGGAGGAATTCTGTCCTCATCTTCCTACCTTTAAAAGAGTGTATGACATTAATTTCTAAGGAAGGTCCTTTAACTTATGCTATTGAATGCTTCCTTTGTTTAAAGAAAAAGCACAAGTGCTGCTAACTGCTGAAACACTGGAGCTGAAATCCACACTGGCAGAAGTTGGCTGTTGCAGTAATAAAACACCCACACCTCACATTACCTCTTCCACTGAAATTAACTCTGATGTTCCCTTGACAAACACAAATGGATGTGCATATGTAAGTGTGCTTAGTCTGGACATTCCTAGTAAACATTTAAGCTGATTTAAAGCAGACTGTCTTCTTTTAAAATTACTTCAACATAGCTATGGAATTGGACATATATAAATCCCAATACAAATAAACAGGATCCAGTATTAAGCTTTTAAAACCCAGATTTATGGCCGAAATGTGGCGGCAGACTCTTCAACAGGGGCAAGGCTTAGCAGCAATAACACAGATCAGGACAAAGCAGTGTTCAACATGATTTTCTTCCTTCTCGATGGCATATCCAGCTGTCCTGTAACACTGGTTACCAGAAGACTCCTTGCTTTGCAACCGCAGTTGCTGTTACTGTTGTCATGAAATCCTTAAAGAAATAATACCAACTCCTACTGCTGCACCCTCCCTCTGAACCAACAGAGACAAGCCAGCACCTTATTAATTAGAGGCAAAGCTTTTAAGATGCCTGCAGAATAACCAGGATATTTACAATGCACAGGAAGGCACCGTCATGAACAAAGAGGAAATTTTGGTATGAGAAGCTTACCTTAGGAGAGGAGGAAAGATCCCTCGATGCAGGAACTGCTGACATGTTCTCACCCATGCCCATCTCTGTCTTTGGCAAGAGGTTTGGGGGTTCAGGAGCCTTTCTTTTCATCTTCTTTTCTGGTTCTTGCTGAGCAACTTTAATTAAAGCAGGGCTTGATTTTGGTTCATAAAATGGATTTGATCTAATTAAAAGAAGGGAAACACATTTCTTTGCTATCTCCTTGGAAATAAAACCAAAAACAAGACCTGTTTAGGAAAGCCAATGACTAAAATGCTTTTATTATCCCACATAAGAATATATTTTACCTTAATATGCTTTTAAATACTACTTTTTTATACAATTGAAAAGTGAGTTATAACAGCTAGAGCTGCATTATTCGGTCGTAATTTCTGTGTTTTTTATAAAGTCCTGTAAATTGCAGAAGTTTTATCAATTACATAAAGCTAACTCTTCAATTATACTTTGCTATCTAGCAAAGAGTGATCTGATTTCATAACAAGATCAATACCAAAAAACGTGAGCGAAGCTGCTGGGTGTTTAACACCCTAGTGGACAGAAAAAAGAAAGCTTGATTAGAACATTTAAGAATCAGGCCACTGGCACAGTGGTGCTCCCACAGGGCTTTAGAGGCCTCACTCTTGGCTGTCCGGGTTTGAAAATTTTGGCCTCCATGGGTACACAATCAACCTGGAGTGCATTTCAAACTCTGTAGTTTACAGGCACCACACCATTTCAGGAACACTCCTTGGGTAAGAGAATAGTGTAAGAAAACCACATCTGACTTGCAGATATA